>OY992540.1:103262688-103575932 GCA_963921195.1 Pegoplata infirma
CTTACACCCAAAAAGGAACTTAAAAGTTATAACACACTACTTACAGACTTTAGGGGACAATTTAAAAAAATCTTTACTGCAGACATTTTTTATGAGGAGATAGCACATAATTTTAGTGTTAAAATAAAATAGTGTTGAGAAAATAAAAACAATTTTTATGATTATTACAAATAAGATGAATGTGCAAAAAAATTTATTCAACAAAAATTTATTCAACAAAAATTTATTCAACAAAAAATTTTGCAACTAAAAATTTTAAAAATTTTAACTTCATGTCTTTTCATCATTAACCATATTAAATGATTTTCATTTGTCTTCCAACACATGTTACTCCTTTTAATTTAAAATATCTTTTCTGTAATTTACTTCCTCAACATAAAAATCCAAATTGAATGATGATGAACGACTGGTGGAATAACATAAGAAGAAATTATCTTCTGTTGATTAAAATGAACATATTTATACTTGTCACCAACAACAACGACAACATGCATCAACGAAGACTACAAAATTTATTAGTACTACCTATTATATATTAGATTAATAATAACATTATCACAGGATGGATAATGGTACGTTTTCTCTTTCTTTTTTTTGCTTTGATGACAAGAACAAGCTAGAAAAGACATGACTAGGATGATGAAGAAAAAAAAATTACCTTGGAAATATGACTTATACTAAAAATAATCCAAAAAGAGAGAGATGCACGCACAAAAACAAACATAAAACGGCTTGAGGCAGGTTTAATACTTAATAAGATACGTGTGATAGAGTGTACCATACAAAGATGATTTATGAAAGATGGTATGACGTTAAAAACAGCGTTTGAAAGGCTACGTTAGCTACCCGTTTTTTTTGCTTTTGCTATTCATATCACTTCAAACAATTTCAATATTATAAGTATAGCTTTTGCTTACTTTTCTTTTTTGTGTTTGCTTAAACTACAACAACATGAAAAAAACAAAAACTCCAAACAGAGCAGTAGCGGAAAACAAATTTTATTGTTGTAGCCTACAAATATACTACAGTAGTATATTTGTAGGCTACAAAAATACTACAGTAGTATATTTGTAGGCTACAGTATTACTACAGTATTACTATAGTATTACTACCTTCACATTGTAAACAAATGTAGCAATATAAAAACGTGATCATATTAAAAATATCGTTTACACCATGTAAAATGAATACAACATCGAAAAAAGAGTAATAATAATTTTAAATAAAATTCTTTTAATTTCGGTCAAAAAAATATAGAAAAATTTGTAATTTTGTCGAATTTTTCGATATTTTCGAATATGTACGCGATTTTAATATTATCGGTCTAGACGCTCAGAAGTTATGAGCAAAAGCGTGGCATTAGGTTGTAGGTTAGGTTGTAAGTGGCTGCTGACGTTTTACGTCAGCACACGTAGACTCTGAGGTCCATTGTGATACCACCGTGGCATTAACATTGGGTTAGAGATGGGCGCTGGTCACGTGATTTGCGTGATTCACGTGAATCACGCGTGAGTGATTTTCATTTCAATCACGTGATTGTGAGTGAGTGTAAGCTGAAAAAAAATCTGAGTGAGTGAGTCATTTATTTTTTGCGTGAGTTTGCGTGATTAGATTTTTAGATTAGCCCAATTTTTTTATTTTTTGTAAAAAAATTTTTTTGGAGTTTTTTTTTTGGTAAGAAAATTTTATTGCGTGATTAGACATTGCGTGACTCACGCGTGAGCGTGATTGAATCTGGCGTGAGTAAGATTTTTATTACTCGCGTGAATAGTGAGTGAGCGTGAATAAAAAAAAAATTGCGTGAGTGATTCGATTATTTTTGCGTGAGTGAGTGTGAGTCAAAATCCACTCACGCACCCATCTCTACATTGGATTTTTCGAAAATTCACGTGTTGAAAAATACACAAAACATGGTTTTAATTAGAGATGGGCAAGTGAGTGATTTTTGACTCACTCACGCTCACGACAGGAATTTTTGAATCACACACACTCACTCACGAGCAAATTTTTTCTACTCACACTCACAATCACGTGAGTAAATTTAATACAACTCACACTCACGTGCACTCACTCAAGCTTCACTCACACTCACGTTGACTCACACTCACGAAACTCTTATTCATACAAAAAAAAAACTTAAAAACTAAAATTTGAAAAATCTTTTAAAATTTTCAACAAAATTTAAAGTTCAGCGAAACTTAAAAAATCGACTCACGCAAAAATCTTACTCACGCAAAAATCTTACTCACGCAATTTTTTTCTTCACTCACACTCACGTGAGTAAAATTGAATTTAGTCATACTCAAGCGTGGTCACGCGTGAATCACGTTCTAATCTGCTCATGTGCCCATCTCTACTTTTAATGACAAGGGTACACCACAACAATGTTTGCCAAAGTTTTTTTCCAACCCTATTCTTTATACACAATAAAATAAAACAGTTATGTTAAACAAGATGAGTGTGTGTGTGTTATAGTTTTATTTAATTTTCTCTTTGTAGGCTACAAAAACAATATTTGTAGGCTACCAAAAATAATTTGTAGGCTACAGGTAGGCTACCAAAAATAATTTGTAGGCTACAGGTAGGCTACCAAAAATAATTTGTAGGCTACTTGTAGGCTACACAATTCTAATGTTTTTGTTTTATTTGCTACTTATTCATTTTTAAAAACAATCGTTAGCTCTCGCTACAAAAACAGAAATGTGCAAGTATTAGTAGTTATAGCAATTGAATGATTTACATATTGTTTGTTTTTAAAACTATACATATCGTCAATTTTGGTTGTTTAAGCTACTTTCTTCGTAGTAATTTAAACGCTGGTTAAAAAATGAGCTGGAGAACAAAATTACCCAGGCAGAAACTGCCAACCGTTCCAAAGAAAAAGTCTCGGCAAAGCACTTTTTTTTTTGTAGAAGGTAGTATGAATTCGAAAAAGTACATAGAAAAACGCTTTGCCAATGTTTTTCTATTTAAGTCCGTTCAAAGTATAAATTTTTTATTAAAATTTATTAATTTTCATAACAATTGGAATATTTTTTATTTCCCAGCAGGATAAGTGGCCGGTTTGATAGTTCTCATGATATGTCACTTTTACACAATGACAATGTTTCTTTCGTGAGGAAGTGTCTTAAACTCCGGATACATCACCCTTAAACTCCGGATACACACCCGTTTCGGTTTAATACACCACTTTTTTCGGGACTTTTCCTAATTTTTTCCTAAAAGCATTTTTAATAAATATTTTATTCCAAAACGCAACGAAAACTGCAAACAAATTTTTTCCGGGATTGTTCAAAGTTTGTTCAAAATTTTTTTATTCTAATAAATGAGTGAATAAATTTTTTATCCTAATTTAATAAATTTCTTTATTCAAACAAACACCAGAAAAAGTTGTGTCTTATTGACTTACGTATACAATTTAGATACGTCCCATTTTTTTGTTCTAAAAGTGCTATAATAGTACCATATGTTTTGTTTTTAAAGCGCTTTAAAATAGCAACGGCATACCGTTTATCGTGGTTATCATTTTGGACCCTGGGAGAGTACTAAACTGTGATGCTTTCCCAGCACACAAGCGACCATAAAAGGTACTTTGCCAGCGCTCTCCCGTGCGTATTTTTCTGTCTGGTTATCTATTGTCATCCCCATTTGGACAAAGATTGGCGAAGTTTTTCTAAAATATAAATTTCCAAAAATCCATTTTTATATGAATTTTAATAGCATTTTGCTATAAATTTCCAAAAGTTAATTTTTTTGCTAGAGCGAAAATAGCAAAAATTAAAGATCATCAAGTAAGTACTTTTGGTAATTTGTAACTTTCCTGAAATAATAGTCCCAAATACTTGAAATTTGGTAAAAAAAAAACATTTTGGAAAAAGTACTTCTGAATGTAGAAATCAAATGAAGTAAAACTGCATTTACAGTTTTTCATTTCGAGATCCTGTTTCCTTTAAAGGGACTTTAAAACTTTAATCGATTTCATATATGGTTTGAATTGAGAAAGTTGTGAAAGAAAAATTTATTTTTCTAAAAATTTTAAGACATCCTGGTTCGTTTTTTACTAGTTTCATATAATCCAGTTATTATAATCATCAGAAAAACTTTTAATGTCAAATTTATTCAGTTAATAGTCAAATAAATTCTATATGTGAAAATTATTAACAGATCGCAGCCGCTAAGGATTGAACCCATGATCTGTAATGTTTTTGCTATTAACTGCCTCTTAGGTACGATCACTCTAGACCGATACGCTAAGTTGGCTGTTAAGCAAGTATCAACTAAATCATGGTTTTTTCAATTCTTGTGTGGTTGTTGCTGTTGTTTTTTCGTACAGAAGAAGGTGAAATTTCATTTTGTAAAATATTGCAAATTTTTCCATTTTTTGTTTTGCCATATGAGGAAAAAGGGTGTGAATATCCTTTAAAAACTTTATCAAAATATTTTGTTAAAAAATGTTAATGATATTAATGGATAAAATTTTAAAGGGTTGCTTACCTGCTTTATTTCTGACATGTCAAAATAATAAAATGGAAAAATTAGCGGAGATCCTTTTCATTTATTTTCCATCACTAGAGGCATCCTAGGATAAGTTCAAATATTAAAAAAATATTTTACAAAAATAACCTTAAAGTCCTTTATGATCCCTCGGTAAAAAAACATTCCGAAAAAAATGTATCCCAGCAAAAAAAGTGCGGAGTACTTCTATTTGGAGTGCTTTAAAACTATAACAAATGTAGAGAAATACAACAAAAATAACAAAAAACACAAGAAAAAAACACACAAACAGTTTTTTTTACTCCATAAAAAGTTGTTATTCAGCACTTAACTCATTACCTTCCGCGACACTCCCATACAAAAGTAAGTAGATATTCAGTAGATAAGAAGTACTCCGAGCTTTCAAACAACTTCCAACTACTTCCACGGAGTAGTTCTTATCTACTGAATATCTACTTACATTTGTACGGAGGTGTCGCGATAGGTAATGAGTTAAGTGCTGAATATCTATGTATTCTGGAGTAGAAAAAACTGTTTGTGTGTTTTTGTCTTGTGTTTTTTGTTATTTTTGTTGTATTTCACTACATTTGTTATAGTTTTAAAGCACTCCACTGAGAAGTGGTAATGACTTTTTTTGCAGGGATCTTATAGAAATTCCGTTTCTAATACCTACTTTACACCATCACACTTTTCCATTATACACATCAAAATTTACCAACTTCCAAAAGATTAATGGATTATTTTTTGATTGAAACCTAGTCGTATCTAATAAAAGAACAATTTTTGGCCAACATTTTTTAAAAAATATTTCGCTAACATGGTGAAATTGAGCTTGTATAATTGAAAAGTATAATAGTGTAAAGTCGGTATTAGGGGGTAAAAGGGGTAAAAAATTGTACTTTTGGGACTTTTTATATTTACTGAAATATTGGTACCAGAAGCTTGAAATTGGGAATGTAGGATCCATCGGTGAAAAAAACATTCTGGAAATGTACTTTTAGGAAATTCCGTTAAAAGGGGTAAAAAAGTGTACTTCTGGTTAGTTTTTATGAAATAATCCTAAACACTTGAAATTTGGAAAGCATGATCCCTCAGTGAAAATCATTCTGAAAAAAAGATTTTTGGAAATTCCGTTTCTTAGGGGGGAAAAAGTTGTAAAAAGGTGTACTTTTGTTACTTTTTATTTTTCCTGAAATAATAATAACATTATTTTGGTAAAAAATGTACATTTTGAAAATTTCGTTTTTACGGAATATAAAAGGTTTAAAAAGTGTCTTGGTACTTTTCATATTTTCTGAAATTATGGTCGTATAAACTTAAAATTTGGAATGTAGGATCCTTCGGTGAAAAAAGTACTTTTTTTAAATTTCGTTTCATAGCGGTAAAAGGGTAAAAAAGTGTACTTTTGGTACTTTTTATATTTTCTGAAATATTGTTCCCAGAAGCTTGAAATTTGGAATGTAGGATTAATCGGTAAAAAAAACATTTTGAAAATATACTTTTAGGGGCGTAAAAGTGGTTAAAAGGTTTACTTTTGGTACTTTTTTTTTATTTCCTGAAATATTGGTAACAGAAACTTGAAATTTGGAAGGTAGGATTCTTATAATAAACATTCTGGAAAAAAATATTTTTGAGAATTCCGTTTCTAACGGGGGTAAAAGTGGTAAAACAAGTGTGCTTTTTGGGTACTTTTAATATTTTCTTAAATAATTATCCTATACACTTGATATTTGAAATGTAGGATCGTTAGGTGGAAAAACATTCTGCAAAAAGTACTTTTAGGAAATTCGGATTCTAAGGGTGGTAAACACTTTATCTGACATTGCCCGGCACTTTCTGGTCAGAGACTTGCTTCACTGGGACCTAGGGAGCTGCACGATCTTTCTGATTTGTCAGAAGTCAAAATTTAATACCTTAGGAGTTTAATAAGAAGCTCACATTGGTTTAACGGCTGGGACCAGTAAGGAATTCTATTGCAGTCCTGTGGTATAACAATGGTCCTCAGAGTGGTAAAAGATGTAAAAAGTGTACTTTTGGTACTTTTTATTTTTCCTGAAATAATATTCCTACACTCAAAATAATTACTCTGTTAAATTACAGAAAAACTCTGCTAATTTAACAGAGTACACCATACTTTTCCAGCTAGCAACATTTCTTGGTAATTTTACTAAAAAACTCTGTAAAATGATTTTGACAGAAAAAACTGTTAATTTACAGAGTTTATAGTAAAATATTGGTTAAATATGAAAGCTTTTTTACAGAGAAAACTCTGTAATTTTACTATAAAACTCTGTAAAATTATTTGGACAAAAAAAACTGTTAATTTACAGAGTTTCTAGTAAAATATTGGTTAAATAAACCACCATTTAGCAAAGAAAACTATGTAAATTTACATATATTTGTTAAATACATTTGATGCAAAAAAAAAAAAAATACAGAAAAAACTCTGTAAATTTACAGAGTTTAGTTAAATCCATGTTATTTTGTAAAATTTTTATAAGATTTCTGAAAAAAAACTTTTTTTGCAACTTTTTTAACTTTTTCTCGAAAAAAAAAAAAATATACAGATAAAATTTTGATGTTTGGTAACAAAAACAAAAACTTCTCAAAAAAGAAAACTTTTTTGGTTATAAAAAAATACGAAGTATTTTGCTTAGATCTGTATTTTAGCAGAAAACTCTGTTAATTATCTGTAAAATTAAGATTACAAAGTAAAAAGTAATATAACAGAGGAAACTTTGTTTTTTTGTCACAACAAAATACAAAGTATTTTCTTTAAATCTGTATTTTGACAGAAAACTCTGTCAAATATCTGTTGAATTGAGATTACAGTCATTTTACAGAGTATTTTACAGAGTTATTATTTTGAGTGTAATACGTGAAATTTTGAATTTAAGATCTTTCGCTAAAATAAAAAATTATTGAAAAAGTTTTTTTTTTGAAAATTCCGTTTCTAAAGTCGCAAAAGGGGCAGTACCGTTTTAACCATTGGGGCACACTGGGCACGTGCCCAGGGCCCCCAACCTAAGGGGCCCAAAATGCCAATAAATTCGCTTATACGAAAATGAAGCAAATATTTTTTTAATTTGTTTTTAAAGAAAATTTCACATTTTCTTACAGAAAAATTTTCAGAATCTAACAGATTTTTCGCATACATCTGACACTTTTTCTATCGTAGAAATTCGTAGTGTCCGCCCGAATACACCTTTTTTGGCCGAAGCCGAAGCCGAATATTCGGCCCAATTTTCACTATTCGGCCGAAACCGAAGCCGAATATTCAAAAAAAAAATATTTTTGTAGTAAAAACAAGAAAAAAAGTAAAATTCGACGTGGTGGAATAGATAAATGTATAAAAATGTTGTCTAGAACGATTTATTTTGAACAAAAAAACTTTTTTTAGACATTTTTGTAAATAAAAATTTTTTTGAGTGTATTTTTTTCGATCGAAAAATTTTTTTAAGTGTAAAATCTTGTTTTAACTTTAAAAACACTTAATTAAATGTTTTTGTGGCTTAAGGTAGGAACAGAACAAGCCCGGCACGACTTTTTCCATACGATTTGACAGTTAAAAACCGTGACCGGCACGACAAAAAATTAAAACTTATTTTATTTTATCTCCGGGTTCTCTCAATCTCCCTCCCTCTCACACTCCAGGGTTGCCGTATTTTCACAACAATTTATAATTTTTTCATTCACAATAGTGTAACAAACGTACAGTACCCAGCAAAACTTAGATTACCAAATAAGGTATAAAATATGGTATAGGATCTCTTATTTTATACATTGCAGCATTGATGATTTTAACAGGCGATGAGACTCAAAGTAATGCATCCACATTATCACATAGAATACCAGTAAGGTATAAAATAAGTCATAAATTTATAACGAAGAATACGAGTAAGGTGTAAAATATATTATATTTTATAGGTTACGAGAAATGAAATAATATAGCATACCAGAAGATAATATATAAGGTGTTACGAGTAGTGAAAAAGTAATTTTGTATTAAATTTACTCAGTGAGTGTAAGTAGATAAAATATGCTCATGAGTTTGTGTCGTTAGAAATTTCCTGTCGTGAGCCCATCTCCAGTTTTAACTTATGCATTTTTTTATAAAATAATTATTTTTGATGTTATTGTAATGCATTATGCATTCAATTATAAATAATGCATTATTTCAAACTTTCAAATAATACATAATGTAACCAAATATAAGTCATCCATGATTTAATGTTTAGAAATAATAAATATGAAATACATTTTATCCAATAATCATGCATTACGTAGTAAATTATTAGAAATGCATTATTTTTCACTTGAAAATAATACGTTGTGGAACAAATGTTTGGTAAGACATCCTAAAATAATGCTACAAATAAGGTATATACATTACCTGGTAATGTGTTATATAATCACTACCCATTACCAAAGTTTTGGTGGGTAGTGCCAACTTAATCACATTAGGCCTTTTTTGTTGGCAAACTTAGATTGTTAACATGCATCAAAACGAAAAAAACGAAACGTTAACTTCCATAAATTTCTCAATTTAATTTAGCGTCGTTTGGAATACTTTTGTAAAATATTACACATTTTCGATGAAATATTGATAAAATTAGTTTATTAAATGCAATTTAGCTTGAAAGCAAGACAAAAACATTTATCTTTTTTATTAATACCAAAGAGAGCCATTAACAATAAGAGAATCATTCACAATGTATGCCAGTTAATTTTTAACTTCTAGAATTTTGAGCGTTAACACTAATGTGAACTTTGTATGGTAGAACACTGATAATTATGCCAACAAAAAACGCCTATTTTCCGTAAAATTACTCTAATTTTATTAAAAGTTGGCACCACTGAACAATCAAATGACATTTTTTGCCGTCGCCGTCCCCCGTCATTGTTTTGGGCCTATATTCTCCGGCAACGGCAACCGTCCCCTTGCCGTGCTTGTTCTGTTTCTACCTTTACTAATGTGATTCAAAGTGTGTTTAGTGCGTTTTTCAACACGTGAGTACAACTTTTATACAATTATTCGGTATTCGGCCATATTCGGCCAAAAATGTGGCCGAAGCCTAATAGTGGCCGAATAATGCGTTTTGGCCGAAGCCGAAGCCGAATATTCGGTCGGACCCTAGAAATTTGTCATGTATCAAAAGTCTTAAATTCATAGAAATTTTTCCTACATAAAAATTTTCAGATTGTGAAATATTTTACGTACAGAATAAATTTCAGATTCTGAGATTTTAAAAGTCTAAAGTTCATAGAATTTTTGCCAAAATAAAAAGTCTCAGATTTTGAGACACTTATCGTATGCAAAATCTCAGATTCTGAGACATTTTTCGTATAGAAAAAATCTCAAATTCTGTAAAATTTTTGATATAAAAAAAGTCTCAGTTTCTGATACATTTTTAGTATAGAAAATTGTTAGATTCAGAGAAATTTTTCGTATAGAAAAAGTCCCAGATCAAGATTCTGAGACATTTTGCGAATTGAAGAAGTCTTAGATTTCTGATGTTTTTCGTGTTAAAAAGTTGGCACCACTGAACAATCAAATGACATTTTTTGCCGTCGCCGTCCCCCGTCATTGTTTTGGGCCTATATTCTCCGGCAACGGCAACCGTCCCCTTGCCGTGCTTGTTCTGTTTCTACCTTTACTAATGTGATTCAAAGTGTGTTTAGTGCGTTTTTCAACACGTGAGTACAACTTTTATACAATTATTCGGTATTCGGCCATATTCGGCCAAAAATGTGGCCGAAGCCTAATAGTGGCCGAATAATGCGTTTTGGCCGAAGCCGAAGCCGAATATTCGGTCGGACCCTAGAAATTTGTCATGTATCAAAAGTCTTAAATTCATAGAAATTTTTCCTACATAAAAATTTTCAGATTGTGAAATATTTTACGTACAGAATAAATTTCAGATTCTGAGATTTTAAAAGTCTAAAGTTCATAGAATTTTTGCCAAAATAAAAAGTCTCAGATTTTGAGACACTTATCGTATGCAAAATCTCAGATTCTGAGACATTTTTCGTATAGAAAAAATCTCAAATTCTGTAAAATTTTTGATATAAAAAAAGTCTCAGTTTCTGATACATTTTTAGTATAGAAAATTGTTAGATTCAGAGAAATTTTTCGTATAGAAAAAGTCCCAGATCAAGATTCTGAGACATTTTGCGAATTGAAGAAGTCTTAGATTTCTGATGTTTTTCGTGTAAAAAAAATCTCAAATACTGAGACATTTGTCGTACAAAAATATTCTCAGATTCTAAAACCTTTCTCGTAAAGAAATTGTCGTAGATTCTGAGACATTTTTCGTATAAAAAAAAAAAATCAGATTCTGAGACATTTTTCATATACAAAAAGTTGCAGATTTTGAGACATTTTTCGAATAGAAGAAGTTTCAGATTCTGAGATAGAAAAGGTCTCATTAAAACCAAATTGTTTTAGGTACTGCGCAATAACTCCCAAATGAAATAAGTACCAATGAAATAATTCCCAATGAAATAAGTTCCAAGAAAAATGAATTAACTCCACACTTTAAAAAATGAAATAACTCCCAAAGAAAAAATGAAACATGTCCCAATATTTGGGAGTTATTTAAAATCAAAATAATAACTCCCAAAAAAAAATGAAAGAACTCCCAATGAAATAAGTGCCAAAGAAAATGAAATAAGTTCCCATTGTTTTTTTGTAATAAAGGTTTTCTGTGTAGCCGGCCTTCGGCCGGGCTTAGGGATTACATACTCCATGCATTAAACCAACCCTCTCTGCAAACCAAAGCTATTTTGTTTATCAGGCCTTTTTGAGGCATAACAAATTTGATAGCGTAAAGACCTGCTAAGTACCCTAGAAAACTTTACTTTGCGGAGAGGGTGGGTTTAATGCATGGATTTTGTAATCCCTAAGCCCGGCCGAAGGCCGGCTACGCAGAAAAAATTTTAAGCAAAAAAAAAAAAAACAATTGCACAGAGTTGTATATTGTTTTCAATTAAAATGAAATAAGTCCCAATCTATTTTTTGTTGGGGTTTTTTTCATTTGGAAGTTATTTCATAATGAAATAAATCCCAACAAAATTTGTGCAATAAGTCCCACTACACTGGGACTAATTTCATAATGAAATAAGTCCCAAATCGTATGTTAAATTTTTGGGAGTTGTTTCATTTTTTTTTTTTTGGGAGTTATTTCATTTGGGAGTTATTGCGCAGTACCATTGTTTTACACTAATATCGTGGATTTAATTAGTAAAGAAAAATGACCTCGAGCTAGAATATCCCTACTCAAAATATTTTTTTTAGTTTTTTTTTTGTCTTAAAAGAGGTAATAACATGAGTTTAATTTGTACCAAAAAAGTGTTAACGTCACACAAAATTGGCCTCTGATTTTAAAACAGATGAGTTTTTAATTTTCCCATACATTGAAGGTCCACCTTAGTCCCCCTAAAATGTGTATGCGACACAACTAAGCCAAAGAAACCAGCCAGGAATAACAAGAACATCACCTATTAAATACAGTAACACTTTTATAAATTCTTTCTTTTTTCTTTTCTTGTTAACTATAAATAACATGAGAATTTTATAAATAATTTCTGACATATAAAAAGGACGAATTAAAAAGAAAATCCACAAAAAAAAAAAAAAAAACATGAAAACTTTTAAGAAAAACCTTGATTTTAAAAACTGAAAACCTTAAAAAAAGAAAAAAACCAAGTGAAACAAACGAAACAGTTGAATAAAGAAAAATATTTATTTACTTGAGTGCATAGTTCAAGGAAACCATATTAAGTACCTGAAATTGTAAAACGAAGCGAAAGCTCCATTGTCCCCCCTTGTTTCAGTATTTATGAATGTAAGAAGCTGTGTATCCTGGTGTTGGTATTTATTTTTATTTTACTTTTTTTACCCACAGACACATAACACTTAAAAACACAAATAACCCAGTATAAAAGGAAGAAAAACAAACAGGAGAGGACAAATAAGTGAAAACTTTAGGAAAAGGATAACAACGACTACAGCAGCAGTTTATTTTGTTTTTTTGCATGTGTCTCACGTATACAAGCAAATGGCACGGATTAAGATTTTAATTTCGAAACTCAACATGTAGAGTAGAAAAAACAAAAATTTCTTAGTAAGAAAATAGTTACATTTCGTCACTATGGATGTGAAATTTTTTTTTTTTTGTTACAGGGAATCTCAGGTCGAAATGTTTTGCATCATTAATTTAGATTTTTTAGTGTATACCACCGATAACACCATTTACAGATGTAATTTGAAAAAGATCAATTGTAATTCAAAAATTCCATTTGTAATTCAAAAATTTCGTTTGTACACACAAAAAATTATTGGCTAAAAAATTTCAATTAAATCTATTGATCAACAAAATTTTAATGAGTCAATAAATGTTTTGATTAAAAGTTTTGTTATTTTCTTTAACTGCCGAATACAAATTTTCAACATACCAGATTTTTTTTTTTCGCTTTAATTTATTTGAATACATTAATTCAAAAATTTACAAAATAATCGTGTTTTACTTTTTCATTGTTGGCAACATATTGGAAAGCAAAAAAATTTAATTTTTCATAATTTTGTCATAAGCTTATAATTCATTCGTTAAATCAATCATTATTTTAATTGACTATAAATAAAAAATTTATCAAATTTGTGATCAAAGTAGAAAAAATGTTTGATTAAAAAAATAATCAATTAATCACTTACAATTTGTGATTAGTATAACAATTTTCTTTATTGGAGGAATTTCAATCAAAAAATTTATTGAATCCGCGTTTTTGTGGATTGAAATTCATTTCAAATTCTTTCTGTGTAATTCAAAGACTCCAAATATAATTCGAAGATTTCATTTGTAAATCGAAAATTCCATTCGTAACTTAAAGATTCCAATTGTAATTCCAAAAAGATCAATTATAGTTTGAAAAAGATCAACTGTAATTCGAATAAGATCAATTGTCATTCGAAATAGAACAATTGTAATTCGAACAAGTAAAAAAGTTAAATTCGGCCTTGCCGAATGTAGTGATACCACAATTTCAAAAAGATTATTAAAAAAAACTTTTTTTAAAAGGAAATTACTTTTAAAAAAAAAAAAATTTTTTTGAAAAAAAAATTTCCGCAAAAAAAAAATCCGCGAAAAAAAAATCCGCGATTTTTTTCTTTTTTTGTCCAAAAATATGTTCGTACTTGCTTAAATACCATTTGGTGTTAAATTATGTCAACCAGCAGTCGAATTAAAGCATTTTGTATTTTTAGGTTATGTTGAATGTACTAAAATTTTTGAGGTGTCCTTACATTTTCGTTCATAACTTTTGAACCGCTGAACCGCTATCGCTCAAATACAATACCAAACTTCTCGGGAGAACTTCCAATAAATATGTTAAGTTTCAGTAATCTCCGTGTAATATTTTGGCCGTGATCACCATTTCCACAGACAGACAGACAGACAGACGGACAGACGGACAGACGGACAGACAGACAGACGGACAGACGGACATCGCTAGAATGTCTTAAAATCGATCGGGGATCATGAATATATGGGGCATTCCATGTGAAGTCGGACACTTTGAAAAACTTTTTTTTTAGATTTTCCCAATTTGTTTACAGTTTTTAGTACCCTTCGAAAACTCCTTCGTGGTAAATTTTCAGATTTTTTGGATGACCAGTTCAAAAGATATCGAATTTTTAAAAATTGGTAGTTTGTTCCATTACTCAAACTTCTTTTACTCATAACTTCTTCAATAATGGTCCAAATTTCAAATTTTTTTTTCAAAATTTTTGTTTTTTTACTTTCTAAAAAAAAATCCCAAAAAATTCTTAAAACCGCTCTAGTATGCGATTTTTAAGTTTTAAAATTTAAATCTCATTTTTGAAAATGTTTGTACTCTTCGATTTTTTTGAAATTTTTTTGTGTAAAACTTCTATCAATTCTAAAAATTTTTTGCCCAGGAAGATCGTGGGATAACGATTATTACTATTTTTCAAAATTTTTTGAAAAAGTTTTATTGTAATTTTTCAATCTTAAAATCATTTCTACTGCTCCAATGGTGCGTCATAGAGGGGTCCTTTATAAGACCGACCCCCATTAATTTTTACGTCTTAACATTTCTTTGGAACAAACTAATACGCTATCTCCAATTTCTAAGGGGGCTCCCACACAAAACGACATTTTTTAAAATTTGTTCCAACCGCTCTAACTGCCCTAATAATGCCCTTAGAGCAACAAAATGTATGACCGACCCACAATATTTTTTTATTCCAAACATTTTCTTTGAACACACCTACCCTCTATCTTTAACTGTTAAGGGGGTCCCCATACAATTTTTTTTATTTTTTGTAAATTTGTTTTATTTAATCAGCTTCTACCGGTCCAATGGTGCGTCCGAGAGGGGTCATTAGTGAGACCGACCCCCATTTTTTTTACCCTACAACATTTTTTCAAAACATACCTACGCCCTATCTCCACTCCCTAAGTAGGCTCCCATACAAAATTACATTTTTATAAAATTTGCCCCAACTGTTATTTGTATGGGAGCCTACTTAGGGAGTGGAGATAGGGCGTAGGTATGTTTTGAAAAAATGTTGTAGGGTAAAAATAAATGGGGGTCGGTCTCACTAATGACCCCTCTCGGACGCACCATTGGACCGGTAGAAGCTGATTAAATAAAACAAATTTACAAAAAATAAAAAAAATTGTATGGGGACCGCCTTAACAGTTAAAGATAGAGGGTAGGTGTGTTCAGAGAAAATGTTTGGAATAAAAAAATATTGTGGGTCGGTCATACATTTTGTTGCTCTAAGGGCATTATTAGGGCAGTTAGAGCGGTTGGAACAAATTTTAAAAAATGTCGTTTTGTGTGGGAGCCCCCTTAGAAATTGGAGATAGCGTATTAGTTTGTTCCAAAGAAATGTTAAGACGTAAAAATTAATGGGGGTCGGTCTTATAAAGGACCCCTCTATGACGCACCATTGGAGCAGTAGAAATGATTTTAAGATTGAAAAATTACAATAAATTTTTTTCAAAAAATTTTAAAAAATAGTAATATTCGTTATCCCACGATCTTCCTGGGCAAAAAATTTGTAGAATTGATAGAAGTTTTACACAAAAAAATTTCAAAAAAATCGAAGAGTACAAACATTTTCAAAAATGAGATTTAAATTTTAAAACTTAAAAATCGCATACTAAAGCGCTTTTAAGAATTTTTTGGGATTTTTTTTTAGAAAGTACGTAAAAAAAACAAATATTTTGAAAAAAAAATTTGAAATTTGGACCATTATTGAAGAAGTTATGATTAAAAGAAGTTTGAGTAAAGGAACAAACTACCAATTTTTAAAAATTCGATATCTTTTGAACGGGTCATCAAAAAAATCTGAAAATTTACCACGAAGGAGTTTTCGAAAGGTACTAAAAACTGTAAAAAAATTGGGAAAATATAAAAAAAAAGTTTTTCAAAGTGTCCGATTTCACATGGAATGCCCCATATACTTTATGGGGTCCCAGACCGATATTTCGATGAGTTACAAACGAAATGACAAACTTATATATACCCTCTATCACAAAGTGGAGGGTATAAAAAGATCAATTGTAATTCAAACAAGTAGAAAAGTAAAATTCGACGTGGACGAATCTATGAATACCACCGTGTAAAAAAATAATTATATCAAAACATAGGTAGTCTTAAGTTCAAATAAACATTTTTTTGTTGAAATATTTTTAGAGTTACAGAGATGGGAAGTTTTTATTTTTTTTTTCAAAGATCATATTTGGTTGAATTTTTATTGACACTTTGATGTGATGAAAATTTATTTTTAAAAAACGATTTTTAAAGTATTTTTGACGGCATTTGCAATGGCATTGGTGATTTTTTAAGAAAATATAAATTTGACATTTAAATTCAAGGTCAAATTATTAAAAAAAAAATTATATTATAAAGCGCCTATTTTGAGATTTTTTTTAACGAAGTTTATTAGAACGCTTGACGTTTTTACATTTAAAAGCATTTTTCAACAAGTAGAAAAGTTAAATTCGACTTTGCCGAATCTATGAATACCCTCCACAATGCATTTTTTTAAAGGGCAGTACATTTTTTAACGTGAAAAAATTAACAATTTTGATTAGCAATATTTGATTTTGAGTAAAAAACTATTTTTTGTCATTTTTTTTTTTTTTAAGAAAAATTAAAAATTTTTTTTTTTGAGTGTAAAATTTTTTTCGAGTGTAATGTTTTTTTTACTGTAAAAATATTTCTGAGTGAATGCACGTACGTATGTACACAAAATATTGTCATTTGTGTAAAAAAAAACTAAATTTTTCTTTTGTGTAAATTTTTTTTTTTGAGTGTAAAATTTTTTTTGAGTGTAAAATTTTTTTGAGTGTAAAATTTTTTTCGAGTGTAATTTTTAAGTTACCAATGCTTTTAAAACTAAACAAGTTTAAAAAGCATTGCTTTAAAATTAAACAAGTTTGAAAAGCATTGTTTAGTTACCACCAATGCTTTTAAAACTTGTTAAAACACGTGGCATTTTAGATGAAACTAATCTGAAATTCAGGGTTTTGCTTATAACTTTTGAACCACTGGACCGATTCAGCTGAAATTTAATACCAAACAGACCCGGGGAACGGCAAAGATACATGCCAAGCTTCAATAGTCTCATTATTGTCTTTCGAAAGTTATCGTGGGTTTTATCTCGTAAATTCGCGAAACACCCTTGCCGAAATTTACTCTTTTGCTCATAACTTTTGAACCACTGGAGCGATTTGTCTGGATTGCAATACCAACCTGACCAGGTAAATGACAAACATATATGCCAAACTTCAGTAGCCTCTGTAAAGTCTTTCAAAAGTTAGCGTGTTTTCTACGGACGGACAGACAGACAGACGGACGGACGGACATCGCTGGAGGGTATAAAAATATATGGAGAGTTCCTTCCTGCGAAAATATTTTTTGTTGTATAAAATAACACTCAAAATGTACGAAAACCGCGTGTATAATAAGTAGGGATGAGATTTTCATGCACTAAAAAATCGAAAATATGGGCTTAAAATATGCGCTAAAAAATTCAAAATATGCACTAAAAACCTAAAAATATGCACTTAAAAATAAAATGTATGCTATAAAAATCTTGTTTTCATACAAAAAAAATTCTTTAACAGCAAAAAATAACGCCGCGTTTAAATAGTAACATTTAAAACTATATGTAAGCAATTTTTTTTGTAAAAATTAAGACAATCTTTAAAAAATTAAAAATAAAAAAAAAATCTTACTTTCAAAATAAATTTTTAAAATTTAAAATGGTCTTTGAAATAAATAAATTTCAATTTGTGTTTTTGTCAATTTTTGCCAAAATATGCAAAAATATGCACTTTAAAGCTGGAAATATGCACAAAATATGCATTTAAAACCAATATATGCATATTCAACAAAATATGCTAAAATATGCAAAAACGAATCGATACCATTTTAACGCAAATTTCTTGATTCGCAAGGATAATTGGTCGATATCGTTTTTAGAACATCGATAAAAAAACATGCATTTGCCTGGAAATCACATCCCTAAAATAAGTAAATAAATAAATAAATAAATAAATAAATAAATAAAAAATTATTTTCGCAATAAGGAACTCTCGATCCATTTTTTGAAAAATGTTTTTAAATGTAAAAAAACGTCAAGCTTTCTAATAAACTTAGTTAAAATAATCTCAAAATATAAGATAAATTTCTTTATAAGATAAATTTCTTTTAATAATTTGACCTTGAATTTTAAGGTCAAACTTATATTTTTTAAAAAACCACCAACGCCATTGAAAAGGTCGTCAAAAATATTTAAAAATGATTTTTCAAAAATAAATTTTTATCGCATCAAAGTGTCAATAAAAATTCAACAAAATATGATCCTTGCAAAAAAATTAAAACTTCCCATCTATGTAACTCTAAAAATATTTCTCCGAAAATTTTTTCATTTGAACTTTAGACTACCTACTGCTACCTTAACATTTTGGCAAAATAATACTTAAATCGGTTTTTTGGTGTTGACCGTTGACGCGTTTTGCTTCATATATGGCATATCTAATCAGATATGTAAAATTGTCAGATAGACTCAATTTATGGATATAATCTGATGCAGGTATGAATGTATGGAGTAGATCTGATTACATCCATTTATATATGTTTTTATTAAAGGAGATATGTTTTGATATAATTTATATAATTATTTATACGGAAGGTCGCTCCCCAATGCCCTTTTTAAAAAAATTAACAATTTTGATAAGAAATTCTTTATTTTGAGCAAAAAAACTTTTTTTTTGTATTTTTTGTAAAAAAAAAGAAAATTTACTAAATTTTTTTTTTTTAGTGTAAATTTTTTGTCGAGTGTAAATTTTTTGTCGAGTGTAAATTTTTTTTAGTGTCAAAATACATTGTAAAGTAATTTTGTGGCTTTCCAATGTTTTTAAGCTTGTTTTTTAAAGCTTTTTTCAACACGTGAATTTAAGGTGAAACGAATCAACAAAAAAAAACTGATTTTAGTCAAATTATTTAGTTGATTGTTGAAAACTTTTTCTAAAAACTTTGTTTAAACGATGATTTTAACAAAAAGTTTGCTTACCCTCACTAAGTTTTGAATTTGGTACAAATTTGAAAAATTAACAAATTTTTCTTGAGTGAAGGGGGGACATTGTAGTTTTTTTTAACTTAAAAGTGGGTAATGGCGCAAAAAAGGTTGGGAACCATTGCACTAAACCGATTTTGCTGAATTACAATACCAAACCAAACAGGTAAACGTGTAGGGTATAAAAATATCAATTTTAATTCAAACAAGTTTAAAATTTATAGTCGGTCAAGACCGAACATATAATACTCTACACTAGTGCTTTTCAGAAAATGGGTCCCCAGTCCAAACATTGACCGCTTAAATATTTCTTTTCTTATATCTTTAATTAATGTAAAAAACACACGCAAACCAAATTTAAGTGAAAAAGGAATATTTTTGTGGCCAATATACCGATCTAACTGAATATCGGGAAAAAAGGGCTATTGGGACTAACAAGGGAAGTATCTCAACCTTTATGAACTGATTTGCATGAAACGTAAAATATATATAAAAGAGACAATTCTAAGGTTGGGGTGTCTCGGCTTATCGGCCATATCGGGGATTTAGGGGTTCAAAACATGGGTCAAAAAATGGCGAAAAAATGGTTTTTTGGATTTTTCAGCCATTTCTTTCTAAGAAACTATATGATGTTTACATATGAGAAGAAAGGTTTTTTTAATGCCTATCCAACTTGTAAAAGTTTGGCTTCGTTAAATACTTTTTTCATGAAAATGTGAAAATTTTGGGGGGTATTTTTATGAAGACATAGAGCTACAATGTCCATATGAATACAAAATAATCTTTATTAAATTTAAGTCGACACGTATTTTTGCTCTAGAGGATATTCCTGTTAGTTCGTGAGTTATCGAAATTTTCCCGGAGGTCCATGTGGTTTCATAAGGGGACAACGAAATTTTGAAACACTGATATGGCCGAAAAGCCGAGACACCCCAACCTTAAAATCGTTTCATTTATATATGTTTTAAGTTTCAGGCAAATCGGTTCATAAGGGTTGAGATACTTCCCTTGTAAGTCTAAAAATTGTCCAATCAAAATTAGATTTGATCGGATTAACAAAGTACACGCTTAACGCATAAAGTTGTAATAACATTTTTTTACTATTTTCATTAATTTTGACTAAAAGCGACTATAAGAAGATCTGGTCCGATTTCTTTGTAATTTTACAAAAAAAATAATATTTTTAGTGTTGGAAAAACTTTTGTAATTTTAAAATTTTTTGTAATCTATGGACCATAGTGTGCTATCTTTGGAACTTAAACAAAAAGTAAAAACGAAAAATGCAAAAAAAAAAATAACCTCCAGCCTGAGAATTTAATGGTTGATGACAACAGTTTGTTTTTGTTTTCTTTCTGTGTACGATTGTATGTGTGTGGTCCAATTGTATAAATGTGTTACCAATATTATGAATGTTGAATGTTGTTCCATTGGCTGATATTTATATTCTACAAACGTTAGTTATACAGTTATTTTTCTGACACCTACAAACAAATAAACACTTAAATACCACACTGACATAAAGAAAATTATTATGACAGGACCAAGAAAGATTTTTCAAAGATTTTTTTTTTTAATAAACCGTGAAATAATAAACCGCTAGATCTCTCTTTTTCTTCGAGTTTTTGAACTGAAAGATAATTTTATTGTGGAATGCTGTTTGGAGGCATTCAATTTTCATTTGTTATTTTAAAAATAAAATTGTTAAGTTTTTAGTTGAACGACGTTGTCTGTTTCTGAAAGTTTTCACTGTACATAGCTAAAGAAGTGGTCGACAGAGATTATTTATTCATTTATTCACATATAAAACCCATAAGCAGGTGACCATTATTATTATAATGAACAATATTATTAAATTTTTTCTTATTGATTTATTTAATATCTTCTCAATGTTGATTTTGGCAATGAATGAAATAAATTTAAGAATTAAGAAAAATATAACAAAATAAGTTTTTTGTAAGGGAAAATAATTCTTAATCAATATTTTTTGTATAAAATAATTGTTTTAAGGAAAAATCTAAGAAAAGCGAGTAAGAAAGTTAAATTTTACCTTGCAGAAACACACTGCAAAAAACTTTATTTAAAAAAAAAAAATGTTGAAAAATTTTTTGTTTAAAATTTTATGAATGAAAATTATTTTGAAAAAAAATTGTTAAAAAAGCTTTTTGGTTTTTTACACTTAAAATAATAACTTTGTAAAATACTCTGTAAAATGACTTTAATCTCAATTTAACAGACATTTGACAGAGTTTTCTGTCAAAATACAGGTTTAAAGAAAATACTTTTGTTGTGACAAAAAAAAAAACAAAGTTTTATCTGTTATTTATATTTACTTTTTACTTTGTAATCTTTATTTTACAGATAACTAACAGAGTTTTCTGCTAAAATACAGATTTAAGCAATATACTTTGTATTTTTTGCAAGAAAAGAAAAAAAGCATGCATTTAACTAAACTCTGTAAATTCACAGAGTTTTTTTCTGTAAAATTTTGGTTGTATTTAAAAAATATATGTTAATTTACAGCGTTTTTGTTAAATGGTGCTTTAATAACCAATATTTTACTAGAAACTCTGTAAATTAACAGGTTTTTTTTTTAATTCATTTTACAGAGTTTTACACTCAAAAAATTATGTTAGTAAAATCAACTGAAAATGTCAGTTAAATAACTACTTTGTAAGTTGTTTTGGGGTCAACTACTTTTTCAGTTAAATCAACTAACAATGTTAGTTATTTTAACTGACAAAAAACAACTGACTTATGTAGTAAAAACTACTTACATTTGTAGTCAAAAACACTCAAATGTAGTAAAAATAAAATAATCAATATATAAATTTTTTTTTTTCAAAAATTTTTTAGAAAAAAAAACTGAAGACCAAATTTTTTCCAAGTTTTTTTTTAAAAAAAAAACAAAATTTATTTTAATTTTTTGGAAAAAAAAACTTAAAAAATTTTTCAGAGATAAAAAAATAAAATTTACTACTTTAAATAACTGTTACTACATTACAGTACTTTTTTGTAAGTTATTCAAAAAAAACGGCTTAAAATAACTAACAGAAATAGTTGTTTGATATTTTTCATACAAAAACAACTGACTTTGTAGTTGAAAACAACTAATTACTGTAAAATATGCAAACAACTAACATGTAGTAACTTACATAATTTTCTGAGTGTATAGTAAAATTACCAAGCAATGTTGCTAGCTGGAAAAGTATGGAGTACTGTGCTAAATTAGCAGAGTTTTTCTACACTCAAAATAATAACTCTGTTTAATTACAGAACAACTCTGCTAATTTAACAGAGTACACCATACTTTTCCAGCTAACAACATTTCTTGGTAATTTTACTAAAAAACTCTGTAAAATGATTTTGACAAAAAAAACTGTTAATTTACAGAGTTTATAGTAAAATATTGGTTAAATATGAAAGCTTTTTGATAGAGAATACTCTGTAATTTGACTTTAAAACTCTGTAAAATGATTTAGACAAAAAAAAACTGTTAATTTACAGAGTTTCTAGTAAAATATTGGTTAAATAAACCACCATTTAGCAAAGAAAACTATATAAATTTACATATTTTTGTAAAATGCATTTAATGCATTTTCATACAGAAAAAACTCTGTAAATTTACAGAGTTTAGTTAAATGCATGTTATTTTGTAAAATTTTTATAAGATTTCTGAAAAAAAAAATTATAACTTTTTTTGCTACTTTTTCTCAAAAAAAAATATACAGATAAAATTTTGATGTTTGGTAACAAAAACTACTCAAAACAGAAAACTTATTTGGTTATAAAAAATACAAAGTATTTTGCTTAAATCTGTATTTTAGCAGAAAACTCTGTTAATTATCTGTAAAATTAAGATTACAAATTAAAAAGTAGTATAACAGAGGAAGCTTTGTTTTTTTTGTCACAACAAAATACAAAGTATTTTCTTTAAATCTGTATTTTGAAGAAAATTCTGTCAAATATCTGTTGAATTGAGATTACAGCCATTTTACAGAGTATTTTACAGAGTTATTATTTGGAGTGTGTAATTTAACAGAGTTATTATTTTGAGTGTAGTGTTATCAATCAATTCTGTTTTAATTTTTAAATTAATAAAAATTATTTATTATTCGATCTATAAATTCCATTGAGAAAGATTACTCCAGCTCGAGGTCACGTTTCTCTACTAATTTTTACGATGATAGAGTCAAAGTAACACTTTTCAAGAAACTACCCAGGCAGAAAAATACAGACGGGAAAGTGCTGGCAAAGAACCTTATTTGGAAGTATAAGTGCTGGGAAAGCAATGCAGTAAAGTACTCTATCAGCGCCCTAATGATAACCATGGTAAACGGTCTGCCGTATAGGATTTTTTAACTCTGTAACAGAGCTGTTTTAGAGTACTTTAAAAGCAACATAAAAAAAGTACTTTTAGAGCAACATCACAAAGTTTTATTAAAACATATTTTTATACCCTCCAACCACAGTATGGGGGTATACTCACTTTGTCATTCCGTTTGTAACGCATAGAAATATTTACGGGGACCCCATAAAGTATATATATTATTGATCTATGAACGATTATAAGTCATTCTATGAATGTCCGTCCGTCCGTCTGTATAAAACACGATTAAGTCCAAAATAAAAGAGCTAGACTCCTGAAAATTGGCACGAATGTGTCTCATGGCCATAGGCCGGTTAAGTTCGGAAATGGGCAAAATCGGATAAGGGGCAAAAAAGTTCCCCCTTTAAGAACTAAAAAAAAATCTATAAAAACGCCATTTTTACAGCTTTTTTACATTTTTGTTAAACAACTGAAACTTTTTTATGTCAGACGGAGTAAAAAGTCATACACTTAGACCCTGGAGGCTACAAAATATTGTTTTTTTTTGTCCCGCCCACTTTTGTGGGCGTGGATTAAAAAAACATAAAAATTATGAGAAATTGTATAACCGAAGTTCAAAAGCATAACAAATAATTTTGTGAACCCCGCCCCCAAAAAAAACGCCTCTGAATTTTTTTAAATGTATTTTAACATGTTGGAGGGTATCAAAGATTCGGCACGGCCGAATTTAACACTCTCACTTGTTTTAAATTAGTATCGATATAGATCGAGAGTTTTAGATTTTTTTAATTAATGATACCGAAACGATTCTTGAAGAAATTTAAAGTTAACTTCAAAAGTTAAATAAAAATTTAACGAAAAAGTAAATAAAATGAAATAAATAATAAAATGAAAGATTAAATAAAAAAAAAAAAAATAAAAATTAAGTAAAAAATATCAACTTAACGCGAACTACGATCACCATTTCTGTCTTTGGCGTCATTTCTGTCTTTCTGATAGCCCAGCAAAACTTTGGTAATGGGTAGTGATTATATAACACATTACCAGGTACACAATTACCTTATTTGTAGCATTATTTTAGGATGTCTTACCAAACATTTGTTTCACAACGTATTATTTTCAAGTGAAAAATAATGCATTACTAATAATTTTCTACGTAATGCATGATTATTGGAAAAAATTTATTTCATATTTATTATTTCTAAACATTAAATCATGGATGACTTATATTTGGTTACATTATGTATTATTTGAAAGTTTGAAATAATGCATTATTTATAATTGGATGCATAATGCATTACAATAACATAAAAAATAATTATTTTATAAAAAAATGCATAAGTTTAAACTAGAGATGGGCTCACGACAGGAAATTTCTAACGACACACACTCACGAGCATATTTTATCTACTTACACTCACTTACAATCACGTGAGTAAATTTGATACAAAATTACTTTTTCGCTACTCGTAACACCTTATATATTATCTTCTGGTATGCTATATTATTTCATTTCTCGTAACCTATAAAATATCATATATTTTACACCTTACTCGTATTCTTCGTTATAAATTTATGACTTATTTTATACCTTACTGGTATTCTTTGTGATAATGTGGATGCATTACTTTGAGTCTCATCGCCTGTTAAAATCATCAATGCTGCAATGTATAAAATAAGAGATCCTATACCTTATTTTATACCTTATTTGGTAATCTAAGTTTTGCTGGGAGGTTTATATTTTGGGAATTTCAAGGCTCATTCTCCGAAAGAATTTTTTAAAGAATTCATTTTAGAAACAAGTGCATTAAACAATTAAGATATGAATTTTATTTTTAATATAATACCATAATTTTAGTTCTCTTTTTTTAAAAAAAGGTATTTAAAGATATAATGTTAAAAGCAACACTGTTAATATTACGAGAATTTTCAAAGAAGTAACTTGAGAAGAACGTACTTTACAGTCCATCCGACAAAAAATGAATCCTGATCACAAAAGTAAATAAAATAGTCCATCACTAATTTTAATCTAGTTAAATTCGTAAAACTTTGGCCTCTGTTCTGTCTTTCACAACATTTCAAAATTTCCAAATCACATGAAATCAAGTTTAGTGTTTTGATGATCACGCTTTTTTTTTGAAGTTAAAATCGAATAATTAAAAAAAATATATATATAAGGAAAAAAGTGCATTCGTTTTACTTTCACCAAACTTTATTTATGTGAAACAAAAAAGGAAAAGAAATTTAGGATTTGAAATCTAGGGCCTCTGTTCTGTCTTTCACAACTTTTCAATTCACATGAAAATTTCCGAATGACATGAAATTGGGTTTGGTGTTTTGTTGTTTACGATTCCATTCGAAGTTGAAATCAAATAACTAAAATTTAAACAATTATTAGGAAAAAAGTGCATTCGTTTTACTTTCACCAAACTTTAGTTATGTGAAACAAAAAAAAATTCGGATGTGAAATCTAGAACACTAAAAAAATTCGGAAATTTTCATTTTCACATTTTTTATGTGAATTACTTTTTTTCGAACAGCGGCCTTTATCTCGAAATTGGAAAATTTTTTCTACAAAAGTTGATTTAAAGAAATGCAGTGCCATTTATTTCACATGAAAATGTTACTTCGAGTATTTTACAAAACAATTTTTTTCAATTGTCTAAAGATATAACAGAAGAATTTCAGAGAAAATCTTTTGATTTAACTAATATAGGAAAGCCACACAGTTCCGATTTTTTCTATTATATGGTGGAGGTATGATTTAAAAAATAACAATAAAATATGATCAGTATACACAATTTTTACATCCTATCGTATTCTGTCAACGAGCAAATTAGCCACATTAATATTTAAAGAAAATTTGTTAAAATTATGCCAGATTTGTATGCTCCAAATTCACAATTAATAAATATATGTACACTAGACCACCCAAATTTGCAAAAGTATATTTTTGTTCGCTCCACCGGCAGTTTCTGATAGATTGGCCATAAAAAATAATATCTGTGTTAGAACTGGATCTCTCGGTTGCATACAGGCCAGTCGATTTGAACTTTTGACCCCAAAAGTGACCTAAAAGCACTACAAAGCTTTTAAGAGCCATAACTCTTAAAATATGCGTTTTTCCAAAAAACACTATATAAGTTTTATTTTGCAGAATAAGAAAGTAAACATTTCCTACATACAAATTTTTAGCCTAAGTCTAAGACATCGTGGTGTTTTTGGCGGTTAAAATAAAAATTTATGTGAAGACTTCATTTAAAACGACCCTCGTTAAAATTTGGACGGAGACTCAAATAGTCGGTATCCATTATTTTGTAGAGTAAGATATGTAGTTTTTATAAACCAATTACATTTGGAATTTATATGGGTAATTTATATGGGTAATTTCATTACAGAAGAGCCCAAAGCTGACTTTGAAGTTTCGATTATCCAAATGCTGTATACAAATTTGTAAAATTACCTTATTTTAAACGACCCTCGTTAAATTTTTAATGGATTACAATCGGTTTCCATGATTTTGAAGAGTTAAAAATGCAGATTTCAAACAAGTGTTGAAAAGTACAGGCATTTTTAGCATTAATTGAAAACATGTTAGCAAAATACTATATGAAAAATACTTGGCATCTTATTACATTTGAACTTGAAGAATAAAAAAATGTTATTAGAGTAGAAAATTTCAATGAATTTCATGATTCGGATTGTATTCAAGTGGTCTGCCACACGTTAGATGCCTGGGGAAGTTTTAATGACTTGGCAGATTTTCAACCGATTTTAGTTTTTAGTACCTTATTAGAGAGGCATTTTACTTGAATTCATATTTAACTTAAAATAAAAAAAAAATAGAAAACAGAAACAATCATATTTTTCCTTGTAATCCGTTTTTTAAAATTCAAGGCCGATGCGGGACGCCTTACCCATGTCCAATAAACCTAAATTTTTATGAGACATATTTTTACCAACAAATGAATGTATCTAGGGTAAGTTATGGTTAATGTCTTCCAATTTAATTATTTTGGAGCACCATGTAATATATACCAGAGTCTAAAAAAAACTGCAATTTTCAAAATTTGACAAAAATAGAACTAATTGTGCTCACATCTCGAATTATGGATTAAAAATTGTGTAATGTAGAGTAGCATTTTTTTACTTTTTAAAAAAAATCGAAGGCTTCGGACTTTTTCAAAAATTCGATTTTAATTTTATACGTTAAAAAATAAGTGATAATTAATTCGAATAATTTTTAAATATTTTTTTTTCTAAAACTACATTTAAATACCAACAAAACGTCGTCCA
The DNA here is from genome assembly GCA_963921195.1 of Pegoplata infirma. Classification (NCBI taxonomy): domain Eukaryota; kingdom Metazoa; phylum Arthropoda; class Insecta; order Diptera; family Anthomyiidae; genus Pegoplata; species Pegoplata infirma. The sequence goes on from OY992540.1 coordinate 103,290,420, forward strand.
ACTTATTGTAAGATATCTATATTTTTTACTGGTCAAAATTAATGGAAAATTTCAATTTTTTATTTTTTTTTTTTGAAAAAAAAAACGCCATTTTAAAAAATTGATTACTCAACACCATCTTGGTATAAAAGTCTGAAAATTTGAGTGAAAATTGCATTTAATACGTACTAAAATATATAAAAAAAAAATTTATCGAATGGGGTCGGGTCTAAAAGTGAGTGATTTGGCCTGGAATTCCCCAAATATTTTCCGAAAAGTACACATCTAACTCTTCAAAATCATGGAAACCGATTGTAATCCATTAAAGTTTTAACGAGGGTCGTTTAAAATAAGGTAATTTTACAAATTTGTATACAGCATTTGGATAATCGAAACTTCAAAGTCAGCTTTGGGCTCTTCTGTAATGAAATTACCCATATAAATTCCAAATGTAATTGGTTTATAAAAACTACATATCTTACTCTACAAAATAATGGATACCGACTATTTGAGTCTCCGTCCAAATTTTAACGAGGGTCGTTTTAAATGAAGTCTTCACATAAATTTTTATTTTAACCGCCAAAAACACCACGATGTCTTAGACTTAGGCTAAAATTTTGTATGAAGGAAATGTTTGCTTTCTTATTCTGCAAAATAAAACTTATATAGTATTTTTTGGAAAAACGCATATTTTAAGAGTTATGGCTCTTAAAAGCTTTGTAGTGCTTTTAGGTCACTTTTGGGGTCAAAAGTTCAAATCGACTGGCCTGTATGCAACCGAGAGATCTAGTTCTTGCACAGATATTATTTTTTATGGCCAATCTATCAGAAACTGCCGGTGGAGCGAACAAAAAAATACTTTTGCAAATCCCATACATTTTTTGGGTGGTCTAATGTACACTAGTGTCCCTTATTTTGGAAATGTTGGAAATGTTGAGACGGTACCCCCTCATTTTTTTCCTTTTGACTAAAAAATAACTCAGGAAAAATTTTACGCCCCTACGACCACGCCTTCCCTATGCGACGGGGCCTTAAAAATCATTTTTCCATACAAAGCAAAAAATTATTTTTTTGATTTTAAATTTTTTTGTTATTAATTATAATATTACTTGGTTAGCTTATTCACGACAAAAAATTTGATTTTGGTGGGATGAGGCTTTCAGTTCTAAAAAATTTTTCGAAAAAAAAATTTTGAGGGGTCCTACAGTAAAAATTTTTTAAAAAATATTTTTTTTTTAGTTTTGACAAGCAACCCTTTTAGTTGAATTGTTGCTTTTAATGATATATTTTCATAAAAAAATATTATTCCTGTGACATCTTTATCGTGATCTAAAAAAGGTTAAAAAATGCATTTTTGATGTTTTTCGATACACGATCAAGATGTCACAGATATGAATAATATTTTTTTATGAATATATATCATTAAAAGCAACATTACAACTAAAACGGTTGCTTGTCAAAACTAAAAAAAAAAAATTTTTTTAAAAATTTTTACTGTAGGACCCCAAAAGCTCTAAATTTTTTTTTTCGAAAAATTTTTTAGAACTGAAAGCCTCATCCCACCAAAATCAAATTTTTTGTCGTGAATAAGCTAACCAAGTAATATTATAATTAATAACAAAAAAATTTAAAATCAAAAAAATAATTTTTTGCTTTGTATGGAAAAATGATTTTTAAGGCCCCGCTCTTTACGGCCCCGTCGCGTAGGGAAGGCGTGGTCGTAGGGGTGTAAAATTTTTCCTGAGTTATTTTTTAGTCAAAAGGAAAAAAATGAGGGGGTACCGTCTCAACATTTCCAACATTTCCAAAATAAGGGACACTCTAATGTACACGATTTAATTAAATTATCAGATGACGTTGTTAATATGGGAGCGCTATTATCACAATTTTCTGCTTTCGATTTCAAAAATAGCTTGGATTATATAAAGAGTATTATAAAGGATCCAACCAACCCTATTGCTCAAATTCAAAGAAAACTATATATTTTTCATTCCGATAATTCATTCCTTTGGTTTATCCGATTAGTAAATTATCTAAATATTCTCTTGGAAATGTCAAAGAAACTTCTAACTCGAGAGTGATTTTTTCTTATGTAAATATTCATGGATTTAAAGTTAGATCCATTATCCTGATAACGTGTGTTTGCTGCAAAATAGAAATGTGATAATTGTTAACGAAGTTTTTAGTAAAAAACGGTCGAAATACAAAGGTGATGATATTTTATTGAAAGGAAACATTTTTAAAGAAAACGGAGATTTTTTGGAGTTTCCACTGTCATCACGAGAAATAGGATTATATAATATTCGAGATTTTGAATAAGAAATAGTACTGGTTAAGACCTCTCCTATATGTGATTGCATACCACTTTATATACAAAAAATTAAGTGCTTTACCAGAGCTTTATATTAAAATTTGGTCGAAAAAAAAACTCCGGCAAAGCACTGGCAAAGCCCTTTCCTATGTGTAATTGCATACTACTTTATATACTAAAAATAAAGTGCTTTACCAGAGCATTATTTTTTGTACCGTCATATTTTTCTGCTTGGGTATTTATAAAGTTTGTTGGTTTTAAATTGATTGGTACGGTCATTTTACAAGACTTACATTGTCAAGAGTCAATTTGCTAAATACTCTTGACAATGGAATTTGACGAATTCCGAAACACGTGTCGAGTAAGTCTTATAAAATGACCGTACCAATTAATTTAAAACAAACAAACTTTATAATTAGTTTCTTGAAAAGTATTACTTTGACAATATCATCGTACTTATTAGTAAAGAAACGGGACCTCGAGCTGGAGTAATTTTTCTCAATAGTTATCAATCAATTTAAAAATGATATATTAGAGTTACTTTACCACAATCCAAAGACAAGGTATTATTTTTTATAGTTTTAATATAAAACAATTTGAATCGAAATCCTGAAAAAAAATAACTTTATTTTCAAAATTGATTTTCATTTTACATAAATGATATAAGTACTCGTAAAAACTTTAGACTCTGGACACGTTTTGCAAAAATGTTTACATTAGAAAAATGTCAATCTTCACATATTCAATAAAGTCTAGGATTTTATTCAAGCAAAACATTTCAAAATAATACAATATTTCAAGATTATTAAAAAATGTATACAGAAAAAAAAATACTGTATATTTTAATAAAATCAATTGTCTCAAGTTAATGAAATAAATCCAATAAAATCTAAAAGAAAAACAATCACAAAACCAAAAAAAAAATAGAATATACCGAAGAATAAATTTAATCATATTGAAAAAGCAGCTCAAACCTTTTTTGTTCTACATTCATTGTGCTTTAGTAAAACAATAACGGCAACAATGTACTTGTCGTACGTTTTTCCATCCACCCCAAATGAATAAAATGTTGTCGTAGGGTAAGGATTTTAGTATATTGACCCTGAAAAACGTGTGCTAATAATTTAGTCAACAATGCACACCAACACATTCACACAATAGAAAGTATACGCACACCGTACACACCTGTTAATAGTTAGACAATACATACACAAAAAAACTTTGCTTTAGCAATACATTAACTACAGTTAAGGAAACCCAAGGATGCACAATGGGATAATAGTTTCTCAAAAATTTAATGGGGAAAAAAATAAAAAGTAGGAAACACAATTTTATTATTTTTTTTATTATATTCTTACCCTCGCTCCTAAAAGGGGGCGGGCTAAAAAAATAACATTTTCTAATCCGCTTGGTCCAAGCGTAGGTTAATGTACACACAAAAAATTATTGGCTAAAAATATTCAATTAAATCTATTGATCAACAAAATTTAAATGAGTCAATCAATGTTTTGATTAAAATTTCTGTTATTTTCTTTAACTGTCGAATTACAAATTTTCAACATATGTATATACCAGATTTTTTTGCTTTAATTTATTTGAATAGATTAATTCTAAAATATATACAAAATAGCCGGGTTTTACTTTTTTTATTGTTGGCAAAATATTGGAAAGCAAAAAAGATGGATTTTTTGATAATTTTGTCATAAGCTTACAATTCATTATCAATCATTATTAAATTTGTTAAATCAATCATTATTTTGATTGACTATAAATAAAAAATTTATCAAATTTTTGATCAAAATCGAAAAAATGTTTGATTGAAAAAAATTGTAATCAATCACCTACAATTTGATGATTGGTATAACAATTTTTTTAATTGGAGGAATTTAAATAAAAAAACTGATTGAATCCGCGTTTTTGTTGATTGAAATTAGTTTCAAATCTTTCAAAATTTTCAGCAAAATTTAAAGTTCAGCGAAATTTTACATTTTATAATGCTATTTTTGGGAAGAAATCTAAAGTTTAGCCAAATTTTCCAACTTTTTGTACTTTTTTTGGTACAAAAGGAAATATGAAGAGAAAATAAATCACGCAAACTCACGCAAAAAAATTGACTCACGAACACTCACTCATGCAAAAATCTTACTAACGCACACTCACTCACGCAATTTTTTCTCAACTCACACTCACTTACAATCACGTGAGTAAAATTGAATTCAGTCACACTCACGCGTGATCACGCGTGAATCACGTGAATCACGCTCTAATCTGCTCATGTGCCCATCTCTAGAGGGCAGGTATATTTTATGTTATGTTTGGGGGGTATAAATAATGGCGGTCGATCTTACTATTTAGGGGTTTAGTTCTTCAAGAGGGAAATTTTTTTTTGTGCTTTCCACAGACGTTCAAACTGACATTCATAGAACGTCTTAAGAATCGATCATGGATCAATAAAAAATATAATTTATGGGATCCCCGACCAATATTTCGATGCATTACACACAGAATGACAAAGTGAGTATGCCCACATACTGTGGTTTAAGGGTATAAAAATGCAATGATGACCCCATAGTGAAATATGAAATTTATTTGCGTAGGAGAGTTAATATTATTTAAACTAGTAGTGAGTACTGTTTGGTATAATAAGTACTCTGTTATAGTAGAAGTGGTAAAATGTGTTACACAAAATAATTGTATCCCTTTTTCTTAGTAATGGTGTCCTTTTTTTAATGTATAAACACGGTTTATGCATCTGTTGGTAATAATTGAATTACTGGGACACTTTTAAATTTACCATGAGGTCCTTTTAAATTGTATTAATGTTTAACTACAATATCCCTTATGCTTAATTTATTCTCTGCCCAATGTTAAATTTGCAAATATTGAAGGCAAACCCAAAAACCCAAATCAGAAAAAGAAAAGGTTGAGTATAAAAAAAATTTACATTGTTAATTTTAACACATTTAAAACATAAATTTCAACTTAAAATTCAATTGAATTTTTTTTGTGTTATTTTTTTTATTTTTAATATTAGCAAAATTTTCCATTAGACCGACCATAGGTGTTTCAACACCAAAAAGTTGAACCTTTTATGATCTACACATTATATTAAAGGATTTTCTCATAAAACATATAATTACGTGACTTGAAACTAAAAGCTATTTCAACTAACAAAAATATTTTTTATAGCAATTTTAATAATCGCATTCAAAATGATTAGAGATGGGCGCGTGAGCTACTAGTGACTCACAATTTGACTTCCAATCACGCACACTCTCTCAGGAGTATATTTTTTTTCTACTGACACTCACACACAATCACATGAGAAATTCAAGCCAACTCACGCTCACGTGCACTTACACAAGCTTTACTCACATTCACGTTGATTCGCACTTACGAAACTCTTATTTTTACAAAAAAATTCAAAAATCTGACAACATTTTTATCAAAATTTTAAGTTTAGTCAAATTTTACAAATTTGTTTTGCTTTTTTCGAGACGAAAGGAAATCTTCACTTACGCAAAAATCTTTTTCACGCACACTCAAACACGCAATTTTTTCCCCCTCATACCAATATAATGTAAGTTAAAAGGGGGTTTCAGTAACGCGTGAATCACTCCCTTATCTGCTCATGTGTCCATCTTTATAAGCAAATGAACTTTTATCACATTTTGAAATGGGGCAAACCAGAAACGTTTTATATTAGCAAAGCAAACTGTATGCATAAACATTTCTTAAAATTGGTGCAAACTTGGCAGATGTTTTAGTTTTAGATAATTGAAAATTTTCTACGGTTTTCACTTCTGTTGTATTTTTTATATATTTTAAGGGCTTATTGCAGAAATTGGATAAGCCAAAAAATAAATCAAGCAGAAAGTTGAAGTCGGTAAATACCGACCATATAATACCCAACATTAGAACTTGTCTGAAATGGATACCCGTGGGGTTCCTAGGTTTTCGGACTTTTTTAATTCACGGCAAAGCATTTAAAAAAAATCGTATAGTTTTTATAACTTCTAAAATGAACGTAGAAAATTCACAAAAAGTGTCGGTCTCCTAAGGGTTACTCACATACAAAATATCACTCCGATCGGAGTTTATCTTCTGTCCCCACTTTGAGCCTCAAAATTGGGATTTTGGCAAAAAAAAAGGACTTTAAAAAAATTAAAAGTTATTTTATTTGAATTTGAATAATTACACAATGATACAAAATTAGGGCTGTCAATCCCGAAATCCCGAATCCCGAAATCCCGGGATTTTTGTCATAAAATGAATCCCGAATCCCGGGATTTTTAAGCTCAAATCCCGGGATTTTTGAAATATTAAAAATGTATGAGAATTTATTTTTAAAAATACAACTTTGTTCAATTATTGTTACATTTACACAAACAAATTAAAACTAAAACTGTTTTTTTAATTTTATCGCAGCTAATTTGGCTGAGCTGAGAATTCTACCGAGGCTTGCTGAATAATAGTCCAAAGACCTAACCATTACGCCACAGTCACGGAGCCCTTTGACCAAAGTTTGCAGGTTTTGGCGAAAATATTCCAAAAAACTTTGATCGAAGGGCGCCACTGGTAAATTTAATCCGACAGGCCTCTAATTTGTACCACATAAGTTTTAGGCGTAGGAGAATACAAATTTTTCCGGTCGTTCAAAATTGGAAGAAAAACTTTTTTTATACAAAAAAAAATGCAATTCTAATGTATTATATTATTACTTTTCTCCTTTAAATATTTTTATTATTTTAAAATTTCTTTAAATTAGTTTTAAAATTATACAGTGCAACAACCAAAATCGGAATGGGATGAAACCAAAAGCAAATAAAAGTTGTAATTTTCCATAACAAACCCCTCAAGGCCTTTTTAAGTTCATTTTGTGGGAATCAAACCTACGACTCCCTGCTTAATATGCTAGCACGCTACACTGAAAAAAAAATCTTCGTGATATAAATGAAACAGATTCATTATTTTGTTTTCATTTAATCAATAAAGGAATTCATAAGGTTATTAAAAAATCATGCATATTGTGAACAAATTTAATGAAATTTGTTTCATTATATTTCATAGTTTCATTCAAAATTTTCATTAAATTTTGTTTATAAACATGTCGTTTTTTGACACCTGTCACAAGTGTCATTTGTTTATTTTAGTAAAACGCGCCAAATAAAGAAAAAAAAACAGCTGTTCATATCGGCACGAATTTTTTTTTGTGATTTTTTTAGACTTTTTATATTAAATTTAAAATCAAATTTATTTGATTAATTAAATACTTAATAAAATTTGTGTTGTTTTATATTATTTCGTGTTGTTTTCATGTGTTTCTATTAACATTTAAGGATTAAGTAAAACTTTATGTGAACTGAATGAAATATATAAATAAAAATGTGAGAGTGTATTTTTCTAGTTTTTTTTAGACTTTTACGAAACTTAAAGTGATGTATACTAAAATTCGTGTTGTTTTAAATTGTTTCGTGTTTTTACTAATGTATCAAATATTGTGGCTTAAGTCAAGTTTACGTCTACCCCTCCAAATCTGATAAAACATCGTGCATCGACTAAGGACCTCCTCCTGAGTCCAGTGGTACCACTTTTATCGGGGGCAAAAACCCGCAAGGGAGTGAGTGCGACTTTAAAGTTTAAAGTTTTGGACTGAAAAACATAGGACCGAAAACTTTTAACGCTGAAAAACTTTATAAGGCAGAGAGGATGGGTTTCATGCATGGAGTCTGTAATCCCTAATTTTTTTTGTGGATGTAAACTTGGCTTGTTCCGAAGTTGCTTAGAGTAAAGATTTGTGTAAGAAAACTAAAGTGAAATTCTTAAAAAATAATTTGGAAGTGCATTTTTCTATCCCAGTGATTGTTACCTTCAGTGAAGATTACACTTATCAAAAAATGGTGATACATGTAATATTATAGACAACTATTTGTTATGGTGACAACTTAAGGTACCTACAGACGACGCAATATTATACACAATATTCAATTATATTGAAGGTGTGTGGGTAATATTGACGATTGTACAATGGTCAATCTTACCCACACGCCTTCAATATAATTGAATATTGTGCATAATATTGCGTCGTCTGTAGGTACCTTTAAAATTAAGGTGGCGATTTTCCTTCAAGGTTGATTTACATGTTAACCCTTTACCACTCTTATCTACTCTTTCCCAGTTAAGGGGATACGATTTGCCGGGTTCAAATAATTTTCTATGAACAATTATTTAAATTTGTCGATTGTTATACCCAATACTGGGAAATAGTAGATAAGGGTGATCATGTAAATCAACCTACCCACTGCTATTGAACCTTTAATCAATAAATACCTTCAATTATTTTATGAAATTGTACTTCATAAAACGTGTGAAATTTTAAAAATACATTATATGAACATTTTCATAATTTCCATGTATGTTTTCATTGACACCATTGACAGAACTTTAATGAACCAGTTTCATTGATCAAATGAAACATGGCTTCGGTTGAAAACGTGAGTCATTTTTATTAATCTAATGTCAATTTTCATTACTTTCACGAAGCTTTTTTTTTCAGTGTACCAACTAACCCACAGTAGCCCCCTTAATATGTACAATTGAAACATAAAGAGTCTACTATTTTTTTTACTTTTATAATCAAAGAAATTTAATCACGAAAAATCCTGGAATCCCGAAAAATCCCGGGATCCCGAAAAATCCCGTGATCCCGAAAAATCTCGGGATCCCGGGATTTCGATTTTCAAATCCCGAATCCCGGGATTTTAAAAAACCGATCCCGTTTGACAGCCCTATACAAAATCAAGCTTTCCGAATCGGAATGGGATGAAACCAAAAGCAAATGAAAGTTGACATTTTACACAACAAACCCCTCAAGGTTTTTGTTTAATTCAGCGCTAGATTTAAAGTTTTTGTGTACTAAACATGTCCTACTTTGGACATGTGCTCCAGCGTCCAAAACTAAATTACATTAGCTATAACCGGTATGAATTTCGTTGCAATCTGTCCCTTGCCTTCTTACTGAATAACCAAATTATTAAAAATAATCCGCTGTGCACCGTTGCGTATGATTGTTATTTATATGCAATTACAAAATTAATCATACGCCTTATACAGTTGTCAACCAATTACATTGTGCTCGAATTTGACCTTTTTTAACAAGCTGGGTCAAGTTAATTCGAGTACGAATTCAGTGGTGCTAGCCGTTTTTCGAAGTTAGCGCTCGTATTCGCGATATTCTCGATTTAAATTTAGATGCTTAAGTACAAAAAGAAAGATATTTTAAAATTTTGCGATAATTTTTAAACAAGATGTTAATTTTTGTTCGACCTTTTTGTTAAATATATTTAATAAAATACTCGAGCTCGAGGTCTAGGTGTAAATAATTGTTTATTTATTTTCCGATATTTCGGTTTTCTTTGAAAACCATCATCAGGGGGGAGTATTTAGTGTTTATCACAAAAAACTTAAAATCTACTGTTGTGTTGTCTTCATCGTATGTATTAAATCAGACGATGAAGACAACACAACAGTAGATTTTAAGTTTTTTGTGATAAACACTAAATACTCCCCCCTGATGATGGTTTTCAAAGAAAACCGAAATATCGGAAAATAAATAAACAATTATTTACACCTAGACCTCGAGCTCGAGTATTTTATTAAAGATAATTTTTAAATTTAAAATCATTCAAGTCTGTTAAACTAACACAACAAACCATAATACCGTGATTTTTTTTCGCAAAAAACATTTTTTGTTCGCGAAAAACATTTTTTGTTCGCGAAAAACATTTTTTGTTAGCGAAAAATATTATATTCGTAAAAAAAATTGGTTCACTACTAATATTTTTAGTTTGATTTGAATTTACGACAGCCATCTGGTAAAGCTAGTTCGTGTACACTAAGGCTGCGTTTTTGACATATCGCTTTAACTTAGTTTAACCGGAAATTTTATTAAACTTTATAAAAATAAAGCCAAGTTTAACCAAGCATTCTGTTTTTCACTTCAAGTTTAGCAAATGTCGATTAACGCGGTATTGCCATACCAAATGCCACATTTCCAATTAGAATAGTTGCCATCATCGCACATTTTTTCGAATAAAATACCACAACATGGCAATACTAACCAGTATATTTGAAAATCAGAGGTGTTTTTTTGACATTTTTGTACCTTAGTTTAACTCTCCATCATTGGTGAGTTAAACTTAAAATAAACCACATCTCAAAAACAGAATTTGTGGTTTTTGTTTAGTTTAAACCTAAAACCAATAAATTTTACAACTCAAAAACTCAGCCTAAATCCCATTGTAATATCAGTTTTTTCAGCGATTTTTTAGCGATATTCGCGATTATTTTTTTTATTTTAAAGTTAAAAAAAAAATACTTTTTTTAAATTATTTAGAAAATTGTTGAATTTGTATCATCTAAACTCTATTGAATATAAAAAACAAATTTTTTCGGAAATTTTTTTCCCCGAATTTTTTTCGCGAAATTTTTTTTTATTTTGCTATTAATTTATAAAAATGAGTAGAATAAGATGCATTAGAGACACAAAATTTTTGGAAAAAAAAATTTTTCGCGGAAAATTTTTTTTCGCGAAAAAGAAGCATAAAAATTTAATTTTGCAATGCAAAATTTAATTTTTATGCTTTCCCAAAAGCATAAAAATTTAATTTTTGTAGTATCGTGAATACGAGCGCTAACTTCGAAAAACGGCTAGCACCATTGAATTCGACTTACCCGAATTATCTTAACTAGCGGTGTGCCCAGCTTGTTATTTTTTACGACTAGAACAGTGTTATATTATAATAATTATATATAATAAAAGATCACCAACTTCAAATGCGTGTAAAAAAAGTCTAGCGCTGAACTAAAAAAAAAGACTTAAGGGATTTTTTTATGGAATATATAAACTTTCATTTGCTTTTGGTTTCATCCCATTTCGATTTTGATTGTCGCACTGTGTAATTAACAGAAAAAGATTAAAAATCAAAAAAAAAAAATTGTTTTGGTTTGTATGGGGGGAACAAATTTTTATGGCAAAATTTAACTCCCTTACGGCACGGGTTAATATTGTCCGATTTGGCAAAAAATTTACATACAGCCTTACCATAGAAAAATAAAATATGTTTAAAATCAGGTTTTAATTTTATTTCCATACAAATTGTTTTTGTTTTTAAAATCGACTTTCAAAAAATGTATTGAAAATTTGAAATTTAAAATAAAACTTTTGTTAAAATAGACTTTTTGTTTTCTTGTGGTAAGGGCCATAGTTTTTTGACTAAAACGATCATAATTTGCCCGGCGATCGACGAAATTCTAAAAAAGTTATTTTTCGTGCCACCTTAACCTACATAAAAAATGTAGTTTCATTTTTTGTATGTATTATTTCAAGGTTTAAAATCAATTTAGACGTTTTTATTTAAAAGATAAAACATTTGCTTACTATGTTAGTTTTTTATGAAAAAAAATATTATTTAACACCTAGCAAAATCTTGCCAAAAATATTTAAGTTAAACTGTTATTTTTATATATTATACCTAAATCAGAGCTTCAAAGAATTAATTAAATTTTTTAACGAATTCCTTATTAAGTAATTCAATTTCTATTGAAGTATTTCTATTCTTAATTGTATCATACACTCAAAATAAAAACCTTGTCAAATTACTAGAAAAAGTCTCATTATCGCATTTAACCAACATTTGGCAGTTTTCCTTGAATAAAAAATTTTTTTTTTTTGTAATTTTACAAATTTCCAAGACAATTTTAACAAAAACTCTAGTAAATTTAAAAGAATTCATTGTAAGTTTTATTTTGCCAAAAAATTTATTAATTTACAATTTTATTAGTAAAAATCTTGTAAAATTACAAAAAAGCTCGTAATTTTTATTAGGATTTCTCGTAAAATAGGAGGTATCAAAAAATCTAGCAAAGTTAAAAGAATTCCTTGTAAGTTTAATTGCGTCAAAAGAGTTGTAAATTTACAATTTTATTGGTAAAAAGCTCGTTAAATTACAAAATTATTGGAAAAAAGCTTGTAAAATTACTAGAAATTCTCGTGAAATAGGAGGTAGCAGGAAATAAAAATAAGATTTTCTTGTAATTTTACAAGTCCAAAAAAACGTTTTTTGACAATAACTCTAAAATTTAAGTGTGGGTGGCAAGTTTAATGAGCATTTTTGTGATCTACTCGACAAAACCAAACAACTTTTTTATATTTTTTCCCACTGTAGTGTAATCCGAGACACAGTGTAATCCGAGACACCCCAACCTTAAAATCGTCTATTTAATATATATTTTTAAGTTTTAGGCAAATCGGTTCATAAGGGTTGAGATACTTCCCTTGTAAGAACTATTTCCCATTGAATTAATTCTTAAGTGAAATTATAAAAAGATGTAACATTAAGGCTGTGTTAGACGTAACAATCACCCTTAATGAATTAATTCTTTAAAAAGCTCTGACTTCAGTATTGTTTTTTAGCCAATTTTATTATTAGAAAAAACTACTAAATCGCAGAAGATACTACCAGGGACAAATTAAAAAATAATAAAATATTTCATGCCAAATCCAAAATATGTATTAACGATAACACCGTCCGACAGCCAATATTATACATGAACCGGGTAATATACGTCTGAAAGTAGTGGTCAAATGGAGTAAAACTGCATTTACAGTTTTTATTTCGTGATCCTGTTTCCTTTTAAAAGGACTTCAAAGTTTTAAAGGATACATTTTGTAAAATATTTCTGAAATACATATTTGTACTTGTCGTTGGATGGAACTACACTCAAAAAATTATGTTAGTAAAATTAACTGAAAATGTCAGTTAAAATAACTACTTTGTAAGTTGTTTTGGGGTCAACTACTTTTTCAGTTAAATCAACTAACAATGTTAGTTATTTTAACTGACAAAAAACAACTGACTTATGTAGTAAAAACTACTTACATTTGTAGTCAAAACAACTAAAATGTAGTAAAAATAAAAAAATCTATAAATAATTTTTTTTTTTCAAAAAATTTTTCAGAAAAAATTAAGACCAAATTTTTTCAAAAGTTTTTTTTTTTTTTTTTAAAAAGTTGCGAAAAATAAAAAAACGAAAATTCATTTTTATTTTTTGGAAAAAAACTTTGAAAATTTTTCAGAGATAAAAAAAATAAAATTAACTACTTTAAATAACTGTTACTACATCACAGTACTTTTTTGTTAGTTATTCAAAAAAACTACTTAAAATAACTAACAGAAATAGTTGTTTGACATTTTTCATACAAAAACAACTGACCTTTTAGTTGAAAATAACTAACTACTGTAAAATATACAAACAACTAACATGTAGTAACTTACATAATTTTCTGAGTGTAGTGATGGCAAATGAAAGAGGATCTCCCTAATTTTTCCATTTTTTTTATTTTGCCACATTAGGATAAAAGAATTTGAATAAAGTCATTTCAAAACTTTATAAAAATATTTTGTTGAAAATGTAAAATAATATTGAAGGATAAAGTTTTGAAAGTACGTAACTTAACTCCTTTTTTCTGATATGTTAAAATAATAAAATAGAAAAATTATGGGAGATCCTCCTCTTTCATTTGCTATCACTAGTGGTATCCTAGGACGAGTACAAATATTAAATTTAAGTCCTTTTAAGGGAAACAGGATCACGAAATAAAAAACTGTAAATTTTTACAACATTTAGTCTCTTGTTTCAAACGTTTATTATCCAGTTAATTTTTTCTATATAGAAAAATTCTCAGATTCTGAGACATTTTTTTCTATATAGAAAAAGTCTCATATTCTGATACATTTTTTTTTTCTATATAGAAAAAGTCTCAGATTCTGAGGCTGGATTTTACAGTCAATACTTAAGTTTAAGTAGAGACTTAAGTACAAGATTTTTCAAGCAATTCTAACCAATTTTTAACTAAAAATCACTTACTCATTCTTGCTTCATAATACAGCCTTAGACAATACCGCCTGAAAAAAATATTCAAGTGGTGCAAACTGCTTGAAAAAGCTCGTACTTAAGTCTCTACTTAAACTTAAGTAATGACTGTAAAATCCAGCCATGTTTTTATAGCCTCTACTTAGTGATAGAAGGTATATATAAGTTTATCATTCCGTTTGTAACTCATCGAAATATCGGTCTGGGACCCCATAAAGTATATGGGGCATTCCATGCCAAATCACTCACTATTAGGCCCGACCCCCTTCGATTAATTTTATTTTTGGATATGTTTTAGTACGTATTAAATGCAACTTGCAGCCAAATTTTCAAAATGGCGATTTTTTTCAAAAAATGAAAAAATTTAAATTTTCAATCAATTTTGACCAGTAAAAAATATATATTTATTAAAAAAAGAAGGACAACATTTTGTTGGTAGTTAAATGTAGTTTTAGAAAAAAAAATATGAAAAATTATTCGAAGTAATTATCACTTGTTTTTTATCGTATAAAAATTAAAATCGACTTTTTGAAAAAGTCCGAAGCCTTCGATTTTTTTTTAAAAATGTCAAAAAATTCTACTCTAAATTACACAACTTTTAAGTCATAATTCGAGATGTGATCGTAATTCGTTCTATTTTTATTCAAATTTTGAAAATTGCACTTTTTTTTTTTTTTGACTCTGGTTTATTTTATATGGTGCTCCAAAAAAAATAATTTGGTAAATATTGACCGTAACTTCCCCTAGATATATTAACTTGGGTGTAAAAATACGTCTAAGAAAATTTTAGGATGATCGGACATGGGTAAGGCGTGCCGCATCGGCTTTGAAGTTTGAAAATCGGATTACAAGGGAAAATATGCATTTTTTTCTGTTTTCTTAATTTTTTTGGTATTTTAAGTTAATTTTGAATTCAAATGGTTACAGAATTGAAATGTAGAGTAAAATGTCTCTCTATTAAGGTCATAAAAACCGAAATCGGTTTAAAATCAGCCAAGTTATTACAACTTCCCCAGGCATCTAACGTGTGGCAGACAACTTGATTAATCAATACAATCCGATTTTTGAAATTCATTGAAATTTTCTACTGTAATAACATTTTTTTATTCTTCAAGTTCAAATGTTATTAGATGACAAGTATTTTTCATATTGTGTTTTGCTAACATTTTTTAAATTAGTGCTAAAAATGCCTGCATTTTCCACACCCATTTGAAATCTCTATTAAAAAAAAAAAAAATATTTTTTTTGTTTTAAAATTTGGAAAAGTCAAAAAAATATTACTCTGAAACATGAATAATGAAAAAATGTTATTACAGTATTAAATTTCAATAAATTTAAAAAAATGGCCTCGTATTTTTTAATCAAGTTGTATGGCACACGCTAGATGCCTGGGGAAGTTGTAATAACTTGGCTGATTTTCAACTGATTTTAGTTTTTAGTACCTTATTAGAAAGGCATTTTACTCCACATCATAATTCTGTAATCACTTGAATTAAAACTTAACTTAAAATACCAAAGAAATTGCGAAAACAGAAAAAAATTCATATTTTTCCTTGTAATCCGTTTTTTAAACTTCAAGGACCATGCTAAGCGCCTTACACATGTCCGATCGTCCCAAATTTTTGTGAGACGTATATTTACCTCCAAATGAATATATTTAGGATAAGTTATGGTCAATATCTACTATTTTTTTTTTTTTTGGAGCTCCATATAAAATAAATCAGAGCCAAAACATAAAAGGTGAAATTTTAAAAATTAAAAAAAAAATAGAAAGAATTGTGATCACATCTCGAGTTATGGCTTAAAAGTTGCATAATTTAGAGTAGAATTCTTATAGTTTTTTACAAAAAAATCGAAGGTTTCGGACTTTTTCAAAAAGTCGATTTTAATTTTTAAACGTCAAAAACTAAGTGATAATTACTTCGAATAATTTTTTCACATTTTTTTTCTAAAACTACATTTAAATACCAACAAAACGTTGTCCAACTTTTTTTAAAATATCTATATTTTTTACTGGTCAAAATTGATTGAAAATTTAAATTTTTTAATTTTTTGGAAAAAATCGCCATTTTGAAAAATTGATTACTCAACACCACCTTGGTATAAAAGGCTGAAAATTTGGCTGCAAGTTGCATTTAATACGTACTAAAACATATCCAAAAATAAAATTAATCGAAGGGGGTCGGGGCTAAAAGTGAGTGATTTGGCATGGAATGCCCCATATATATTCATGATGCCCGATCGATTTTAAGACATTCTAGCGATGTCCGTCTGTCTGTCTGTGGAAAATGCTATCACGGACAAAATATTGCACAGAGATGACTGAAACTTAACATATTTATTGGAAGTTCTCCCGAGAAGTTTGGTATTGCATTTTAGCGATATCGGTTCAGCGGTTCAAAAGTTATGAGCGAAAATGTAAGCACACCTCAAAAATTTCAGTAAATTCAACATAACCTAAAAATACAAAATGCTTTAATTCGGCTTCTGGTTGACATATGTGAACATAATTGAACACCAAATGGTATTTAAACAAGTACGAACATATTTTTTGACAAAAAAAAAGAAAAAAATCGCGGATTTTTTTTACTAAAATTTTTTTTCGCGGACTTATTTTTCGCGGAAATTTTTTTTTTCAAAAGTAATTTCCTTTTAAATGAAGTTTTTGGCAATAATCTTTTTGAAATTGTGGAGGGTATCACTACATTCGGCAAGGCCGAATTTAACATTTTTACTTGTTCTATATAGAAAAAGTCTCAGATACTGAGACATTTTTTTCTACATAGAAAAAGTCTTAGCTTCTGAAAGATTTTTTTCTATATAGAAAAAGTCTCAGATTCTGAGACATTATTTTTCTATATAAAAAAAAGTCTCAGATTCTAAGACCTTTTATTCTTTATAGAAAAAGTCTCATAGTCTCAGAAATTTTTTTCTATATAGAAAAATTCTCAGATTATGAGATTTTTTTTCTATATCGAAAAGGTCAGATTCAGAGAAATTTTTTCTATTAATAAAAGCCAGTGAAATATAAAAAAAAAAAATCTAGCGCCCGCTTTGATAGCTGTAGAACAATTTTGCACCCATTTTTTAGTGATCTAGCCATAAGCGTAGCTAGACCATTATTCTGGGGTGGGCAAAAAACCCCCTCCCCCCCCCCCCCCCTTCGTAAAAAAGTGTATGTTAAAGTAATATTAATAATTTGTTTTTATGTGAATTTGGTCCACAACAATTTAAAATGGGTATAACTCGAGAAGACAATTTGATGCAATTTTTCTGATGACAGATTAGTGATTAGGAGGCAAATATTTCTTTTTATTGGATATTTATATTTATTGCAAAATACGGATACTTATAAGGATGTAACCATAAAAAGGACATCTTGAACTTCCTTATAATGTCCTGATGATATCCTTGATCGCACCGAATCCGGATTTCTTGCAAAAGTTAGGTAATATTATTGGGAATTTGAATTAAAAAAAATTATGAATATCTTATACATAAAATTTTCAAATATTAAAAAAATTGTCTTAAGAGGTATAAAAAATGCCTATATCTCGAGAAGGCGTGTTTAGGAGGCCAAAATAATTTAGAAAATGCACCCTAGAACTCTGTGCAAAAAAAGTTAATTTTTGTAGTGTAGTGTAATTAGTATATTAAAATCAATTTATAATGGAAAGAGCTAATAAACATTACATTTCTCTTTTTTCATTTTTAATATTTAAAACTTTTAAATTTGAAAATCGTTCCTGAAGCATTGCACTTTGTAACCATGTTTTTATTCAACGCATAGCCTAGAAACCTCTTTCACAACTAGCAGAACTAATGGGAAGGCATATTGCTACTTGTAAAAGTTTGAATAAATATTCCTGACAATTTTGGATTTAAGCATATCAAAGATTAAATAACACCGCTCTACAAATCTAAGGTTTGTCGCGGCGTTTTGGATGAAATCAAAAAAAGTTGATAGGGTTTGGTGCCCCGATTCCAAAACGGTCACTCAAATTTTTCTATCACGTCACAATTTTGAGAAAATCGCGGTTAAAGTGTCAAAAAATGCCCATTTTGACCATTGTTGAACGCCTATAAATTAAGGTCCTGACATGCAAATGACTTGGTATCAAGCTCATTCGAAAGTGTGTAATTTTCTCTTTCAGACAAGATCAAATCTGCTTGGAATTTAATTTTCTAAAATGGTAAAAAAACGTTAGCCACAAGTGCTTTAAATCTAAAATTTACGTATGAATTTGTATGGAAATTTGTTTAAAAACACTGTAAGGGTATTCATTTCAGAGAATGTAAAAGTGGAAAAATGAAAAATGTAAGATTCCACTCTCATTGATGTGAACGGGTACATAAAAAAATTGTGATAAAAAGTTTCCAAAAATAATTAAATTATTCAACGAATGAACCAATTAACTTATAAATTACACTTTTTACTCATTTTGACAATTTTTTCTTGTTGTTTAATTCTTAATTTCTATTATTATAACCAAAATTATTTGTATAAATATTTTCTTCTAAGAAAAATTTCAAACACATGTTCAATAAGGGCTGCCGAGGTAGAAAAAACTTAAATAACAGTAGCATATTTTGGTACTTTTTCTTTAATTAGTAATGAATGGCAACGCTTAAATAATTGGAAAAATGTAACTTTTTACTCTGATAATTTTACACTTGGATATAGGTTGTTTAAATTGCAACTTTTAAGTGGAAAATTTTTTCATGTGTTTGTTGTAATAAAAAGTTACATTTTTCCAATTTTTCATTTTTACAACCAAAAAAAAGCTGAAATGAATACCCTTTGTGTAAATAAACTAAATATTGAAAAAATGGAAGGTTTTTTGCTAATGATTTTTTTACCATTTTAAAGAATTAAATTTTAAGAACATTTTATCTTGTCTTTAAGAGAAAATTACAGGCTTTTGAATGAGCTTGATACTAAGTCATTTTCATGTCAGGATCTTATTTTATAAGCTTTTAAAAAGGGTAAAAAATTCCCTTTTTCGGCACTTGAACCGCGAATTACTCAAAATCCTGACGTTCTAGACAAATTTGGGCTCCGGATTTGGAATCAGCGCAACAGACACTATCCAAATCACTAACCAGAATCCAATACGCATTTTCTTGTTGAGCTGTGTAATTAAAAAAAAGAAAATTGTCTGGGGTGGGCTAAATGCAAAAATGTCTGGGGTGGGCTAAATCGAGTCTAGGGTGGGATTTGCCCACCCCAGCCCCCCCGTTTCTACGCCTATGGATCTAGCACCTTCACAGTTTCAACTTATTTCCCTTGACGACAAGGGGCCGTTAAATATTTCCTTTAACTAAAATTGGTACATTGTGTAACCTTATCCCATCACTAATTTCAGGCACTTTGAATTTTTTTATTAAAAAATTACTAATTTTTCAACGGAAATGTCAAAAGAGTAAAAAAAAGTGATAATTTAAAACTTACCAATTTTACCATGTGTTTGTTGCAGAATTCTTCAATTGCTGTATTAATAGTATTAATTTAATAGTTATTTTTTTAAAATTTTTGTACTCTCTGTTTAACACTAACACAACACTGAATAAATTAACTCCACATTAACTAAAATGTTTAAATGCGGGAGAAAAACAACAACACTTTTTACACTCATTTTCTAAAACAACAACACCAAACGCACTCATTTATATGTATGAATGTATGCGTCTGAATTAAGCTAACACTAAAATTTTATTTCATAATGCAATAATAGAAAAAAATTTAACACACAATTTTCACTAACTTTTAATAAATTTTCCGGAAAAGTTTTTATATGTTTTTAAAGAAGAAATTATCGTCTTTATTTTGACACTAATTTTATTACTCTAGACAGGTTTTTTCTATGCCAATTTTTTTTATAACTGAAAACTTTAACACTTGATCAGTATTTCACTTGCATTCTCGTTTAAGCTAAAACGCGGAATAGATCAATGGGACGAAAAAGATATGATAAATAGGGCGATAATGACAAAATAGGGATGCAAATGATGGCACGCATTTTTAAAGGGTGTGTAAGAACTATGTTGTTTTAAGAGGGGGGTCATACAAGATACTGCTGGTTGTTAAATTTATTTAATGAAATTTCGAAAGAAAAATTTACGATTCTGGGGCACTTTTTCTAAAGAAAAATTCTACAGAAAAATTCTCATATTATGAGACATTTTTTCTATAGAAAAATTCTCAGATTCTGAGACATTTTTTCTATAGAAAAATTCTCAGATTCTGAGACATTTTTTCTATAGAAAAATTCTCAGAATCTGAGACATTTTTTCTATAGAAAAATTCTCAGAATCTGAGACATTTTTTCTATAGAAAAATATTCAGATTCTGAGAATTTTTTTCTATAGAAAAATTCTCAGATTCTGAGACATTTTTTCTATAGAAAAATTCTCAGAGTCTGAGACATTTTTTCTATAGAAAAATTCTCAGATTCTGAGACATTTTTTCTATAGAAAAATTCTCAGATTCTGAGACATTTTTTCTATAGAAAAATTCTCAGATTCTGAGACATTTTTTCTATAGAAAAATTCTCAGATTCTGAGACATTTTTTCTATAGAAAAATTCTCAGATTCTGAGACATTTTTTCTATAGAAAAATTCTCAGATTCTGAGACATTTTTTCTATAGAAAAATTCTCAGATTCTGAGACATTTTTTCTATAGAAAAATTCTCAGATTCTGAGACATTTTTTCTATAGAAAAATTCTTAGATTCTGAGACATTTTTTCTATAGAAAAATTCTTAGATTCTGAGACATTTTTTCTATAGAAAAATTCTCATGTTCTCAGACATTTTTTCTATAGAAAAATTCTCAGATTCTGAGACATTTTTTCTATAGAAAAATTCTCAGATTCTGAGACATTTTTTCTATAGAAAAATTCTCAGATTCTGAGACATTTTTTCTATAGAAAAATTCTCAGATTCTGAGACATTTTTTCTATAGAAAAATTCTCAGATTCTGAGACATTTTTTCTATAGAAAAATTCTCAGATTCTGAGACATTTTTTCTATAAAAAAATTCTCAGATTCTGAGACATTTTTTCTACAGAAAAATTCGCAGAATCTTTTTTCTATAGAAAAATTCGCAGATTCTGAGAAATTTTATCTGGAACATTTTTTCTATAAAAAAAAAGTCTCAGATTCTGGGACAGTTTTTCTATAAAAAAAGTGTCAGATTCCGAGACATTTTAGTTAAAAAATAATTGAATATTTTGAATATAAAAGAAAGTATAACAGTTTTTATAATTTAACGGATATATAACATATAACAGTTCTTTTTAAATTTAACGGTTTTGTATAACTCTGTACTCAACAAAACTCTTGGCATGACTAATTAAATCAGCTGTTGTATCAGCTGCGTAGTTTTTTGTGTTATTTTGCGAAATTTTCTTGATAAAACTTTACTAATTACAATATATTGAAAAAACAAACAAATAAATGATAAATTAGTTAAAACCCCGCATTAAAACAAAAAAAAAAGAATTTAATAAAATGTCCTGCTTTGGATGCAGTAAAAAATATGGTTTATTTACCAAAGAGGTAAGTTTAAAACAAAGAAAATCTAATCATTAATTAAAGTAAACAAAGAAGATAACTTAAAATGATAACATTCCTTTAAACTAGTATGGCTGTCCAAATTGTGGTTATTCCTATTGTGCCAAGTGCCTTAAAAGACCAGTAGCTGTTCCAAAACATAATAACAAGGTATTAAACGTTTGTTTGATATGCTTCGATAAATTGTCCAAATTAAAAGAGGTTGAAAAGTTTATCGATGTGGAAACTCTACCCGGCACTATTGTAACTAAAACCAATAAGGGTTTAACTAATGAAGCCATAGTTAATACAGATATAAATACTTTACTAGAAGTAGAACCTTCGGCTGCTTTAATGGGAGTAGTACTGGAACCAATATCACCAGCAAAAATGACTGCTTCAACAGATTCCAATACTGAAAATTCCGATATTACAGAAAATCTCGATTGTGCAATACTCAAACGTTTAAAGAATTTAAAGGCAAGTGATCCCAACTCATTGCCCACCGATGATGAGATACGTTCAAGGTTGGCTAATCTAAATGGTATGCCTCAAAAAGATTATTCCAAGAAAGATTTACTTTTAAATACCGATCAACGTAGTGATCAAGAAAAAATGAATGATTTGTTGGCTCAATTTATGGGAGAAACAAAATTAGATAATCGTTTAGAAAACGACAGAAATAATTCTCTATCTGATATAGAAAGAAGATTAAGAGCTTTGAGAGATGATCCCGTTACGGAATCGACAGGAGCAGCTGCAATAGGGGCCACTTCACCCGATACGAATACACCCAGTGATAATGAACAAGATGATGAACAAATACTAAAGAGTATTATGGAAAAGGTATGATTATTTCTTAATATACATATTTTTCTAATTCTATATTTAAAAATTTTTAAATTGCGATGATTTCGAAAAATTATGAAAAACAAAAGAGTAAAATTCGGATGTACCGAATCTTGTATGCCCTGTGTATAAAAATAAAATAATAAAAAAAACAGGGGACGTATTGGGGGGTTCGATGGGAAACAACTCGCGGGAAGTTGGGCAAATAGGCAGTACCGTTTTAACCATTTGAGCACAAGGGGCACGTGTCCAGGGTGCCCGACTTTGATGGGACCGAAATGCCAATAAACTCGCCAGACTTTTCATATTACTATTTACGCTTTATACTGCTGTTTTTAAGAATATAAAAGTTTTTTTAAAGCAAAAATATTTTTAATTTGTTTTTAAAGCAAATTTGAAATTTCCCATTTTCGTATAGAATTTCAGATTCTAACACATTTTGCGTACGGAAAAAATCTAAAAATCTTAAAATTTTTCTATAGCAGAAATTCTTCTACATAAAAAGTCTTAAATTTAATTTTCTTACATAAAAGATGTCAGGTTGATTTTGAATACGGCCGTTAGACTTCGAGACATGTTTTAAATAATAAAACTCTCAAGTTTAGACACATTAAATATATAAAGTTTTAGATTCTGAAAGATTATACCTATAGAAAAAATATGAGATTCTGATACATTTTTATTAAAAATCTTAGACTCTATGAAATTTTTCCTTAGGAAAGTCTCAGGTTCTGAGACATATTCTATAGAAAATGTCTCAGATTCTGATACCTTTTTTTCCAATAATAACAGTCTGGTCTGAGACCTTTTTTCTATAGAAAATATGTCAAATTCTGAGACTTTTTTTCTATAGAAAAATACTCAGATTATAATACATTTTTCCTATAAAAATAGTCTCAGATTCTGATACCTTTTTCTTATAGAAGAGGTCTCTGATTCTAGAACATTTTGCTACAGAAAGTCTCAAAATCCGAAAATTTTTAATAGGAAAAAGGTCTCAGAATCTTAGATTATTTCTAGAGAATATGTCTCAAAATCTGACACTTTTCCAAATAAAAATAATTTATAATTATCTAAAATAGAATTTGACATGGTTAAGACATTTCAATCTTTAATTACTTATGTTCACAGTTAACTTTATGTAATATTAATCAATCTAAGGCTGGATTACTCAATGCTCCGTTATAAAACAACTCTCCGTTAAGAGTTGTTGTTAACTTTTCATTGAGTAATCCGCCCTTAAAGTTTTACCCATATTCCACAAATTTTATTGATAACAAAAATTGTTGTTTTTAGTATTTAGCGGAAGCACGCTTACCTGAGGGTCCGTCGGCTTTGGAAACAGAAATGTCTGCTGGTATACCAAAACCTCCCGAGGGGCTTGATACTGAAGAATTACCATGGTGTAATATTTGTAATGAAGATGCCGTTTTTCGTTGTAAAGGATGTGATGGTGAATTATTTTGTTCTCAATGTTATCGTGAATGCCATGATGATGATGAGGAATATCGTGCTCATGTTAAGGAGCCTTACAGTGCTCCACCCAAATTTAAGGAAAATCATTTTTAAACGTTGGTATTTTTTTTATATAAATTTTTATCAATTTATGTACGAGTAACTTAAACTATAACTATAAAAAAGGAAAAGAAAAAATATTTAGCAAAATAAAAAAAAAGTTATAAAAAAAAAACAATTATAAAATAATCTGTAAAAAACTTATTGAAAAATCTCAACCATAGTTAAATGTACTTTTTAAAAGCAACTTAGTAAAAAAAACCTTTTTAATTTAAAATTACTTTTGATCTTATAACGAAGTAAAATTAAATGTACCTTAATGTTTAAAGTTCTGTTATTTTTTTAAATGTATATTCATTTTTCATTTAAAAATTGGTCAAGGTTTTGGTGTTTTATCAGCATTTTTCTTGGAGATTATTTGTTTTACTTTAACACAAAAACAAAACTTTTCACTTTTTTTTGTTTCTTTCTTTTTTAATACAAAAAAATATATGTGTGCTTTATCCTATTTATAGAAATTTATGTCCTTTTTTATGATTAAAGTAATTCAATTTCAGACTTACATTCTAAATTCGAATTATTGCACTATGGCATTTTGCTGGTTCTGTTTTCGGGTTGTTTTGAGTTTTATTTTTATTAGTTCTGTGTGGTGCCAATTAAATTCTTAATTTTTCCAAAAATTTTGGTACTAAATGCTGTGCAGAATAACGATCAAATGTAAAATATTCAAAGAATTTTTCACGCTGCTTACGAAATATCGATGGATTACGACACCAATTGTATAACATTTTAATTAATTGATTGGAAGTATTGTATAAATTCTCTTTGGGATATAATTCGGGATATACAAGTTTATTTGGTGCTATAGGCATACAACCACAATATGTTGCTTCTAACCTAAAGAGAAAAAGTAATAAAAAGAAAAAATATGTATATTAGAAATAAAAAAATTTATATAATTTTTAAAAAAATTTTAACGATAAGAGCTCATAAAGAAAAACTTTTATACACAAATAGTTTATTTACTTCAGAGCGATATGTATCTAAAAAAATTCTCTATTTTTCTGTATTTTCTATAGAAAATATCTTAGATTCTGAGACAAATTTTTTAACATTTCTTAGAATTCTGTAAAAAAATTTTTAGAATCTGAGCATATATTTGGACAGAAAATTTTTAAGAATCTAAAACTATTTTTTATAGAAAATTTTATTGAATTTGGGACAAATTTTCTACTTCTCAGAATCTGAGAATTTTTTTTTTTTCAAAAAATTTCTAAAAATTTTAATCCATTTTTCTATAGAAAATATTTCAGAAAGTGAATTTTTTTTTTATAGAAAATTTCTCAGAATCTGAGATTAAATTTCTATAGAAAATTTTTCAGAATCTGAGACTAATTTTCTATAGAAAATTTCTTAGAATCGGAGACAATTTTCTATAGAAAATTTCTCAGAATCTGAGACTAATTTTCTATAGAAAATTTCTCAGAATCTGAGACAATTTTTTTATATAAAATTTCTCAGAATCTGAGACAATTTTTTTATAGAAAATTTCTCAGAATCTGAGACAATTTTTCTGTAGAAAATTTCTCAGACAATTTTTCTATAGAAAATTTCTCAGAATCTGAGACAATTTTTCTATAGAAAATTTCTCAGAATCTGAGACAATTTTTCTATAGAAAATTTCTCAGAATTTGAGACTTTTGCTATAGAAAATTTCTCAGAATCTGAGAATATTTTTTCTATAGAAAATTTCTCAGAATCTGAGACTATAGAAAATTTTTAAAAATCTGAAACCATTTTTCTATAGAAAATTTCTCAGAATCTGAGATAATTTTTTTATAGAAAATTTCTCCAAAATTGAGACCATAGACTTTTTTCGTTACTGCAAAGCTATTTGAAAGGAAAAATAATGATTATAAAACTAACAAGGGAAGTCTCCCTGGTGTTACCCTCCGATCTTCATGAAATTTGGATATGTTGTTAAGAACGAAAATTAATTCGACACGTATGTTTTTTTAGCGGCCCAAATTCATTTTTAGGGGGGGTCAATTTGTATGGGGGAAATTGACCTTTTTCAGTTTTTTAAGATTTACGCCTATTTAAACAAAATTAATATATGCATGTGTGGTATCAGATTAAAGGTATTAAATACCTATCTCGTGGTGCTAACAACGGACTAAAGAAGTTAAAATTTTTAGACTTATTAACAAAAATGTCCTAAAATTTTGGTGTTTTACTCACTACTTACTTTTGGTGACTAGGTTTCTTTGCAGAATATAGGAGAAAACTGAAAAATGGCCTCGTCTTCCCCCCTCCTTTTACCCCCTAAATATGAATTTGGGCCGCTAAAAAAATACATGTCCCTTTATTTTTTCTGCTCTACAAAATAAAACCAATTCCATAAAGATCCGCGGGTGACACTAGGGAGACTTCCCTTGTAAGCCATACTTACATTGCCACACCATAAAATTCATGTCCAGCTGTTGATATAACAACATCACCGTCCAGCAGTGCTTTAACATACTTTTCACGCGATAGAAAACCAAAATTAATTAATTTCGATCCCAATTTATCCTGTAAACCCTCAAATGCCTCTGGCGAGGTCTGATATGTTTCACCACATATGGTGACTTTAAAATCCACTTGACGTTTGTTTAACTCCAGTAAAACTTCTACCAAAAGTTTGGGATTTTTATCATGTTCCCAACGATGTGGCCATATTAAATGTAAACAATCATTGGCATTTTTTTCATTAGTTAAGGAAGACATGTGTACATCACCACCCATGATAAGGCGTTTATTGGGAAAGGCATGAAATTTAATGGGAAAATACAAAACTTCACATTTCTTTTCGACCTTTTCACGTAAATGTTTAAGTTTCAAATCAGGTTGAACATTAAGGAAGGGCGTTATATTTTCCAGAAAAGAAGAACGATTAAAATTGGAATTGAAAATAACATAGTCAGCAGCCAAGCTAGAAAAAAGATAAATTATTTTACAGGTTTTTATAAAAAAAAAAAAAAACTACAGTATAATCTTACCAGGTCAATATTTGATTAAGACCATATTGACAATCTCTTTCCTTGACCTCCCTAACGGGATAAACTAATTGATTTTCATGGAAGTAGACAATTTTCTTACATGCATTCAAATCCGGCCGGCATCCCAGCAGTTCGGCCAAATTCAATACCGAACTAGTAAATAAAACTTTGTATTCATGATTTTGCGGTATCATTTGGGAGAAATACAATGCTCCTGTACGTGCTCGCCAATGCCACTTTTTTGCCGGTAAACTAAAGATCTCATAGTCGCACACATTTAAGCCTAGAGAATATATAAAAAAAGTTGATTTAATACATTTTTTAATGTGGTCACAATTTAAGCAGCTTCTCTACTGACATTCAATTAAAGTATCAATTAATTGTTTATGGCTGCCACCATAAAATGGTTCAATTATTAATAAAGAAGGTTTCGACATAGTATTTCACTTATTTTAGGTAAATTGTTAATAATTTTTACTTAAAATTGTATTTAAACTTGTTTAAAAATTCATTGTTTTAATTGTTGAAAAAACACTTGCAGGAGAATGTTCATGTGGAAGAATTTTTCAAAGAAAATTTTGATAAATCTGGCA
This sequence comes from Pegoplata infirma, assembly GCA_963921195.1. Taxonomy (NCBI): domain Eukaryota; kingdom Metazoa; phylum Arthropoda; class Insecta; order Diptera; family Anthomyiidae; genus Pegoplata; species Pegoplata infirma. The sequence goes on from OY992540.1 coordinate 103,318,196, forward strand.
GCCTGTGTCGATAAAAATAATTGAACATACCAAACAACTCGCCGAAAATGTAACGAGTGAGAATAGGAACAGAATAAGCCCGGCACGACTTCTTCAATACGATTTGACAATTAAAATCGGTGGCCGGTGTCAACCACAGTACATGAGTAGTAGGTTCACTGAGTTGCATTTGATGTGTGTAAGTATTAGTGACAGCACACGGTGTAACTTTTGACGTTTCATACAAAACGTAAACAAACAACATAAATACATGCACAAAAGCTCACACGTACAGGCACACATACAGTAAGCAGCGATGATAATTCTGTACTAAAACCACAGACTATAAACAGACTCGACAGTAGAGTTTTATTAGAAAAACTGGGGAAAAACTAAGCGATTTTAGGATAAAACAGAACGGTTTTTAGTCCGTTTTACGCTAACATGGCAACACTTTCTACGACTTAGGAGTGAGTGAAACAACAAAAACCGATCTGGCATCTATTTTTCTTATGGCGCGTTATATCAGTTTTCTCTTTCTAACCTAATTCGTAGAATAATTTGAAAATATTAACCATATGGTTCAGAACTACTTTTATGTCGAGTCTGTATTAGTCTGTGCTAAAACTATACCACCATCACAGACTAAATACAGACTCGAGAGTAGAGTTTTATAAGAAAAAATGGGGAAAAACTAAGCGATTTTAGGAGAAAACAGACCGGTTTTTAGCTAGTTGAAAGCTAACATGGCAACACTTTCTACGACTTAGTGAGTGAAACAACAAAAACCGATTTGGCATCCATTTTTCTTATGGCGCGTTATATCAGTTTTCTCTTTCTAACCTAATTCGTAGAATAATTTGAAAATATTAACCATATGGTTAAGGAATACTTTTTTGACACCTGTCACTTATGTCGAGTCTGTATTAGTCTGTGCTATGGGGCTCCCATTTTTTATTTTTTTTACATATTGTATGGTGGCTCCTTTAGGGCTTAAAGATAGTGGGTAAGTATATTCTGAAAAACGTCGAGGATCAAAAAATATTGAAGGTCGCTTAAAAGTGATGCAAAAATGCATCCCTTTTAACACCTTTACGGTTTTAAATTGTCAAATCGTTTAAAAATTCCGTGCCGTCATTATTTTATTCATTTTCTTAAGTCGCTCCGGTCTTATGATTAGTGCCAACAGAAAGTTCGTTGAAAAAAGTATCGAGTACGTTCAGTATAACCTCTAAATTTTTGACATTTGTTAAGCAAAAAAATAATTGCAAATTGCAGGATTAATACAGTTTTTGTAACACAATTGGCTTAAAATTTAGTAAAAATATATATAAAATGCCCGTTTCAGCTATTAAAACAGAAGATGACTACAAAAAAGTCATAAGGTATGTTATATTTTAATAAACAATTATAAAACCTCTTAAATTTGGCGTTTTTTTATTTGTGAAGTTCCAACAAAACTTCCGTGTTTTTGTTCTCAGCCGATTGGGCCGAACAATGCAAACAGGTCGAAGATGTTTTGGAAGATTTATCAAAAATATTGGCTGACAAATTGGATTTTGTTAAAATTACTGCTGAAGACTTTCCAGAAATAGCTATGAAACATCAGGTAAGTTAAACTTTCCGAAATAAACTTTCAAAATAAACTCGTTCAAAAGACTAAAAACCGGTAGGGGCAAAATCCAAAAATCACTGAAACAGAAAATATGTATATGAAATGCAGGGATGTCAATTACGGATTAAGTCAAGTTTACCTGCACCACTTCAAATATGATAAAACTTTGTGCATCGACTAAAATTCGGACAATACTCGATTTTCACTTAGCGAGTTCACAGTCCTAAAAAAATATATTTTCCCACAAAAATCTTTTAGATTTGGGAAAAATGTTTCCAAAAAAACCACTATAGACGGGGGTTCTATAATTACCGGACACTGTCTTATAGGGAAGCACGCAGAGCGGTTAAATGTGCTGTCGAATGACTTTTGCCGAAGTTGCATGGATGAAGAGGAGTTGGAAACTATCGAACACTTTATTTGCCATTGCCCGGTACTTTCTGGTCAGAGACTTGCTTCACTGGGATCTAGGGAGCTGTACGATCTTTCTGATTTGTCGGATGTCAAAATTCAAAATCTAAGGAGTTGCATAAGAAGCTCAAACTGGTTTAACGACAGGGACTAGTAAGGAAACCTATTACGGTCCCGTGGTATCACAATGCCTCAGGGTCTACGTTTGTTGACGTAAAACGTCAGCAGCCACTTACAAACTAACCTAACCACTATAGTGTAAGTCAAGAATACCTTCTCCGAATCCGATAAAACTTTGTGCATCGACAATGGACCTCAGTTGAGTGGTACCATTTTTGTCGGGGCAAACGAGCACAAGAAGTTCAACATTTTGGAAAATAAATACGGCCAAACACTTTTTATACAAAAAAGCTTTATTAGCCGCATGGAGTTTTTAATCACAATGGCGGGAGGGCTACAAAAAAAAAATGGGGTGGACGTAAATTTGACTTGGTCCACCACTTAAATTTTAATGAATTTTAAATAGAAAACATTTTAAAATAGTCTGATCCTTTAGTTTTTGACCCACAGATTTTTTAAGATTTCTAATTTAACATTTTTATTTTAGATTGAGGCTGTTCCAACTGTTATAATCTTTGCAAAAGGATCTGCAATTGATCGTGTAGATGGTGTTGATATTGCTGCACTTACAGCAAAATGTAAAAAACTGGGAGCTACTGCTGTTAGTGAACAACCTTTAGAAGAACGTTTAAAGGCTTTAATCAATAAGGCACCCCTTATGATATTTATGAAGGGAGATCGAAATGGACCAAGGTGTGGATTTTCCAAACAACTTATAGCCATTGTCAATGATATAGGGTAAAATACGCACAAAGATTTATTGAAAACAAAATTTAATTATTTTATTGTCACCTTTTATTTTAGACTTCCTTATGAAACATTTGATATCTTAAGTGATGAAGAAGTGCGTCAAGGCCTAAAAACATTTTCCGATTGGCCGACATATCCACAAGTGTATGTTAAAGGTGAACTGATCGGTGGTTTAGATATCATTAAAGAACTTAAAGCCAACAATGAGCTGGAACAAACTTTAAAAGGTGAATAAAGTTTGGTTAAAATAAAAAACTATTTACAGACACATTAAGATTTTTATAAAAGTTTACATACAAGCGAGCATTCTTCTGTTTTTTTAATAAAAAAAAAATTAACTAAAAATGATTTTTAAAAGTTTTGTGTAGTGTGACAGTATAACTTAAAACTAAAAAAAGACTTAAATTACCTTCAATTACTCAGGTATTTTAATAGTCTTGTATATAATCTCCTACGACCAAAATATATTATTTTTGTATAATTCCGGTTCGGTGGCTATAGACAGTAATAAAATCCAGGCTATAAAACCAACAAAATAACAAACTATGAGGAATATGCGTTTCCATAAATTTTGTTGCCATAAATCCTGTAAATCGGGAAGACCCATATGATTACAAAAGGCATGTACTAAAAATGGAGCTACAAAATGGCCAGTTCGAACAAACAAATACGCCGAATAAAAGCCAAATAAAGTTGTATATGTCAGTTGGGATACTAAAAGAGAAAATGAGAAATATTAGAAAACAGATATAGACAGCGATAGAAATTTTAAAGGAATTTAACATTTTTGAGAATTTTTTATTGGACGTCTATGAATAGGGCACTTTTTTCAGACGGCGTAGTTGAGAAATGAAGCTGACAATTTTACATTTATTCTATTTATAAGGTCAATATACTTACATGATATTATTAAAGCTGTTGTAAACTCCATGCCCATGCTTAGCCGCTCAACAATGTGATGTATATGAGCTACACCAAAAAATAGGGGAGTTATGAACACAGCTGTAAGTGGTGTAAAACTTTGTAATATTAAAGGCATCATACAAGCACGAAATACAAATTCTTCACTTAGCGGCGCCATAACATGATTACGAATCCAGAGTATGTTTTTAAAATTACTTTTCCAAAAATCTAGATCTAAAAAAGAATGTCCACCATCAATTATTGCACTCAATAAAAAATCATACTCAACTTACCCAGAAAAACTTTTAAAGTATCATTTTGTAATTCGACACATAACGGACCCAAAAACAGTAACATAGTTAAGAGATATGGCACAACTATTGCCAGTAGCAAGCCCTGCCACCTAAGACCGAGTAGATCATTAAAAGCTACTTTCTCCAATAATTCATTTGAGGAAAATTTATACACAAACACTGGAGCTATTAACATAACAACAGTAACACTAAGGAAACGTCTTTTTACAGTGGCCGGGTGATCACGATTATGTTTATTATTCCATATATACAAACTGGAGACATACAATACGGACATTGCCAAGCAACAACTTACTGTAATAAGTTTGGAAACTTGTGGTACCTTGTCAAATATGTAATTTGAATCCATTACAGTTTCATTGGTTTCATTCATAATGGTGGTGATGTATATTTTTTTATAACTAAAATTGTTTGTAATTTTACTAATAACTACAAACAAACATAACTTTTATGAAAAAAAAAATGAAAAAATGATTATAAACCACAGATGTTTACTTTCACTCTCGATGAAAAACTATTGTGAATGATTTTGTCACAATGATGCCATATTGGATGAAATACAATTTTGTTCAAATCCGTTGCGTTTCTTAAAATAATAAACAGACAAGGAGGGGTCTTTGTGGCACACTAAGATTTTCATTATTTTTTTATCTTGTTGTAAAGAGAGAAAAGGGAAATAAATATTTTTTGCAGCCTAAACTCCTATTTAAAATCCTTGTAAATCAGGATCCGTCCGTCTGTCTGCCCATGTAAACGTTGTGACCAAGATACAGATCGCAATTATCTATCGATTTTCTAAAAAAAATCACAAATTTTTAAAAATTTGCTAAGTCCGAAAAAAATTCAGAAGAATGCAATAAAAACTCTTCTAAATGATAATAATGTATCCAATATATCTAATTTAACGTTTAAAATTTCCAAAATTTTTACCAGATTTCATCTAATTAAATACTTCTGTTTTGCTATTATATAAAAAATAGGGGGCCAATTTTCGCATAAAATTATATCAAATTTTATTAAAATTTTATCAACATTGATGGAATTTTATATGGTTTTATCATCGACTCATTTTTCGCACTAAATTCTATAAAATCAAATATGGTGTTTATAAAATCATATATGCCGATATTAAAACTTTTTTACCTGTTTGGGGTTGTTTTTAAAGAAAATTTTACATTTTCTTTCAGAAAAAAAAAATGGCTCAGAATCTGAGAATTTTTTTTATACGAAAAATGTCTTAGAATCTGAGATTTTTTCTATACGAAAAATTTCTTAGCATATGAGACTTTTTTTATAGGAAACATGTCTCAGAATCTGAGACTTTTACTATATGAGAAATTTGTCCATAAAAAGTCTCAAATTCATAGAAATTGTTAATACATAAAAAGTTTCAGATTGTGAAATATTTTTCGTACAGAAAAAGTTTTAGATTCTCAGATTTTAAAAGTCTAGAAATTTTGCCAAAATAAAAGGTCTCAGATTTTGAGACACTTATCGTATGCAAGGTACAGATTCTGAGACATTTTTCGTATGGAAAAATCTCACATTCTGAAATAATTTTATTATAGAAAAAGTCTCAGATTCTGATACATTTTTCGTGTAGAAAATGTCTCAGATTCTGAGAAAAAGTCTTAGATTCTAATACATGATTTTTACAGAAAAAGCCTCATATTCTGAGACACGTTTTATATAGAAAAAGTCTCAGATGCTAAGACGTTTTTCGTATAGAAAAAATCTCAGATTCTGAGACATCTTTCGTATAAAAAAATTCTCAGATTCAAAATTTCAGATTCTAAGACATTTTTCTTATCGAAATAGTTTCAGATTCTGAGAGATTTTTCGTATAGCAAAAGTCTCAGATTCTGAGATTGAGAATGTCTCATTAAAACCGAACTGTTCTACACAAATATGATAATTTTAATAAGTAAAGAAAAATTATGTTAAATGGATACTTTGGTAGCCTTATCAAATATAATAATTGGAACATTATTTGACTTAGACCCCATTTGAAAATGTCGCCCGATATTAAGTCAAATCGATCTATTGGCAACAAAAATAAGCCAATTTCACTAAAATTTTGTTTATGTGTGTTTTCTACACTAAAGAAAATAGATCTAATCGGTCCATGTTTGGACTTGTAACCCATTTTCCAGAAAACATTGGTGTAGGGTATCATTTGGTCTTGACCGACTATAATTTTCTTATTTATTATTTCTGAATATGAAGAATGATGTACACTAACTAGCCAAGTTTTTGGTAAAAATACAACTCACCAAGTGCTTTTGCGTAATTTAGCCAATTTTTTAGAACAAAAACTTAGTTAAATTACTCAAATGCACAAAAATAACTGAATAAAAATATAACTGAATTTCTCTTGATTTTTTTCGAATTACAATTGATTTTTTTTTCAAATAACAATTGATATTTTTGAATTATAATTGGTGTCCTTTGAATTACAATTGAACTTTTTTGAATTACAATTGGTGTTTTTAGAATTAAAAATGCTCTTTTTCGAATTACAAGTAGAATCTTCGCATTACAATTGATCTTTTTCGAATTACATCTGTAAATGGTGTAGTATTTGCTCATTTTCTACATCTCTATTACTGTTAGGTCCAAATGTGTCCTGTCGCTTGGTATTTTGCACGGTTTAGATATACAAGGTCAAATAAGATTAGACAACTGGGGGTTACTGCGTATTTCGATTCGAAAGAAACTGTTCGAATTCGACCACTTTTTCACCAATATTTTATATGTATTCATCATTCGATTCGAAAGGTTTTTCTTTTCGAATCGAAATACACAGTAACCCTCCTGGTCGGCCATGTCAATATTTTGACAAGTTTCGGTGTTTTCTTTACTTTTTATTATTTGCAATTTCACACACTTTTAGCAGAAACAATTACTTAATTTTTAAAGAATAATTAGCAAAAATTAATAATTTTCAAAAAAATACAAAAAATCTCTCAATTTTCTTGTATTTTAAACAAATTAAAAAAAATAAATTGACAATTTTCACAATTCCTTTTGGTTCGACATTTTATTTTTTTAGTACACCCCGATTTCTGTCGTTCTTTTTCATCCTTTATATCTGTCATTCGTGGTATTTTGTTGTGGTTTTTCAACGGTTTATCCCAATGGTTCGCAACCTTTGATTCTCGCCCCACTCGGGGTAATTTGAAGGGGTGGCAATGAGCGAATTTTCAAGATTTTTGTTAGTTAAATTAACTAAAAAAAAATATTTTTTTTTACAAAGTTTTACTAAAAACTTAGTTTAAATGCTTATTTTCCAAAAACTTTGCTAAACCAGTGGTAATTTTTCATAAGAAACAAAAATTATAAAAATTAACAATTTTTTTTTTTGGTATTGGGAGACAAGGCATTTTTTTAAACTAAAAAGTGGGGCGTGGCGTAAAAAAACTTGGGAACCACTGGTTTATCCAATTGTGACTAGGCACTAATAGTGCTGCCATATTTCGCAAAATAACAACTCTGTTTTTAAAAACCGGCTGCTTTTTCACAAGGAATTCCTCTGATAAGAAAATTAAAAATCAGCTTCTTTGGTTTTGTTTTTCTTCGCTGGAGTTCAAAGTTCTTATTAATTAATTTTATAAATTAAACATTATCAATTGTTATTTGTGTAAAAATAAAATAAACAATTAATTAAATAGATTGAAACAAAACAGTTCTTCCAGTAAAAATTAAAAATGTTGAACATTGCTGCTACCACACTACGTCACTCATTGAGCCGAATGGTTAGTTCTATAAAACTTGTTTTATTATAATTTACATATAAATAAATAATTTGTTTTAGTTAACAGTACAACAAGTACGTCACTTAAATTTGCTAGAATTTCAAAGTAAAGATTTATTACAAAAATATAATGTGGCCATACAACAATTTATTGTGTTGGATAACTCCGCCAAAGATGCAAATGCTTTAAAACAATTTGGTGAGTACAAGTGTGGGGTTATTATGAAACATTTGTGTTTATATGTTTTTTTTAATCTTGTTATTTAATAGAGTGTCCTGAGTATGTTGTTAAGGCACAAATTTTAGCTGGTGGTCGTGGCAAAGGTGTCTTTGATAATGGTTTCAAAGGTGGTGTGCACATAACCACAAAGTAAGTACTGGTGTCGATATAGATAAAATATTTATAAATAGATTTTGAAGATAGTAATCATAGAATATTATAAAAAAAATATAATTTTAGTAATAAAATTACTTAAAAAAATATTCTCAAAGTTTTTCTACAGAAAAATATTCTCAGTTTCTGAGAATTTTTCTATAGAAAAATATTTTCAGACTGAGAATTTTTCTATAGAAAAATATTCTCAGATTCTGAGAATTTTTCTATAGAAAAATTTCCTCAGATTCTGAGAATTTTTCTATAGAAAAATATTCTCAGATTCTGAGAATTTTTCTATCTATATATATAATTTCCCTATTTGTGTGTTCCTCTTTTTTTGTCTATCCAGAGCTTTTTGAAGCCCACTACAAAGCTGAAAATTGGCATGCTTATAGTAAAGCACCTGGGGCAGATCCTAACGTAGCCGGATTTTCGATTTTTTGCCTGTGGGCGGAGAAATAAGCGGGAAAGTGGGCGTGGCAAAATGCAATTTTTTGAAGTTTTTGCTTAATTTAAAGCCCCCAAATGACTTAGGATTCAAAAAATTTCCTAGAATATAGTCCTAACGATGCCGCATATCCCCAAGTAGTCGGATTTAAAATTTTCGCAATGTGGGCGGAGAATTGAGGGGAAAAGTGGAGTGGCAAAATTTAGATTTTTTTAACATTTTTACTTCTTTTGAAGCCCCCAAATGACTTAGGAAGCTGAAAATTTCCTAGAATATAGTCCTAACGATGGCGCATATCCCCAAGTAGTCGGATTCAAAATTTTCGCAATGTGGGCGGAGAATTGAGGGAAAAGTGGCGTGGCAAAATTGGGATTTTTTAAAATTTTTACTTCTTTTGAAGCCCACAAATGACTTAGGAAGCGGAAAATTGCATAGCATTTAGTTCTAACAATGAAGCATATGCTGAAGTAATCGGATTTAAATTTTTTAAACTGTGGAAGGAGAATTAAGAGAAAAATGGGGAGTGGCAAAATTGTGTTTTTTAATATTTAATTTGAAGACCCCCAATGATCTATGAAGATGAAAATTGGCATTTTTGCTTATTTAAAAGTCCTCTAATGACTTAGGAAGCTGAAAATTTTCTAGCGTATAGTCCTATCGATGAAGCATATCCTGAAGTAGTCAAATTTTAAATGTTTGGACTGTGGGCGGAGAATTGAAAGGAAAATGGGGAGTGACAAAATTGAGATTTTTAACATTTAACTTATTTTGAAGCCCCCAAAGGAAGCGGAAAATGCACAGAATTGGCATGTATATAGAAAGTTTCATGTGGAAAATCAACACGAGCCTGGATTTTTGATATCCAGTGTAGGGGTGGAGAATAAGAAAGGCAAAGGGCGTGGTAAATTTATTTCCATCTATTTTCTGAATATACATATATTTTATTTTTTTGTGTTTCTCTTATTTTTTGTGTATTCAGCGCCTTTTGAATCTCATTGATGGACTTAAAAGGTTAAAATTGGCATGTACCCAATAAGCAATTTTAAAATTCAAGTGCAAATCAAGTATAAAACAAGTGTAAATCAAGCCCTAAATTCCAGCCCCTGCTTGATTTATACTTGAATTACACTTGAATTCAATAGCATACTCCAGCAAAACGGACACTGGAATTCAAGCCCTGTTTTTACAGCTTTTTCACTGGTTTTCAAGTGTAAAAACAGCGCTTGAATTCAAGTATCCGTTTTGCTGGAGGATGCTATTGAATTCAAGTGTAATTCAAGTATAATTCAAGCATAGACTGGAAATAAGGGCTTGAGTTACACTTGATTTATACTTGATTTTCACTTGAATTTTAAAAGTGCTTATTGGGGTATATAATAAAACACCAGGGACAGATTCTTACAAAGTCGGATTTTTTGCCTGTGGGCGGCGAATTACGAGAAAAAGGGGACTTGGCAAAATTATTTTTTTTTAACATTTTAGAGTATTTTTAAGCTCCGCCCCAATGAATACGGAAGCTGAAAATACCTTACATGTAGTCCTAACTATGAAGTATATTCTAAAGTAGCCCGATTTAACATTTTTGGAATGTAGATGGAGAGTTGAGAGGAAAAAGGGGCAAGGCATTATTGTGTTTTATTTTTTTATTTGACTAACTTTAAAGCCCTAATGACCTACGCAGCCGAAAATTGCAAGCATATTGTCCTGACACTGGAGCATATCCTTAAGTAGTCAGACTTAAAATTTTTGGACTGTGGACGGAGAATTGAGAGGGAAAAGGGGCGTAGTACTAACGATGGAGCTTATCATAAAGTAGTCAGATTTAAAAATTTTGGAATACACAGAAAAAACAGTGTAATTGTGCCAGCCGAATTAAGAGCCAACTGCATGGTTTAATTACAACAACTGAAATTTTCAGGTGCGATTACCGAAATTTGTTTGGACCAACAGAAGTTAAATTTTCAAAACAAACTTTGGTTATGGCAACCGAAAATTTCGGTTGTTGTTGGCTCTAAATTCGGCTGGCACAACTAAACTGTTCTCTCTGTGTAGGGACGGAGAATTAAGAGAAGAAATGGGCGTGGAAAAATTATGTTTTTACATCTTACCTAATTTTGAAGACACCGTATGACCTTGAAAGATGAAAATTAGAATACATATGGTACGTACTATGGCAAAGATCAACTCTGACCTGAATTTTGTTCAGTTTGTATATATAATCTGTAACGTAGCCGGATTTTCGGACTTTAAGTCAGGGGGAGTGGCGGAAGACGGCAAAATTTAGTTTTTAAATATTTAAACTATTTCTGAAACCCCTAATGACTAAGGAAGCTGAAAATTGTAAAGCATAAAGTATTGACAATGGATCATATCCTTATGAAGTGAGATTTAATATTTAAACTGTGTACGGAGAATTATAAGGAAAAAATTAAGTGGAAAAATGTTTGTGTTTTTTTAACATTTTAACTAATTTTAAAACCCTTCATGATGAAAAGAAAGATAAAAATTGCCATGTATATAAAAGTGACCATGGGACCAGTGTTGCCAGAACTTGGTTATCAAAAACGGCTAAATCCTTTTGAAAAAACGGCTAAAAAACGGCTAAAAAATGGCTAAAAAAAGGCTAAAATATATATTTTACTTTTTAAGAAAACTAATGTAAATTCACATTTTGTACCGTTTTTGATATATATATATTAAAATAAGGAGATCTTTTGTTACTGTTTTGGCATATTTTGGGTAAAATGAAGAGTGTTCAAAACACTTTTTTAATGATTTAAATATTTTATATTAAAATTTTTTATAAAAATATATATAAAAATTTTGACTATAAAAAATTAATTTAATTAAAAAAATTTATTTAGTTATTTTTTTACCCTTGGGATTGTTTTCGCTGAAACCTGACCAGAAGAATTGCAAAAATATATATGCCAAGATTCAGCAATCAGCCTTCAAGTTAAATTTTGGACGTTAGCGTATTTTTAAAAGACAGAGAAACGGGCATTGCTAGATCGTTTAAAATTTAGTATAATGTTTATGGTATGAATATGACAAAAAATATACGTGATTTTATTCCATACAGTGTTAATAAAAACTCAAATATATGAAAAACAATTACCTACTAACAAAACAAACCAACATTTAAAATCCTTCTGATGAAAACACAAAACAAAAGTGTTTGAAATTTTCTCTAACATTTTTCAACCTTAACCTTTATAACAAATAGTATTAGAGTCTGTGCTCGATCTGTATAAACTTAAAACCCAATTAATTTCTCTATTTTAGTATAAAAAACACACTAAAAATTACTTTTTAACCGAAAACTCAAAAATGGCTAAAAAACTGCTAAAATATTTTCGAAAATGGCTGAAAAAACGGATATCCGGTTTATGGACGGAGAGACGAAATGGGCGTGCTAAATTTAGTCCTAAAATTTTATCAATAAAACCTTTTATACTCATTAAATTTTTTTCCAGTTTGGGAAATATATTGATGTAACTCAATCTAGTAATATTAAATTTTTGAAGCACAAACATAATTTTTTATAAAGTTTGGTAAAATATTAGAACTACTGAGAAAAGTAATTTGGTGTTCCGCCTGGCAGGGACAGGCTATTCGACTAGTAGAAAAATATTCTCAGATTCTGAGAATTTTTCTATAGAAAAATATTCTCAGATTCTGAGAATTTTTCTATAGAAAAATATTCTCAGATTCTGAGAATTTTTCTATAGAAAAATATTCTCAGATTCTGAGAATTTTTCTATAGAAAAATATTCTCAGATTCTCAGAATTTTTCTATAGAAAAATTTCCTCAGATCCTGAGAATTTTTCTATAGAAAAATTTCCTCAGATTCTGAGAATTTTTCTATAGAAAAATATTCTCAGATTCTGAGAATTTTTCAATAGAGAAGTATTCTCAGATTTTTTCTATAAAAAAATATTCTCAGATTCTGAGAATTTTTCTATAGAAAAATATTCTCAGATTCTGAGAATTTTTCTATAGAAAAATATTCTCAGATTCTGAGAATTTTTCTATAGAAAAATATTCTCAGATACTGAGAAATGTTGTATAGAAAAATGTTCACAGTTTCAAAGAAATTTTCTATAAAAAAATATTGTCAGATTCTGAGAATTTTTCTATAGAAAAATATTTTCAGATTGCAAGAATTTTTCTATAGAAAAATCTTCTCAGTTTTCAAGAACTTTTCTAAAGAAAATATTCTCAGATTCTGAGAATTTTTCTATAGAAAAATATTCTCAGATTCTGAGAATTTTTCTATAGAAAAATATTCTCAAATTCTGAGAATTTTTCTATAGAAAAATATTCTCAGATTCTGAGAATTTTTCTATAGAAAAATATTCTCAGATTCTGAGAATTTTTCTATAGAAAAATATTCTCAGATTCTGAGAATTTTTCTATAGAAAAATATTCTCAGATTCTGAGAATTTTTCTATAGAAAATTATTCTCAGATTCTGAGAATTTTTCTATAGAAAAATTTCCTCAAATTCTGAGAATTTTTCTATAGAAAAATATTCTCAGATTCTGAGAATTTTTCTATAGAAAAATATTCTCAGATTCTGAGAATTTTTCTATAGAAAAATATTCTCAGATTCTGAGAATTTTTCTATAGAAAATATTCTCAGATTCTGAGAATTTTTCTATAGAAAAATATTCTCAGATTCTGAGAATTTTTCTATAGAAAAATATTCTCAGATTCTGAGAAAAATATTCTCAGAATATTTTTCTATAGAAAAATTCTCAGAATCTGAGAATATTTTTCTGTAGAAAAATTCTCAGAATCTGAGGAAATTTTTCTATAGAAAAATTCTCAGAATCTGAGAATATTTTTCTATAGAAAAATTCTCAGAATCTGAGAATATTTTTCTATAGAAAAATTCTCAGAATCTGAGAATATTTTTCTATAGAAAAATTCTCAGAATCTGAGAATATTTTTCTATAGAAAAATTCTCAGAATCTGAGAATATTTTCTATAGAAAAATTCTCAGAATCTGAGAATATTTTTCTATAGAAAAATTCTCAGAATCTGAGAATAATTTTCTATAGAAAAATTCTCAGAGTTTAAGAATATTTTTCTAAAGAAAAATTCTCAGAATCTGAGAATATTTTTCTATAGAAAAATTCTCAGAATCTGAGAATAATTTTCTATAGAAAAATTCTCAGAGTTTAAGAATATTTTTCTAAAGAAAAATTCTCAGAATCTGAAATTATTTTTCTATAGAAAAATTCTCAGAATCTGAGAATATTTTGCTATAGAAAAATTCTCAGAATCTGAGAATATTTTTCTATAGAAAAATTATCAGAATCTGAGAATATTTTTCTATAGAAAAATATTCTCAGATTCTGATAATTTTTCTATAGAAAAATATTCTCAGATTCTGAGAATTTTTCTATAGAAAAATAATTTCAGATTCTGAGAATTTTTCTTTAGAAAAATATTCTTAAACTCTGAGAATTTTTCTACAGAAAATTATTCTCAGATTCTGAGAATTTTTCTATAGAAAAATATTCTCTGAGTTTAAGAATATTTTTCTAAAGAAAAATTCTCAGAATCTGAGAATATTTCTCAGATTTTAAGAATATTTTTCTATAGAAAAATATTCTCAGATTCTGAGAATTTTTCTATAGAAAAATATTCACAGATTCTGAGAATTTTTCTATAGAAAAATATTCTCAGATTCTGAGAATTTTTCTATAGAAAAATATTCTCAGATTCTGAGAATTTTTCTATAGAAAAATATTCTCAGATTCTGAGAATTTTTCTATAGAAAAATATTCTCAGATTCTGAGAATTTTTCTATAGAAAAATATTCTCAGATTCTGATAATTTTTTTATAGAAAAATATTCTCAAATTCTGAGAATTTTTCTTTAGAAAAATATTCTCATATTCTTAGATTTTTTCTATAGAAAAATATTCTCAGATTCTGAGAATTTTTCTATAGAAAAATATTCTCAGATTCTGAGAATTTTTCTATAGAAAAATATTCTCAGATTCTGAGAATTTTTCTATAGAAAAATATTCTCAGATTCTGAGAATTTTTCTTTAGAAAAATATTCTCAGATTCTGAGAATATTTTTCTATAGAAAAATATTCTCAGATTCTGAGAATTTTTCTATAGAAAAATATTCTCAGATTCTGAGAATTTTTCTATAGAAAAATATTCTCAGATTCTGAGAATTTTTCTATAGAAAAATATTCTCAGATTCTGAGAATTTTTCTATAGAAAAATATTCTCAGATTCTGAGAATTTTTCTATAGAAAAATATTCTCAGATTCTGAGAATTTTTCTATAGAAAAATATTCTCAGATTCTGAGAATTTTTCTATAGAAAAATATTCTCAGATTCTGAGAATTTTTCTATAGAAAAATATTCTCAGATTCTGAGAATTTTTCTATAGAAAAATATTCTCAGATTCTGAGAATTTTTCTATAGAAAAATATTCTCAGATTCTGAGAATTTTTCTATAGAAAAATATTCTCAGATTCTGAGAATTTTTCTATAGAAAAATATTCTCAGATTCTGAGAATTTTTCTATAGAAAAATAATTTCAGATTCTGAGAATTTTTCTTTAGAAAAATATTCTTAAACTCTGAGAATTTTTCTATAGAAAATTATTCTCAGATTCTGAGAATTTTTCTATAGAAAAATTTCTAATGTTCTGAAAATTTTTTCTATAGAAAAATATTCTCAGATTTTGAGAATATTTTTCTATAGAAAAATTCTCAGAATCTGAGAATATTTTTCTATAGAAAAAATCTAAGAATATGAGAATATTTTTCTATAGAAAATTCTCAGAATCTGAAAATATTTTTCTATAGAAAAATTCTCAGAATCTGAGAATATTTTTCTATAAAAAAAATCTAAGAATATGAGAATATTTTTCTATAGAAAATTCTCAGAATCTGAAAATATTTTTCTATAGAAAAATATTCTCAGATTCTGAGAATTTTTCTATAGAAAAATATTCTCAGATTCTGAGAATTTTTCTATAGAAAAATATTCTCAGATTCTGATAATTTTTTTATAGAAAAATATTCTCAAATTCTGAGAATTTTTCTATAGCAAAATATTCTCAGATTCTGAGAATTTTTCTATAGAAAAATAATTTCAGATTCTGAGAATTTTTCTTTAGAAAAATATTCTTAAACTCTGAGAATTTTTCTATAGAAAATTATTCTCAGATTCTGAGAATTTTTCTATAGAAAAATATTTTCAGATTCTGAGAATTTTCTATAGAAAAATATTCTCAGATTCTGAGAATTTTTCTATAGAAAAATAATTTCAGATTCTGAGAATTTTTCTTTAGAAAAATATTCTTAAATTCTGAGAATTTTTCTATAGAAAAATATTCTCAGATTCTGAGAATTTTTCTATAGAAAAATATTCTCAGATTCTGAGAATTTTTCTATAGAAAAATATTTTCAGATTGCAAGAATTTTTCTATAGAAAAATATTTTCAGATTGCAAGAATTTTTCTATAGAAAAATATTTTCAGATTGCAAGAATTTTTCTATAGAAAAATCTTCTCAGTTTTCAATAGCTTTTCTATAGAAAATATTCTCAGATTCTGAGAATTTTTCTATAGAAAAATATTCTCAGATTCTGAGAATTTTTCTATAGAAAAATATTCTCAGATTCTGAGAATTTTTCTATAGAAAAATATTCTCAGATTCTGAGAATTTTTCTATAGAAAAATATTCTCAGATTCTGAGAATTTTTCTATAGAAAAATATTCTCAGATTCTGAGAATTTTTCTATAGAAAAATATTTTCAGATTGCAAGAATTTTTCTATAGAAAAATATTTTCAGATTGCAAGAATTTTTCTATAGAAAAATCTTCTCAGTTTTCAATAGCTTTTCTATAGAAAATATTCTCAGATTCTGAGAATTTTTCTATAGAAAAATATTCTCAGATTCTGAGAATTTTTCTATAGAAAAATATTCTCAGATTCTGAGAATTTTTCTATAGAAAAATATTTTCAGATTGCAAGAATTTTTCTATAGAAAAATCTTCTCAGTTTTCAATAACTTTTCTATAGAAAATATTCTCAGATTCTGAGAATTTTTCTATAGAAAAATATTCTCAGATTCTGAGAATTTTTTTATAGAAAAATATTCTCAGATTTTGAGAATTTTTCTATAGAAAAGTACTCTCAGATTCTCAGAATATTTTTCTATAGAAAAAATTTTCAGAATCTAAGAATATTTTTTAGAAAAAAATATTTTTCTATAGAAAAATCGGAGAATCTGAGTACATTTTTCTATAGAAAAATTCTCAGAATCTGAGAATATTTTTCTATAGACAAATTTTCAGAATCTAAGAATATATTCTCAGAATCTGAGAACATTTTACTATAAAAAAATTCTCAGAATCTGAGAATATTTTTCTATAAAAAAATTCTCAGAATCTGAGAATATTTTTCTATACAAAAATTCTCAGAATCTGAGAATATTTTTCGATAGAAAAATTCTCCGACTCTGAAATTTTTTTTCTACAGAAAAATTATCAGAATCTGAATTGACTAATTTATTTTGCATATTTTTCTATTTCCAGAAAAGATGAGGCATCTTCATTGAGTAAGAAAATGATTGGTCATCGTTTGATTACCAAACAAACTCCTAAAGCTGGTATAATGGTTAACAAGGTTATGGTTGCTCGCAGTGTTAATATTATACGTGAAACATATCTTTGCATTTTATTAGATCGTGAACACAACGGTCCCGTTTTAATAGCTTCACCTGCCGGTGGTGTAGATATTGAAGCTGTAGCAGCAGAAACTCCAGAAAAAATTAAGACTGTTCCCTTAAATATTGATAAACCCATTCCCCAGGAAACTTTAGTAGAAGTTGCAAAATTTTTAGAATTCAAAGGAAAGACTATTGAAACTTGTGCTCAGGAAATACAAAAACTGTATGATTTATTTAAGGCTGTTGATGCATTACAAATTGAAATTAATCCTTTGGCTGAGACTGATAAGGGTGAAGTTATTTCGGTAGACGCTAAGCTTAACTTTGATGATAATGCCGAATATAGACAAAAGGATATATTTGCCATGGATGTAACCGAAGAAGAAGCGGATCCTCGTGAAGTGGAAGCTAAAAAGTATAGTCTTAATTATGTAGCCATGGATGGTAATATTGGTTGTATGGTTAATGGTGCTGGATTAGCTATGGCCACCATGGATATCATTAAATTATATGGTGGCGAGCCGGCCAATTTCCTTGATGTTGGTGGTGGTGTAAAAGAAAGTCAAGTTTTGAAAGCTTTTGAAATCTTAACTTCTGATCCTAAAGTCAAATGTATTTTGGTTAATGTATTTGGTGGCATTGTCAATTGTGCCACCATTGCAAATGGTATAGTAGCTGCCTCTAAAACTCTTAGTCTTAAGGTTCCTCTTGTGGTACGTCTCGAAGGTACTAATGTTATTGAAGCTCGTCAAATATTGAAAAATTCTGGTTTACCCATAACAACTGCCACCGATTTAGATGATGCTGCTAAAAAGGCTGTTGCAGCTTTGAAGTAGATGTTAAGTCAAAAAAAAAAAAATCATCCTTAAAATGACATACAATTAGTTTCTTATATTCCTTAAAAAGTGTTTGGTAGTTTTTAAATTTTTTTTAGTAGTTCCAGACATGCATTTGTTTTTTTAGTTTATTATTGATAAAATAGAATTGTAAAAAAAAATCTTGTCCTGATTTATAATGACCTTTTGAAACAAAGTTTTGCATTTTTTGTAATTACTATTTTTAAATATATATTTTTTTTTTAATAAAAACATTTTATTATTTATGTAACTTTAATGTTTTTTTAAAGTGTTCCTAATAAATTTATAGCAAATATTTAGAAACATAATTATTGTATCGCAATAATTTTTAGAACACTGGCCTGAATTACAATATATAATTTTATTTATTTCACTGTTCTAATAAATATATTGCCATCTATGGGTCATCATCTTTGTGTAGAGTTTAAGTACTAATATTTTAGTACTAATTTGTTTATAGCAATTAAACATCCCTTGAAATATCCCTTATTAGGTTATTTTTAACATTAAGGAATTTTAGGTTTTTTTTTTAACATAACATTAACATAAATATTTCACAAAAACTCAATTAGGGTCGTACCAGAATCCAATTTCGTCGCGTTCGCCGTAAAAAAATTTTACGTCCGTTTAAAAGACGATTTTTAAATAATTTTTTTTTACAAAACTGTAATTATCAGAGACCATAACTGTTATGTGATTTATTGAAAAAAAATCAAATTTAACTGTTCAAAATATACTTTTTTAAATCAAAATGAAAAATAACAGTTTCAAATGATTTATATAAATATCTGTTCAAAATAACAGAAATAAAAAACTTTTATTTTTTATAACTGTTATCAATCAAAAGCTCTTTGAGCCTTAAAAAAGCTCGAGTTATTAAAATAAAACTAAAATAAACGCATGAAGAAGAATTCTATTGAATTCAATCAATCATTCAATCATTGATTTAAAGATATAAACTTTGATTGATTTTGTTAAAAATAACTGTTATAACAGTTATTTATTCCAATAAATATATAATAAAAGTTATTTTAAATTGTTTGAACAAAAAGTTTTTAATAATAGTTATTTTATACTTTTATGTTAAAAATCAAAAAATAAAAGTTATTGCAAATTTTAACATGGGACATCTCTGGAAGCCCTTTCATTTATAAAATACTTAGTTTGTACAACATTCGTTTAATGATTTTTTTAAAACAAAAAGACACATATAACTGTTATATTTGGTCTCTGGTAATTATATTTTATGGCCTTATAAGAGGAGCTAGAGCCAAAATTGTGGATTATTAATAACAAATTTTTCAAAATCCATTTTAATATGATTTATTAAAAAAAAAAAACTTTAATTGCACTTTATGGCCTAACTGGAAGAGCGAAAAAAATCATCATTATAAATTGCATAAATCCATTTTTATAAGAATTTTTTTCTAGAAAACTTACAAGGGAAGTATCTCAACTAGGGCTTCCATTCGGGATATCCCGATCACGGAAATCCCAGGATTTTCGGGATTAGGCAAATCCCGAATCTCGGGATTTCTGATTTTCAATCCCGGGATTTTCGGGATCCCGATTTTTTTATTTTTTTTAATATTTTTTATTATTTTTAGATTTTTTTTTTAATAATTTGAATAAAATACGAATTTTGTGGAACAAAATAAAAAAAATCGCCAAAAGTTCCGTCAAGTACCATGTTTTTGTTATAGAAAAAGGTGAAACGTTTGCGAAATGTAAAGAAATTCAAAAAACTAGTGGTGGTTCGACATAAGGGCTTTTATATTTATTCCTTTTACTCTTACAAGAAGAATATTGCCGTAAATGGCTTTTGACACATCTTAACTCCTTAAGTTGTAAACTTTTTTAATTTTATGTTTTACTAAAACATTTTTTTAAAGGCGTAAGTGGGTCACACTCAGTCACGCTCACGTAAAGAATAATGGAATCACTCACTTATCATTTACGCTCACGCGTGAGTCATGCAAACTCTTCTCTCGCACTCTCGCTAAAACTTTTTTTTACAAAAAAAAAACATTGCTAAAAAATATTTTTTTCGCAATTTTTTACGAACGCGTAAATTTGTTAAAGTGACAAAAAATACTAAAAATTTTTGAAAATCCCGAAAAATCCCGAAAATTTCCAAAAAATCCCGTGAATCCCGGGATACAAAATATCTCGAAAATCCCGGGATCCCGAAATCGGGATCCCGAAAAGTTTTCTTCAATCCCGAATCCCGGGATTCAGAAAAACCAATCCCGATTGGAAGCCCTAATCTCAACCCTTATGAACCGATTTGCCTGAAACTTAAAATATATGTATATAAAAGGGACGATTTTAAGGTTGGGGTGTCTCGGCTTATCGGCCATATCAGTGTTTAAAAATTTCGTTGTCCCCTTATGAAACAATGTGGACCTCCGGGAAAATTTCGATAACTCCCGAACTAACAGCAATATCCTCTAGGGCAAAAATACGTGTCGACTTAAATTTAACAAAGATTATTTCGTATTCATATGGACATCCTAGGTCTATGTCTTCATATAAATACCCCCCAAAATGTTCACATTTTCATGAAAAAAGTATTTAGCGAAGCTAAACTTTTACAAGGTTATGCCACCGTTGGATAGGCATTAAAAAACCCTTCTTCTCATATGTAAACATCATATAGTTTTTTAGAAAGAAATGGCTGAAAAATCCATATGGCCGATAAGCCGAGACACCCCAACCTTAGAATTATCTCTTTTATACATATTTTACGTTTCATGCAAATCGGTTCATAAGGGTTGAGATACTTCCCTTGTTAGTTCCATTTTATGGCATAAAATTTAAAAAATCCATTACAATATGAATTTAATTGCATTTTTTGGCCTAACTAGAGGTGCTAGAGCAAGAATGGGTGATCATCGCTACAACTTTTTAAAATTCAATTGTTATACGTTTTTTTTTTTTTTAATTTTAATTGCACTTCATGGCTTAACTAGAGGTCCTAAAGAGATAATTGGAAATAATCGATTTTAGAAATCTCCAAAAATATTTTTTTTTAATGTTTTTATACCCTCCACTCTAGTGATAGTGGGTATATATAAGTTTGTCATTTGTAACACCTCGAAATATTGGTCTAATTTTTTGCAATACTTAATCGACACGTGTTTCAGAATTTGTCAGATCCCATTGTCAAGATTATTTAGCAAACATAAAAACCCTATACTACAAGTTTCAAAGGGTCTTAAAAGGTAATAATTTTTATTATTTTTAAATTATTGTTTTCTGTAAAGACAGTCGAGCTCAGGCTCTAATTATAATTATGTATTATAATTTTTTGATTTGTTATATATGGTTTTGAATTGAGAAAAGTGTGAAAGAAAAATTTTTAATTTTTCCAAAAATTTAGACATCCTGGTTTGTTTCTTACTAGTTTCATATTATCCAGTTATAATAATCTTCAGAAAAACTTTTAATCTCAAATTTATTTAGTTAATAGTCAATAAAACTCTATATGTGAAAATTATTTACAGATCGCAGCCGACAAGGATTGAACTCATCATCATCTGTAATACTTTGCTATTAACTGCTTGTAACGTACAATCACTCTAGAGTCTAGACCGATACGCCAAGTAGGCTGTTAAGCAAGTATCAACTAAATCTGATTTTTTCAATTCGAGTGTGGTTGTTGCTGTTGGTTTTTTCTTATTTTTATTTTTATTTTTCAGTTTTTATACCCTCCAACCACAGTATGGGGGTATACTCACTTTGTCATTCCGTGTGTAACGCATCGAAATATCGGTCTAGGACCCCATAAAGTATTTTTATTATTGATCAGTGATCGATGCTAAGACATTCTAGCGATGTCCGTCCGTCTGTAGAGGACACGATACAGTCCAAAATAAAAGAGCTAGACTTCCGAAGTTTGTCACGAATATGTCTTTTGGTCATAGGCTAATTAAGTTCGGAAATGGGCCAAATTCGACCAAGGGGGAAAATTCCCCCTAGGATAACTAAACCAACCTCAGAAAAACGGCATTTGTTTGCAGGATTTTTTGTACTTTTGTTAAGCAAATCCAACATTTTTATGTCAGAGGAAGTTCAAAACCCCGCATGTGGACCCAGCGAATAAAAAAATTAAAAAAAAGTTTGACTCGCCCCCTTTTCCAAAAACCTTTCATTTGGTATGTAACATGACTAGGTTTCTTTGCATAATATAGGAGATAACCGAGGGGCCTTGTCTTTCCCCCTCCTTTTTACCCCCTAAATATGAATTTGGGCCGCTAAAAAAAATACGTGTCCCTTTATTTTTTCTGATCCACAAAATAAAACCAATTCCATAAAGATCCGCGGGTGACACTATTGAGACTTCCCTTGTAAGCTGTTTTTTAGGCCTCTTTTAGCATATTGTTCAGTTCACACATAATTTTTTTTAGGAAATCTGATAACTAACAAAAAATGGCAATCGTTTAAAGTGTTCGTATGCAAAAGGCATCCTACTTTGGGGGTTCTGCTGCCTTCCCCGTTAACCCGCTGGGCTCCAACTTCCAAACGTAAACTGGAAAATACGTTAGCTATGACCATTTCAAATTTCATTGCAATCGGCACTGAATGGCTGTATTATTTCCAAAAAAAAATTGCCAAATCTCCAGCTGTGCACCCTAATGAACATGATTTAAATGACTATTGTTATTGGAAAAAAAAATATACATACTTGCAAATTTATCAAAGACAAACGGCGTTCGTTCAAAATCTGGGGGTAACAAATTTTGGTACGTCATTTAATTTTTTTTAAACGGCTTTATTTGTTTAATAAAAGAAATTGCAGCACGAAGTCGTAAGCGTATGATTAATATTTAGAAAAATGTATTCAATACCCGAGTAAAAATTTTTGTATGGAGCAATATATGTTCTTATATTATTCCAGATCTGTTGATAGATCCGAGATTTGAAAGATCAGCACTGATCCGAAAAATGGATCGCTAAGATTAGATCAGTTTTAACCGGACGGATACAATTTGATCCGAAAAGTGGGTTTATCTAATTAGATCAGTTTTAATCGGTGGGATACAATTTCATCCGAAAAATGGTTGGATCTTATTGGACCAAGACAAAAAAAAAAGATTTTTTTAGCTGGATAAAAAAAGATAAAATTTCATACGAAAGAAAAAAAAAATACCCGAGTAAAAAAAAATTGTATGGTAAAACATGTTATCTTATAAAATTATATATAATTTATTGGATCTAATTTTGCTAAATTTCATCCGAAAATTGGCCGCGCCAAAGTTATCTCATAACATCTTATAATATATGAAGTTACTGTTTAATATTTGATTGTATGTGATTTCATCCGGAAATTGGCCGCGCCAAAGTTATCACAAATTATCTATTATCATGATTTTGTATTAAATATGATATGATATGATGTAATTTCATCCGGAAATTGGCCGCGCCAAAGTTATCTTAAAATATCCAATATCATGATTTTATATTAAATTGGATATTATATAATGTAATTTCATCCGAAATTTGGCCGCGCCAAAGTTATCTTATAATATCTGATATCTTGATTTTATAAAAAAATTATTGGATACATTTTTATCCAAAAAATGTTTCTGTTTTTAGATTTATTTTTAGATATAATAATGTCTAACTGAAAATAATTAAAAAAAAAAAAAAACTTCGAACGGACGGGGATTAGAACCACAAGTCTTCCGTTTTGTAATCGCAATCTCTACCCTCTAGACCAGCGGACGTTGTTAGCAAATAACAACTTTAATAGACTTAGTTTTAAATAAATTGATCGTATCTAATTATATCAAATTGATCAAACATATAGTAATATATGATTACATCCAATTAAATATGTTATTCACTTGTACACAATTTTTAAAAAGACTTAGAAAATTTTTGATAAAATTTGCAAAAAAAAAAAAAATTGGAATGACGTACAGCGCAATTAGGGGCTTCCATGGTAAGCTTAAACAATAATTTTAATGTAGCGGTATGCCTTATTTCCAAGTCATAGGCTTCCAAGTGAAATAAGACTTTGGCTTATAAGTTTGAAATTTTTCATGGAATCAGGAAATAAGAATTAGATTTGAGATCGGGTTCCAAAAATCATTTATAATTTGATAATTTAAACCAAATATAGCTATTATTAACTATATAAATGCAATATAAATTTTTAAAAATGATTGCAAAAATTCAAAAAGTAAAATTTTTTAAGTTCTGAAAAAACAAATGCAATAAAAAAGTGTTTTCTATTAAAAAAAAAAAATAAAAAAATATATTTTTTTCTGGAATCGAACTCGGGTTCCCAAAAATGATAGATAATTTTATAATAAATTAAATATTGTTATATATAACTATATAAAAGCAATATAATTTTTTAAAAATGATTGCAAAAATTCAAAAAAAGAAAAATTTTTAGTTCTAAAAAAATAAATGCAATAAAAAAGTGTTTTCTATTTAAAAAAAATAAAAAAAAATATTTTTTTTTTCTGGAATCGAACTCGGGTTCCCAAAAATTATAGATAATTTTATAATAAATCAAATATAGTTACAAATAACTGTATAAAAGAAAAATATTTTTTTAAAAATGATTGCAAAAATTCCAAAAATTAAAATTTTTTAGTTCTAAAAAAATTAAACGCAATAAAAAAGTGTTTTCTATTTAAAAAAAAAATAAAAAAAAACTTTTTTTTTCTCGACTGGGCCGGGAATCGAACTCGGGTTCCCAAAAATCATATGTAATCTTATATGATACAATAAAAAGTTTTGTATAACCATATATAATTATATATGGCTAGTTGTTTGGTCAAAAAAATATTTTTTTTATACATGACTATATCAAAATATATATTCCATTACATATGCGACCATTTATAAATATATATTGAGTTTAGACGAAATTTGCGTATATATAGTACCATACAAACACAGATATGTTATCGTTTAAGACACATATAATTATATCTATTATTTTTGTTGGAAATTTTTTTAGTATGGAACCATATATAGTTTTAAATGGTATTATATTAGTCATATATGATTATACATAAATTGATACTGGATTTTTTGTTTAGTAAAGTCCTATACATAATTAGATATAAAGTCACGTATAATAATGTATGAAATCGGATTAAGTTTTATGTGCAACGTATTATTACATCTACCATTTATATTAATATATTATGAACAATATAATTAGATATGATTTTATATGACATCATTTAAAAAAATTGGAAAATTTCAAAGTGAGATATAATTTTATACTTTGAGTCATATAGTTGTATATGGTTTTATGAAAACATGTAAAATAATATACATTTATATAAATTCCTTTTTACTCGGGTATTACAAAAAACTTTAGATAAAATTTTATCCGAAAAAAAAATCTATTTTTAGAACTATATATAATTTAATCCGAACAATAAAATCTATTTTTAGAACTGATAAAGTTTTATCCAAACAATTTTTTTCAATATTAAGATATAAATATATATAATTAAAATTTATTTAAAAAAAAAAAAAAACTTCGAGCGGCGGGGGAATCGAACAGCTACCAACTGTTTTGTAATCGCAATCTCTACCCTCTGACCCAGCGGACGTTGTTAATAAATGACAACTTTAAAAGACTATGTTTTAAAAAAACTTAGAAAATTTTTGAAAATAGTTTATCATATATAATTATATCAAGTTTAACTTATATATAATTAAATCCAGTTTATCTTATCGGGTATATGATTGCATCAAATTATATTCGACTTGAATTTGAACAAAATTTTAAAAAAGACTTAGAAAATTTTTGCTAAAATTTGTGATTTTTTTTTTTTTTAGTTTATTTGCTGAGCTAATAGGGGGTTTAATACTGAGTTCAACAACATGATTTTCATCTTCCAATGCTCTTAATTTTCCAAGTTATAAAGCTTTAAAGTAAAAACGGTTTTTGGCTTATGAGCTTCACATTTTTCATCGGATCCAAATTTTCTTTCTGCCGTTGTATATTTAATAAAAATACCTTTAAAATGGTATAAAACATGTATAAACTTTTTTACTCACCAACGGCCAAATAATGAGTTTTAAGTTTTTTTCGGAAGTTTTTTCAGACAAAAATAATTTTATCTGAAAATATTGCTAACATAAGTTCGAACCAAATACACTTTTAATTATTGGCAACAAATAAAGCTTTGATTTGAGCTTGATTTGAGGACTTTAGCTCTCTTAAGTAAAACCAGAGATATTGATGGTTAAACATTAAAGTTTTAAAATTTTTTTTTCTTCGGATTAAATAATATATAATTATATCAAAATATAATTATTTTTGAAATATTTTTGTTAAAATTCAGGGATTTTATTTTTTTTTAAATTTGAAAAACGAAAACGCATTAAAAAATCATTTAGATTAAAAAAAAATTTAAAAAAAAATTATTTTTTTCTTGACTTAGTCGGGAATCGAAGTCAGGGTCCTCAAGAATTATATATTATCATATATGATGCAATATAGAAAGTTATATTACTATATATAAATAATATTTATTTCTAAATATTATCATAAAAAATAAATTAATCAATATTTTTAAGTTTAGTAAAAAATTAAAGCTTCTAAAACATATTTTCTTTAAAAAAAAAATTAAAAAAAACAACTTTTTTTCTTAGCTCAGCCGGGGATCGAACCCAGGGTCCCTGGGAACCATATATTAACTTATATGATGTAATATATAAAATTATATAACTATAAATAAATAATATTTATTTTTCGATTTTATCATAAAAATTTAATTATTCAATATTTTTAAGTTTAGAAAAAACAAAAAGCTTTAAAAACATATTTTCTTTTTTAAAAAATTAAAAAAAAAAATAGTTTTTTTCTGGGTTGAGCCGGGAATCGAACTCGGGGTCCCCAAGCATCATATATTATCTTATATGATCTTATATAAAGTTACACACAACTATTTAAGTTATATGCATTTTTTAAACATTTAACTTTTAAAATCCAATATGCATTTTTTTAAGTTTTAAAATACAATGGTTAATCCAGATTTTTTTCTATTTAAAAATTTATAGAATTTATATATATTTTTTTTTGACTGATTTTAGGTGCTTTGAGAATCATATATAGTTATACAAGCTCTCTTGTATACTTAAATAAGAATATATATGATGCAACATTAAAAAAAAATATTGAAATACTGTCATATAAAAGTATGCATAATTATATATAAAATATTGTGAAAGAAAAAAATAATTTTTACCTTATACAATTGTATAACATTTTATATGGCGTTACATGTGCCACCATTTAAAATTATATATAGAGTTTAAAAAAAAATTGTATTTATATGGTACCTTACAAAACTATATACGGTATCTCATAAGCCATTTATAATTATATCTTTGATAATATTAAAAAAATAAATGTTTGATGCCATGTATAGTTTTATATAACTGTATATAGAGTTATATGTGCGACCATATATAATTATATTTGAAAATTTTTTTTTTCGTTTTTTAAGATGGAACCATATATAGTTTTAAATGGTTTCTTGTAAGTCATATATAATTTTAAATGGTTTCTTGTAAGTCATATATAATTATATATATAATGATATTGGATTTTTTTTAAATATGCTCGTATACGTTATTTGATATTAAGTCACATATAAATATGTATGCAATCAGATTAAGTTATATGTGTCACATATGATTATGTCTCCCATATGTATTTATATATTAATATGGTTATCATTAGATGTAATTTTATATAACTCCATTTAAAAAATTTGGAAAAACTCAATGCGAGATATAATTATGTACTTTGTTTGATATGAAAACATATTATTTCATATGGCTATATATACATACATCAAATAATGTAAAATTATATGTATTCATTTTTACTCGGGTACTTACAATATTACTCATACGCCACAAGCCCAAATGATGTCTCTACAGGGATAATCTGTAAATAAAACAAATTTAAAGTTTTTATTGTTTTGTATAAAAATATATTAAAATTAATTTCAGAATTAAGAATTTCTTATAAAATGTCTGAGGTTATCAAGGATTTGTTATTGTTTTAATTTTGTAACTGTATGCACTCTGTCAGTTAAATATTATTGTTTTGATTTGTAACTGTTAATACTCCTGCCTGTTAACTTAACAGAAATTTACATTTAATTTCAATAAAATGTTAATATAACATTCATTCTCCTACTTTTTAATAAAAAAAAAAGGAATTCAGCAAATTCCAGCAGTTTTCTGCGTTCCCCTTTTTGTTAAATCTAACGAAATTATTCTCTCATTTTTCAATAGAGTCCTTACGCATTTTATAAGTTGATTGTCAATGTCAAATGAGACCAACAAGAGAAAGAGCGAGAGAGAGCTAAAAACTGGTCGAAATATTCCACACTTTGTTGGTAAACATTAAAATGAAATATTCCCACCAATGTTAAAATGCGCACACACACATACATTATTAAATGACCATATAAGCTTATGGTAAATTGTTAGTAATGCAAGGATAAGGGAAGAGATGTAGGAAAGGAAGTAAGAGTCTATAAAATATTCGCTCGTTAGGTGAAAATCTAATTGAACAAGTTTGTGCAAAGAAGTGCAGAAAATAACACCGACAACAACTAAAGCAGCAACAAGAACAACAATATCAATTGCATAAAATCAAAACAAAAACAAGGAACAACATATAACAAATACAGGTACATGAGTCAGAGTTTAAAGGAAGGAATTCTTTTTTAAAAAATATTTTTTTTCCTAAATGATAGTATTTTTTAAAGAAAAATTCTCTTAAATTGAGAATTTTTTTGTTTTTAAAAAGAATGTGTTGAATCTAAGAATATTTTTCTATATAAAAATTCTCAGAATCTGAGAATATTTTTCTATTTAAAAATTCTCGTAATCTGAAAATTTTTTTCTTAGAAAAATTTTTATAATCTGAGAATGTTTTTCTTTTTTTTATAGAAAAATTCTTAGAATCTGAAAACATTTTTCTATAAAACAATTCTTGGAATTTAAAAATATTTTTCTAAAGAAAAATTCTCAGAATCTGAGAATATTTTTTTTTATAGAAAAACTCTCACAATCTGAGAACAAAATTTTAAAGAAAAATTCTCAGAATCTGAGAATATTTTTCTATAAAAAAATTATTAGAATCTGAGAATACTTTTCTAAAGAAAAATTCTCATAATCTGAGAATATGTATATAAAAATTCTTATAATCTGAGAATATTCTTCTATAGAAAAATTATCAGAACCTGAGAACATTTTTTTCCATAGAAAACTTCTTAAAATCTGAGCATATTTTTTACAGAAAATTTCTGAGAATATAAAAATATTTTTCTACAAAAAAATTCTCAGAATCTGAGAATTTTTTTAAATGAAAAACACCAGAATCCAATTTTCTTTTTCTTTTTTTATAGAAAAATTCTTAGAATCTGTGTAACTTTTTCTATAGAAATATCTAAGAATTTCTGAATTCTCTGATTATTATATATCTTTATAGAAAAATATCTTCAAATCTTTCTATTAAAAAAATAATCTCAGATTTTAATTAATTTTTCTTTAGCAAATTATTCTAAAATTCTAAAAGTTTATTTTTAGCTTCTAAGTATAGTTTTCTATTAAAACTATTCTGAGAAGTGTAAAAAAACATTCTCAGATTCTATGATTTTTTTTTAAGAAAACTATTCTCGGATTTTATGAATTTTTCTTAAGAAAAATATTCTCAGATTCTAACAATTTTTTTATAAAAAAAATATTCTCTGATTCTGAGAATTTTTCTATAGAAAAAAATCTTAGATTTTGATAAATTTTCTATAGAATAATATTCGATTCTAAGAATTTTTCTATAGAAAAATATTATCAGATTCTGACAGTTTTTATATAAAAATATTCTTCGAATTTGAGAGTTTTTCTATAGAAAAATATTCTCGGATTCTGAGAATTTTTATATTGAAAAATATTCTTAGATTCTGAGAAATTTTGTATAAAAAAATGAACAGTTTTTTGTAGACAAATTTTCTCAAAATCTGAGAATTTTTCTGTAAAAAAATATTCTCAGAATCTGAGAATTTTCCTACAGAAAAATATTCTCAGAATATTTTTCTATAGAAAAATTTTCAGAATCTTGGAATATTTTTAATAGAAAAACTCTCGGAATCTGAGAATATTTTGCTATAGAAAAATTCTCAGAATCTTAGAATATTTTCCTTTAGAAAAATTCTCAGAATCTGAGAATATTTGCCGATAGAAAACTTTCCAGAATCTGTGAAAATTTTTCTATAAAAAAATTCTATGAATCTAAGACAATTTTTCTATAGAAAATCTTCAGAACCTGAGAACATTTTGATACAGAAAATTTATTTGTATCTGAGAATATTTTTCTCTAAAAAATTTTTCAGAATCGGTGAAATTTTTTTATAGAACAATTTTCAGAATCTAAGAATATTTTGATGTTGAAAAATTTTCAGAATCTCAGAATATTTTTCTTAAAAAAATTATCAGAATCTTAGAATATTTTGCTATGTAAAAATTCTCAGAATCTAAAAATATTTTTCTATAGAAAAACTTTCAGAATCTAAGAATATTTTTAAGGTTGGGGTGTCTCAGCTTATCGGCCATATCAGTGTTTAAAAACTTTGTTGTCCCCTTATGAAACAATGTGGACCTTCGGGAAAATTTCGATAACTCCCGAACTAACAGAAATATCGACTTCAGCAAAAATACGTATCGACTTAAATTTAATAAAGATTATTTCGTATTCATATGGATATCGTAGGTCTATGACTTCATATAAATACCTCCCAAAATTTACACTTTTTCATGAAAAAAATATTTAACGAAGCCAAATTATTACAAGGTTATGTCACCGTCGGATAGGCATTAAAAAAGCCTTTCGTCTCATAGGTAAACATCATGTAGTTTCTTTTCGCCATTTTTTGACGCATGTTTTGAACCTCTAAATCCCCGATATGGCCGATAAGCCGAGACACCCCTACCTTAGAATTGTCTCTTTTATATATATTTCAAGTTTCATGCAAATCGGTCCATAAGGGTTGAGATACTTCCCTTGTTAGAATCTGGGAATATTTTTCTATAGAAAAATTCTCCGAATCGACTAGTTTTTCTGAATTTTCAGAATCTCAGAATATTTTTCTATAAAAAAATTCTCAGAATCTTAGAATATTTTGCTATAGAAAAATTCTCAGAATCTTAAAATATTTTTCTATAGAAAAGCTCTCAGAATCTAAGAATATTTTTCTATAGAAAAACTTCTCAGAATCTGAATATATTTTTCTATAGAAAAATTCTTAGAATCTGAGAATATATTTCTATAAGAAAATTCTCAGAATTCAAAAATATTTTTCTACAGAAAAATTCTCAGAATCTGAGAATATTTTTCTACAAAAAATTAACAGAATATCAGAATATTTTCTATAGGAAGATTCTCAGAACCTCAGAATATTTTCTATAGAAAAATTCTCAGAATCTGAGATTACTTTTCTATAGAAAAATTCTCAGAATCTGAGAATATTTGCCGATAGAAAAATTCTCAGAATCTAAGAATATTTTTCTATATTGAAATTTTTTGAATCTGAGAATATTTTTCTATAGAAAAATTCCCAGAATCTAAGAATATTTGCCGATAGAAAAATTCCCAGGATCTGTGAAGATTTTTCTATAGAAAAATTCTCAGAATCTGAAAATATTTTTTTTATAGCCAAATTCTCAGAACTTGAGAATACTTTTCTAGAAAAATTCTCAGAGTCTGAGAAAATTTCTCAAAATCTGAGAATATTTTTCTCTGAAAAACTTTTGAGAATCTGAGAATATTTTTCTATAAAAAACTTTTGAGAATTTGAGAATATTTTTCTATAGAAAAATTCTTAGAATCTTGAAATATTTTTCTATAGAAAAATTCTCAGAATCTAAAAATATTTGTCTATAGAAAAGTTCTCAGAATTTGAGAACATTTTTCAATAGAAAAGTTCTCAGAATTTGAGAACATTTTTCAATAGAAAAAATCTGAGAATCAATGAATATTTTTCTATAGAAATATCGAAGAATTTTTTCTATAGAAAAATATTCTTAGAAACTGGGAAATTTTTTCTATACAAAAATTGTCCCAGATTTTAAAAATAGATTTCTTTATAAAACTTTCTGAACTTATAAAATTATCTTTCAAGATTTCATTCATTTCAGGTACTTATTCAAAGTCCTGTTTCACACTAACTACTTCAAGAGGACGATAATTTTACATGCCACAAGTATGTGTATGAAGTAGTAGTTGTAGTTATGCAAAGTGGATAGAGTTAGAAAAAAAAAACTTTTTTTCTACATATAAATCGTTAAGAATCAGGTGTTGAATATTGTACATACACTTGTAAATTATAAGAGTAATGTTAAAGAAGATGTTGAACAAAAAAAAAAAAAGTAAATAAAACAGGTCTTAAGGACATCACCGGCTTACGGTTTGTTGTAAATAAATAAAAAAAAAATAAAAACAAGAAATACAAACAGCACCTACAGAGAAAAATGTATACTTATGTTATTATGACGCATTGTGCAAGTGCTTGAGAATTTTATGCTTTTTAATAGAATAAAGT
Source organism: Pegoplata infirma (assembly GCA_963921195.1). Taxonomy (NCBI): domain Eukaryota; kingdom Metazoa; phylum Arthropoda; class Insecta; order Diptera; family Anthomyiidae; genus Pegoplata; species Pegoplata infirma. Next base: position 103,351,031 of record OY992540.1, read on the forward strand.
ATAAAAACAAATACTTGAAGGATTCGAGCATGAGAAGGAGTATACAAAAAAGGATGGCTATTTGCATTCCGACTGTTAGTTTTTTTTTTTATTATTTTGTTTTGTTTACAAGGTTAAATACCCAAACAGCCTTAGGAAATGTGCAATATTTATTTTTGTATTCAAGCGCCATACAATTAACATTAATGAACTTGGTAAAATTTATTTTTAAATTAAGGATAAAAAATCTGGATTAAAGATTTTATAAAAATTAAAATTGAACTTGAAATTTGTTGTGATTATTTTACAATTAATTTTAATTTCAAATCGGTTTAAAAGGTAATGGTATTTTCTATACGAAAAATGTCTTAGAATCTGAGAATATTTTTCTTTACAAAAATTTTCAGAATCTGAGATTATTTTTCAATAGAAAAATTTTCAGAATCTGAGATATGATTTTTTAAGAAAAGTTCTTAGAATCTGATAATATTTTTCTAAAGAAAAATTCTCATAATCTGAGAATAGTTTTCTGTAGAAAAATTCTCAGAGTCTAAGAATATTTTTTTTATAGAAAAATATTTTTAGATTCTGAGAATTTCCTATAGAAAAATATTCTTTGATTTTGAAAATATCCTATAGAAAAATATTCTCAGACTCTGAGAATTTTTCTATACAAAAATATTCGCCAATTTGAAGACTTTTTCCATGGAAAAATATTCTTAGATTATGAAAACTTTGTATAGAAAAATATTCTCACATTATGACAATTTTCTATTGAAAAATATTTCAGATTTTAAGAATTTTTCAATTAAAAAATATTTCCAGATTCTGAGAATATTTCTATAGAAAAATATTCCCAAATTCTAAGAATTTTTCTATAGAAAAATATTCTCAGATTCTGAGAATTTTTCTATAGAAAAATATTCTCAGATTCTGAGAATTTTTCTATAGAAAAATATTCTCAGATTATGAAAATTTTTTATAGAAAAATATTCTCAGAATATGTAAATTTTCTATTGACAAATATTTAAGATTCTGAGAATTTTTCAATAAAAAAATGTTACCAGATTTTGAGAATTTTTCAATAGAAAAATATTTCCAGATTTTGAGAATTTTTCAATAGAAAAATATTTCTAGATTCCAAGAATTTTTCCACAGAAAACTTTTCTCAGATTCTGAGAATTTTTCTATAAACAAAAATTTTTTGAGAATTTTTCTATAGAAAAATATTTTTAGATTCTAAGGATTTTTCTAGAATTTTGAGAAATTTTCTATAAAAAATATTCTCAGATTCTGAGAATTTTTCAGTAGAAAAATATTTCCAGATTCTGAGAATTTTTCAATAGAAAAATATTTCTAGGCTCCAAGAATTTTTCAATAAAAATTAAATTTCTGAGAATTTTTCTATAGAAAAATATTTTCAGATTCTAACAATTTTTCTAGAATTTTGAAAAAGAATTTTGCGAAATTTTCTATATAAAAAAATATTCTCAGATTCTAAGCAATTTTTTATAGAAAAATATTCGCAGATTCTGAGAATTTTTCTATAGAAAAATATTCTCAAATTTTGAAAATTTTCTATAGAAAAATATTCTCAGATTATGAAAATTTTCTATTGAAAAACATTATAGATTTTTCTATAGAAAAATATTCTCAGATTCTGAGAATTTTTCTATAGAAAAATATTCTCAGATTCTGAGAATTTTTCTATAGAAAAATATTATCAGATTCTGAGAATTATTCCATAGAAAAATATTCTCAGATTCTATGAATTTTTCCATAGAAAAATATTCTCCGATTCTGAAAATTTTCTATTGAAAAATAGTTGAGATTCTGAGAATTTTTCTGTAGAAAAATATTCTCAGATTCTGAGAATTTTTCTATAGAAAAATATTCTCAGATTCTGAGAATTTTTCTATAGAAAAATATATTCTCAGATTCTGAGAATTTTTCTATAGAAAAATATTCTCAGATTCTGAGAATTTTTCAATAGAAAAATATTCTCAGATTCTGAGAATTTTTCAATAGAAAAATATTCTCAGATTCTGAGAATTTTTCAATAGAAAAATATTCTCAGATTCTGAGAATTTTTCTATAGAAAAATATTCTCAGATTCTGAGAATTTTTCTATAGAAAAATATTCTCAGATTCTTAGAATTTTTCTATAGAAAAATATTCTCAGATTCTGAGAATTTTTCTATAGAAAAATATTCTCAGATTCTGAGAATTTTCCTATAGAAAAATATTCTCAGATTCTGAGAATTTTCCTATAGAAAAATATTCTCAGATTCTGAGAATTTTCCTATAGAAAAATATTCTCAGATTCTGAGGATTTTTCTACAGAAAAATATTCTCAGATTCTGAGAATTTTTCTATAGAAAAATATTCTCAGATTTTGAGAATTTTTCTATAGAAAAATATTCTCAGATTCTGAGAATTTTTCTATAGAAAAATATTCTCTGATTCTGAGGATTTTTCTACAGAAAAATATTCTCAGATTCTGAGAATTTTTCTATAGAAAAATATTCTCAGATTTTGAGAATTTTTCTATAGAAAAATATTCTCAGATTCTGAGAATTTTTCTATAGAAAAATATTCTCAGATTCTAAGAATTTTTCAATAGAAAAATATTCTCAGATTCTGAGAATTTTTCTATAGAAAAATATTATCAGATTCTGAGAATTTTTCTATAGAAAAATATTTATCAGATTCTGAGAATTTTTCAAAAGAAAAATATTCTCAGATTCTGAGAATTTTTCAATAGAAAAATATTCTCAGATTCTGATAATTTTTCAATAGAAAAATATATTCTCAGATTCTGAGAAGTTTTCTATAGAAAAATATTCTCAGATTCTGAGAATTTTTCAAAAGAAAAATATTCTCAGATTCTGAGAACTTTTCTATAGAAAAATATTCTCAGATTCTGAGAATTTTTCTATAGAAAAATATTCTCAGATTCTGAGAATTTTTCTATGGAAAAATATTCTCAGATTCTGAGAATTTTTCTATAGAAAAATATTCTCAGATTCTGAGAATTTTTCTATAGAAAAATATTCTCAGATTCTGAGAATTTTTCTATAGATAAATATTCTCAGATTCTGAGGATTTTTCTATAGAAAAATATTCTCAGATTCTGAGAATTTTTCTATAGAAAAATATTCTCAGATTCTGAGAATTTTTCTATAGAAAAATATTCTCAGATTCTGAGAATTTTTCTATAGAAAAATATTCTCAGATTCTGAGAATTTTTCTATAGAAAAATATTCTCAGATTCTGAGAATTTTTCTATAGAAAAATATTCTCAGATTCTGAGAATTTTTCTATAGAAAAATATTCTCAGATTCTGAGAATTTTTCTATAGAAAAATATTCTCAGATTCTGAGAATTTTTCTATAGAAAAATATTCTCAGATTCTGAGAATTTTTCTATAGAAAAATATTCTCAGATTCTGAGAATTTTTCTATAGAAAAATATTCTCAGATTCTGAGAATTTTTCTATAGAAAAATATTCTCAGATTCTAAGAATTTTTCAATAGAAAAATATTCTCAGATTCTGAGAATTTTTCTATAGAAAAATATTCACAGATTTTAAAAATGTTCTATTGAAAAATAATTGAGATTTGAGAATTTTTCAAGAGAAAATTTTCATAATGTGAGAATATTTTTCTACAGAAAATTTTCATAGAGAATATTTTTCTATAGAGAAATATCCTCAGATTCTGAGAATTTTTTTTATAGAAAAATATTCTCCGATTCTAAAAATTTTCTATTAAAAAATATTTGAGATTCTGAGAATTTTTCAGCATTAACATTTTTTCAGATTCCACGAATTTTCCTATAGATTCGGAGAATTTTTCTATAGAAAAATATTCACAGTTTCTAAAAATTTTCTATAGAAAAATATTCTTAGATTCTGAGAATTTTTCTATAGAAAAATATTCTCAGATTCTGAAAATTTTTCTATACAAAAATATTCTCAGATTATGAAGATGTTCTATTGAAAAATATTTGAAATTTGGAGAATTTTTTATTAGAAAAATATTTCCAGATTCCAAGAATTTTTCTATAGAAATATTTTTCTATACCCGTTGAAAAATGAGCATATATGGATACATATATGAGGCATTCCACACCAAATGTTCAGCAAAAAAAAAGTGATGTCGTGTCAATATGAAATCAATTGCAGAGTATTCGCCCTTAGGTCACTATTAAATAACAAAAATAAAATTTCAGTTTTTTCAAAAAGTGGGCCTTGGAGGCATGGTCAAAAATTGAAAATTTCAGCATTTTTTGCCTAAGTATCTTTATTTCAATATTTATGCCAATGAAATGAAACACAGTGATGTCTTTAAAATAAAAGTTTTTTATAGATTTTTGTATGGGCTATCGATTAAAAAAATAAAAAATGGAAAATTTTCAGAAGAAGTTCTGAATATTTTAAATTTAAATTTAAACTTTATTTATCAAAAAACATGCCACAATTTTATTTCTTTTTTAAATGTTCAAAAATTAGTTAAGGTGTATATCTATCTGTTCTGAAATTTTCAGAGATGCATTTTTCCTTGTTTTCGAGAAAAAAAATGTTGAACATTGCACTATGCTTATAATTTACAATAATGGGGTATATTACGTATGCGAATGAGTAATATTAACTCTTAAAAAACATTTAAAATAGAGATGTGATCGTGGGTAAGTTGTTTTTTTACCATCACGCTCTCTCACCAAGGAAATTATTTTAATCACGCATGCTCATTTATTTTTCTCACGCTCAGTCACGCTCACGTGAGTATCTTGCACGTGACAAAATTTTTTTCAACTCACGTGAGCGTACGTGAACGTGAGGAAAATGAAAAATCGTGCGTGATTAAAACTTTTTCTTCGTGAGCGTGCGTGATCGTCAAAAAAACTCACCCACGAAAACATCTCTATTTTAAATGATTTTTAAGAGTTAATATTACTCATTCGCATACGTAATATACCCCATTATTGTAAATTATAAGCATAGTGCAATGTTCAACATTTTTTTTCTCGAAAACAAGGAAAAATGCATCTCTGAAAATTTCAGAACAGATAGATATACACCTTAACTAATTTTTTAACATTCAAAAAAGAAATAAAATTGTGGCATGTTTTTTGATAAATAATGTTTAAATTTAAATTTAAAATATTCAGAACTTCTTCTGAAAATTTTCCAATTTTTATTTTTTAATCGATAGCCCATACAAAAATCTATAAAAAACTTTTATTTTAAAGACATCACTGTGTTTCATTTCATTGGCATAAATATTAAAATAAAGATACTTAGGCAAAAAATGCTGAAATTTTCAATTTTTGACCATGCCTCCAAGGCCCACTTTTTGAGAAATCTTAAATTTTATTTTTGTTATTTAATAGTGCCCTAAGGGCGAATACTTTGCAAATGATATCCTATTGAAACCACCATGGTTTTTCTGTAGTGGAACAGTTGGTGTGGAATGACTCATATGTAAATATATGGATGCATATATGTAAATATATGAGCATATATGGTCATATATGAAATTGTATGCAGTCATATATGATCATATTTGCAACATATATGTCCGTATACGTAAAATGAGGGCATATGCCCATATATGACATATGTGGACATTAGAGGTGTCCTTAAAAACGAAAATCACCTTTTTATACATGGTAGGGTCCTATATTGTTCTTTAGTATCTAAAAATGAGTGAGCCAAAATTTGGGGACAATCGGCTAAAAATAACTCGTGCCGAAAATGGATTGAAGTTTTGGGACATTCTTATAAGAACGAAAAACTCGTTTTTTCTAGTTTTTGGAAAAACATTGGTATTTGATATTTTTTGTTAATTTTTTTGTGAAATAATATGAAAATGGTACTACTTATATTACCTTTTCAAAACGACTAATAAAATTAAAATCGGATGAAAAATAAGCATTTTACGCATACATGCCCCAGACCATTGTATGGTTTTTAGAGCCAGAATTTTAAAATTTTAAAAATTTTTAGGCAAAAAAATAGTAAAAATTTAATTTTACTTCATGATCAAATTGAAAACATGTTTAAGATTAAAAATAGCAGATATGGGAGTCAAGCTTTTTTTTATTTGGCGCGGGTAGTGATAAAATTTCCGCGGATTTTAAATAAAATGCGTTTTTCTACAATAATTAAACAAATTTTTGAAAATTTGTGCTCTATTGTGCGGATCGAAGTGTAAAACATAAATTATGTAACTTTTGAGAAATCAGATATATGCAGATATTTTGTATTATAGAAATGTATAACGTCTCAAATTTGTCATTTCACCTCGACGAAAAGGGGTTAAAGATGCCCGAATTCTCAAAAAAATTACAGAATTTATGTATTTCACTTCGTATAATACAATACAGAAAATTCCTTCCCATATTTGCAAAATTATTTTAGAAAAACTCATTTTCTTTGGAATCCGCGGAAATTATATCACTACCCACGCCAAATGAAAAAAAAGTTAGACTACCATATCTGTTAGTTTTTATCTATAACATGTATTTAATATTATTATAAAGTAAAATTTATTTTTTTTTATTTTTTTGCCTAAAAATTTTGAAAATTTTCAAATTTTGGCTTTAAAAACCATGCAATGGTCTGGGGCATGTATGCGTAAAATGCGTATTTTTCATCCGATTTGAATTTCTTTAAGCTTTTTGTAAAGGTAATTTATTACCATTTTTATATTACTTAACAAAAAAATTAACAAAAAATAGCATATACCAATATTTTTCAAAAAACTATAAAAAACGTGTTTTTTCATCAGATAAGAGTGTCCCAAAACTTCAATCCATTTTCGGCACGAGTTATTTTTATCCGATTGTCTCCAAATTTTGGCTCACTCATTTTTAGATACAAAACTACAATTTAGGACTCTACCACGTATTAAAAAGTGATTTTGAAAAATTGCCTTAGTCGTTAGGACACCTTTAGTGGACATATATGGAGCATATAAGTTCATATGCCCTCATTTTACGTATATGGACATATATGTTGCAAATATGAACATATATGCCTTCATACAGTGTCATATATATTCATATATGCTACATATATGAACATACATGACGCTGTATGAACGCATATATGATCATATTTGTACCATTTTTCACCGGGTAGAAAAAAATATTCTCAGATTCCGAGAATTTTTCTATAGAAAAATGTTCTCAGATTCTGAGAATTTTTCTTTAAAAAAATATAGAACAAATATTCTCAGATTTCGAGAATATTTCTACAGAAATATAGTTCAATTTAAAATTTCTCAAAATCTGAGAATATTTATCCATAGAAAAATTCTTAGAATTTTATATTTTCTATAGAAAAATTCTTAAAATCTGAGAATATTTTTCTATAAAAAAATTCTTAAAATCTGAGATTCTGAGAATTTTTCTATAGAAAAATTTTCTAAAATTCTAAGTATTTTTTCTATAGAAAAATATAAAATTCTAAGAATTTTTCTGTAGACAAATATTCTCAGACTTTGAGAAATTTTATATTGAATAATATTCTCTGGTTCTGACAATTTTTCTACAGAAAAATATTCTCAGATTCTGAGTATTTTTCTATAGACAAATATTTTTGTACAAAAAAAAATATTCTCAGATTCCGAGAATTTTTCTATAGAAAAATATTCTCAGATTCCGAGAATTTTTCTTTAGAAAAATATTCTCAGATTCTGAGAATTTTTCTATAGAAAAATATTCTCAGAAGCTGAGAATTTTTCTATATAAAATTATTCTCAGGTTCTGAGAATTTTTTTATAGGAAAATATTCCCAGATGTTTAAAATTTTTCGAATCTGATACTTTTTTTATATGAAAAAGGGCACGTACGTCGTACATACATCATGTGCCCTAATGGTTAAAATGGTACTTCATCCAACCACATTATGAGGGATACTATAGTCATGATTAAGTTCGTAAATGGACAAAATTGGATCAAGGGGAGAATTCCCCCTTAAAGAACTATACCATCCTCTGAAAACGTTATTTATTTTATAGTTTTTTCGTATTTTTTGTTTAAAAATGTGAATTTTTTTTAAGAATTTTTTTTTAATACAAAAAAGTCGTTGACATTGTAATAAATTTAATTTTGTGTTTAAATAAGATTAAAATGACTTTAGTTTTTATTATCCAGACATATAAGCAATTTTAATTTCTTTTAATTAAATCACATAAAGAAATATCAATCATACGCATTGAATTAATTATGCAGATTTATAAATTAAATTTTTATTAACAGATGTCACATTCACATGTTATTAACAGAATTTAAATGCAAAAGTTATGCACAATACAATTAAACTGAACATACACACACAATCTCACACACACACACTCACTCTCACACATACACACACTCACAAATATGTATGTATATTAGAATGACTTTATTTGTATGGCAAAAAAAATTTCTTTCGATTTTTAATGTCCGGAAAAATTATTATTCTTCCATGACTAAAGTGTATGTGCTACAAATCGGATTAAATAAATACGTGGCACCTGCCGATTAAGGTTTTGTATTTTTAAAAAATTAAAAATTAGGTTTATTCTAGCTGAGGTCATTGTTTCCTAAATAATCATTATTTGCTAAGTAATCTTGACAATGGAATCTGAAAAATTCCGAAACATGTGTCGATTAAGTCTTGGAAAAATTACCAACATAAATAAATTTAAAACAAAAAAATAATTTTCTTGAAAATTATTCTATGAAAATATCATAGTTTTATTTAGTAAAGAATTAATGACCTCGATCTTGAATAAACCTACTCAAAATATAATATTTTAAAGGTCAAATAATTTTTTTTTCTAATAAAAATAAATCAGAATTATATGAATTGTAGTTCGAAAAAAGATTCCAATTGTTATTCGAAAAATACCAACAGAATTCCATTGATATTTTTCGAATTACAATTGATCTTTTTCGAATTACAGTCGATCTAATTCGAATAACACGTGATCTTTTTTTTTTTTTTTGACTTAACCAACACTCAGGGGATGTCCCCTATAAATGCAGTGCATTGTGTTGATAATTAGGAAAATAGGTTATGGGAGGGAGGATAGAGGGAGTAGTGTTTGTGGATATTCCAGAAGCTTCAAAATAGACTCTGAAGCCCCTGCCCATATATGGGAGTTGTATTCCATCTTCGGCCGGATATAGGTGGTATAAATATTAAGGAGATCAGTAGGAGTGAAGTAGTTCTTTCACCGTTTTAAGAAACCAAGACACTTGAATGCTTCTTTCGACACTTGAAAAACATGTTTTTTCCAAAGGACATCACACAGGATTTTCATGCCCAGAACATCAAGAGAATCTGATTCCTCAATATTGATACCACCCATAGATATAGACGACAATGTTGATTCCACAATACGTCTATGGGTCAACATACAACATTGGGTCTTGCGTGCATTAAAATCGACCCTATTCGCAAGACCCCATTCAAAGATTGTCAACAGGTCCTGATTGAGAGTGTCATTCATAATCTGCCGCACACGCCCAACCTCTGCAAGGCTTGGCCTATGATCGAAGGAAAATGAATGACAAATGTTGCTGTCGTCTGCAAAAGAGTAGATAGGGTTGAAAGTTTGACTAAGAAGGTCATTAATAAAGATAAGAAAAAGAGTAGGAGAAAGAACAGAACCTTGCGGTACTCCAGAGTTAAGTCGACACCTATTCGATGACACCCCATCAACAACAACACGTATACTTCGGTCCCGGAGAAAACTCAATATAAATCGAGAGAAATCACGGCCTACACCAAAGGCAATGAGTTTAGATATAAGTGCGTCGTGCCACACACGATCGAAAGCCTTGGAAATATCCAAAGCAACCACCTTACTTTCACCAAATTGGTGGATAGAACGACTCCAACGTTCCGAAAGAAACGCCATCAAGTCTCCCGTAGAGCGACATTTACGGAAGCCATACTGTCGGTCACTGAAAAGTGAGTTTGACTCTAAATAGTCAACAAGATGGTGATTTACCATGCTCTCCATCACCTTCGAGAGCGTAGAACAAATAGATATCGGGCGATAGTTCTCGGGGTTTGAAGACGCACCTTTCTTAGGGATCGGTTGAACGTTAGCCACTTTCCAGCAGGAGGGGTAGGTACCCTTACGTAACGAAAAGCTAAAAAGGTTTGCCAATGGACGGGCTAACGCCGATGAGCACTGCTTTAATACAAGTGCTGGTATGCCATCGGGTCCCGGTGACTTATTTACGTTGAGATCCTCAAGAACCCTTTTAACTGCACGAGCTCGGAAAAATATCTTGGGCATAGTACTGGATACTCTTTCAAGTTCTGGCAATGGTTGATCGCCTTCCGGCAAGAACGAATTTCTTGCAATTAAATCAGCGAAAAGGTTAGCCTTATCAACCGGGTCAGTGAACACTTGGTCATCTTTTATAAGGGTCGGGATAGAAGAACTAGCATTGTCCCTTACTCTCTTTACGAATGACCAAAAGCTCTTACTACCCCGAGGGGCAGAAAGAACTTTAGCACGGAGACGCTGTTCGTAGAGAAGCTTCTCGCGTCTCAGTACCTTGGCACAATTTGTTCTCGCCTGCTTGCGCAGCATATCAGAATTGTCGTTTTTATCGACCCGCCAATTTCTGAATTCTTCCTCTTTAGATCTAACTGCATTCCTGCAAGTCTGGTTAAACCAACACTTATCCTTTGACTTAACCGAAATTAGCTTTGAAGGAATAAATTTCTTCATTCCAAGCATTATCACATTACCCACCATTTCGGCCGCGGCATCGACGTTACCGTCAAGGAAACAGAGTTTCCAGTTGAATTGCCGGAAAAATTCGTTAAGTTCTACTCAACGAGTCTTTTCGTAAATGTAAACCGAGCGTTTAGTAGCCGGTCGAAAAACGCTCTGAAGTGCCGAGTACGAAAAGGATGCTGAAATAGTGTTATGATCTGAGTTACCAAGAGGTTCAAGTACTTTTACTTCATACTTTTCAGGGTGTGAAGTAAGAAAAAGGTCGAGAGTATTTTGCTGTTGCCGTTCAACACACGCATTGTGTGTTGGTTCGTCCACTAGTTGCGTCAGGTGGTTGTGCGCTGCGAAAAGCTCAACGTTTTGGCCATCGGGAGTGGTATGGCTGGAATGGCGTAGCCAAGAGGAATTGTGAACGTTGAAGTCCCCAGCGCTCGGACAACTCGCAAGTATTTCGGTAATGTTTCGAATTACAATTGATCTATTTCGAATTACAGTTAATCTTTTTCGAACTACAATTGATCCTTTTCGAATTTCAATTGATTTTTCTAGGATTACAATTGCAATTTTCGAATTACAATTGATCTATTTCGAATTACAATTGATATTTTTCGAATTAAAATTGATCTTTTTCGAATTACAATTGATTTTTCTAGAATTACAATTGCAATTTTCAAATTACAATTGATCTATGATTACAATTGATATTTTTCGAATTAAAATTGATCTTTTTCGAATTAAAACTGATCTTTTTCGAATTTCAGTTGATCTATTTCGAATTAAAATTGATCTATTTCGAATTAAAATTGATCTTTTTCGAATTACAATTGAAATTTTTCGAATTACAATTGGAATTTTTGAGTTACAAATGGAATCTTTGAATTACAAGTAGAATTTTCGAATTACAATTGATATTTTTGGTGTAGTAGAATAAAAATTTGCGCGGACACTTGTGAAAATCCAAAGTAAAATAAAAAAAATGTCACTCTAATGTATATACAATCATATGTTCTATAAATAACATGGTGTTGCTGAAATTGCAATAGGCATTTTACACTAAAAGAAGAAAATATCCTTGAAACAGGTGTTGAATGAAGGAGAATGTATAAAGCCTAAGGTTCAACACGAACAACTACAACAACAACAGCATGTAATATGATGAAAATAATACAATTTAAGTAGTAGACACAAAATCACAAACACACATTCGCATACATACACACATGCATGCATGCATGTATGTATTATCATAATGACATTGAAGTAGTTGCAGTATAATAGTAATTGTCGTCGTGATAGTGGTAGTGGCATAGTAATAACATGAATAGTACTAGTTAGGAAATGTAGAAAAAAAAGAAGAAGATGAAAATAACAATTGTTACATCTGTACTTACAACATCCTTTTTACAAACAACTGCAACAACCTTTTAAGTTTTACACTAACAATTGGATACGGTTGCAAAACTACAACAACAATAACAACTGTAGATGCAACAGCAGCATCACCACCACCACATATCATGAACTTTTTAATAATATAAAGAAGTTAAAAGTGGTTTACAGTACTGAAGGTGAACAATTAACAAAAAAAAAACAGAAAAAAAACATGTGGAATGTTGATGACATCAACGCCTATTATAACGATTTTTGCTGCACACATATAAATTAGGGTGGCACGAATAATGACTTTTTTCGAATTTCGTCGATGGTTCTTTTTATTCTAAAAAGTCTATGTTTAAATCAATTTTAAAGCGTAAGGGCTTATCCCACCAAAATTAATTTTAAGTCGTTAATAAGCTAATCAAGTAAAATAATTAAAAAAAAAAAAATTTAAAAAATCGAAAAACAAGAACAAAATTTTGATTTGTATGGAAAAAAATTTTTTTGGGGGCAAAAAAAATTTTGGCTAAAAATTTAAACATAGACTTTTTAGACCAAAACGAACCACAATTTTCCCGGCGGTTGACGAAATTCTAAAAAAGTCATTATTCGTGCCACCCTAATTAACATTCAAACGCACCGAGAAGAAGACATTTGTAATCTATGACCGAAAGAATTGGGTGAAAAGAACATTTAAGTTAAATATGTATATGAGACATTCCAGTCAAATCGGACACTTTGAAAATTTTTTTTTTAGATTTTCCCAATTTGTTAACAGTTTTTACTACCCTTCAAAAACTCCTTCGTGGTAAATTTTCAGATTTTTTTGATGACCCGTTCAAAAGATATCGAATTTTTAAAAATTGGTAGTTTGTTCCTTTACTCAAACTTCTTTTCCTCATAACTTCTTTAATAATGGTCCAAATTTCAATTTTTTTTTCTTCAACATTTTTGTTTTTTTACGTACTTTAAAAAAAAAAAAAACCCAAAAAATTCTTAAAAGCGCTCTAGTATGCGATTTTTAAGTTTTAAATTTAAATCTCATTTTTGAAAATGTTTGTACTCTTCCATTTTTATGAAATTTTTTTGTGTAAAACATCTAACGATTCTACAGATTTTTTGCCCAGGAGGATCGTGGGATAACGATTATTACTATTTTTTAAAATTTTTTGAAAAAATTTTATTATAATTTTCCAATCTTAAAATCATTTCTACTGCTCAAATGGTGCGTCATACCGACCCCCATTATTTTTTACGTCTTAACATTTCTTTGGAACAAACTAATACCCTATCTCCAATTTCTAAGGGGGCTCCCACACAAAACGAATTTTTTTTAAAATTTGCTCCAACCGCTCCAACTGCCCTAATAGTGCCCTTAGAGCAAAAACATGTATGACCGACCCACAATATTTTTTTAGTCCTAACATTTTCTCTGAACACACCTACCGTCTATCTCTAATTGTTAAGGCGGTCCCCATACAATTTTTTTTATTTTTTGTAAATTTGTTTTATTTAATCAGCTTCTACCGGTCCAATGGTGCGTCCGAGAGGGGTCATTAGTGAGACCGACGCCCATTTATTTTTACCCTTCAACATTTTTTTAAAATATACCTACGCCCTATCTCCACTCCTTAAGTAGGCTCCATACATTTTGTTGCTCTAAGGGCACTATTAGGGCAGTTAGAGCGGTTGGAGCAAATTTTAAAAAGTGTCGTTTTGTGTGGGAGCCCCCTTAGAAATTGGAGATAGGGTATTAGTTTGTTCCAAACAAATGTTAAGACTTAAAAATTAATGGGGGTCGGTCTTATAAATGACCCCTCTATGACGCACCATTGGAGCAGTAGAAATGATTTTAAGATTGGAAAATTACAATAAAAATTTTTTAAAAAATTTTAAAAAATGGTAATAATCGTTATCCCATGGTCCTCCTGGGCAAAAATTTGTAGAAGTTTTACACAAAAAAAAATTTAAAAAAATCGAATAGTACAAACATTTTCAAAAATGAGATTTAAATTTTAAAACTTAAAAGTCGCATACTAGAGCGCTTTTAAGAATTTTTTGAGATTTTTTTTTTAAAAAGTACGTAAAAAAACAAAAATTTTGAAGAAAAAAAAATTGAAATTTGGACCATTATTGAAGAAGTTATGAGTAAAAGAAGTTTGAGTAAATGAACAAACTACCAATTTTTTAAAATTCGATATCTTTTGAACGGGTCATCAAAAAAATCTGAAAATTTACCACGAAGGAGTTTTCGAAGGGTACTAAAAACTGTAAACAAATTGGGAAAATCTAAAAAAAAAAATTTTCAAAGTGTCCGATTTGACATGGAATGCCCATATGTATGTGATGGTGCATGTTTAAGTGTTACCAACATACAGTGTTGCCATATCCTGGCGCGGATCCACGGGTAAAGGCCTAGGCACTTGAGCGCTACTGGAGCGGTGCTGTAGCGTGACGTTCTGTTGTATTTTTCAAGCACTTACTGATTCCGTTTCGACGTGTCATATTATTTGTGATATTTTTTAATTTATATTTACAGAAAAACATTTTTTTTTTCGTTTATTTATATTTATTTGTCAATTCTGCCACACAAATGAAAAAATTTCAACACAAAATAACAAATAAAATCAGCTGACACGTAAAACGTACGGAAAATCAAAAATTTTTAGGTTCGGCCGCTACAGCACCGTCACGTATTCGTTTAAGTACCTATTTCTATTTATTTTAATACAAGCTAACGTATCAGCTGACACGTCTCCGAACCGTATTCGCTCAAGTAATTATGCCTTAAAGGAAATTACGTCGTCGTCCAAACCCCCACCCCCCCCCCCCCCCCACCCAAACCAAACTCACAAGAAAAATTCCTGCGAATTTTGTAACCTTGTGCAAAACATTAAATTATGATGTTTTTTATTTTTTATTATACCCTCCAACTACAGTATGGGGTTATACTCACTTTGTCATTCCGTGTGTAACGCATCAAAATTTCGGTCTAGGACCCCATGAAGTATATATATTTATGATCAGTGATCGATTCTAAGCAGGGTTGGCAACCGAAACGAATAACGGTATCGGTAACGGTATTGGTATTACATATTTTTTATATCGGTAACGGTAAAGGTAACGGTGAACCGTTAACGAAACACCAATACCGGTACGTACCGGTATTATAAATAAAATGTTAACAACCCAGTCAGAAATTGCCAACCGTACCAAAAATTTTGTGTTGGCACAATATCGGGCTAGCCAAAAATACAACATTGTATAATGTAAAACAGTTTTACTAAAAATATTGTGTTGCCACAACTTTGTGTTTACATAAAACACTACACTATAGATTATAATTTAAAAGTTTAACATTTTTATTTTTTTAAAAAGTTTTCGATTTAGATCTTTAATCTAAGTGAACACTTAAGTAGTTGCTTTTTCAACCAATTTGTACAAAATGGTAACTAAAAAGCCCGACATCGAGATTTTCAATACATCCATAAGCAAAAGTTAAATCCAATGTCGTAAATTTGTAAAATCAATGTTAACCCAATGTTAAACAAAAGTCGAGCGATCGTTGGCCACTGTTATCATTTCAACCTCGGAATGACGTCGTAGACTTAGAAACGGGTATGATTCGCCAACGTTGGTACCGTCGCCGCCAACTTTATTCCAACGTTGGCCCGTTTGTATTTTTCTGACTGGGCTCTTGCTTAGAGGTCAATCCAATGTCGTAAATTTGTAAAATTAGTGTTAACCCAACGTCAAAACAAAAGTCGAGCGATCGTTGGCCACTGTTATCATTTCAACTTCACAATGACGTCGTAGACTTAGAAACGGGTATGATTTGCCAACGTTGGTACCGTCGCCGCCCACTTCATTCCAACGTTGGCCCGTTTGTATTTTTCTGACTGGGAAGTCACAAATTTGTTAAAAACGCGTAAAAAATAAAAAAATTTCAAAGAGACACCTTTGTCCAATAAGCAAAAAAAATGCATTTTGAGCCATTTGAGAAATCTGCTGATAACACTGCGTGACAAAAGTGACCACTATTTTAGAAAACAAGAGGTACGACCATCATTTCTATATATTTCGGACATGCTGAATCGAATGGCGTACTCAGTTTTTCGATGTATGGTACAGTTTTCTTGCAAAATGTCGTTAAAGATTTGCTGATTTCGAGCCAGTTTTTCAACAAAAAAATTTGCAAAGTTAATGATTTTTAAATTGTATGGCATGGAAAATTAAGATATGACTTGTAGTAATATTTCTTATGCCAATTTGGTTTAAAGCTTTTCATCTTAATCCCTTAAATTCGCGAATTTATTAATTTTTTGAGTTTTTCGCGAAATTAACCGCCAAGTTGGTCTTTGATTAAAAACTTGATTTTAGTGAATCAAAAAGGCATCCCTAACAATACGAATAGTGGACAAAAAACAGCTATGTTATATGGACCATCATGATGAAAATCGCGAAAAACCGTTTTTTTGTGTATGCCAGCATCACTTTACGAGATGATTTAAGACTCCATCTTTTAGTATATAATGTGGGATTCTTAAACAATTAACTGACCAAAAATTTGGCCAAAAAAGTTTTCATTTGCAAAAGTTGTCTTAACAAAAACTATTTTTTCAGTGTTAATCCTACAATAATTATAGTTTTTGTTAAGATAACTTTTGCAAATGAAAACTTTTTTGGCCAAATTTTAGGTCAGTTAATTGTTTAAGAATCCCACACTATATACCAGTGATACGCATTTTTGTAATTCCTATTCCCGCGGGAATAGGCGCTGCTTGTGCGCTGTCAACACACATACACTATAAAATTCTGTTGCTTATATGGAGTTCACACTAGCGACCTTAAACAAGTTGTTTAACAAAACACCAGTAGCAGAATAAAAACGTAATGGACACAGAACAAAGACTTTTTTAAACATCTCACTCTTGAACACTTCAAAACAGCAAGTGTGAACGCCGTATTAAGCAAATTTGTTGACTTTTCGCTTGCTACTACCCACACAAGCATAAATGTTATAGTATGTGTCTGCGTATCGCTGCTATATACTAAAAGATGGAGCCTTAAATCATCTCGTAAAGTGAGCTGGCATATATGAAAGCTGGCATATACAAAAAAACGGTTTTTCGCGATTTTCATCATGATGGTCCATACAACATAGCTGTTTTTTGCCCACTATTCGTATTGTTAAGGATGCCTTTTTGATTCACTAAAAGCAAGTTTTTTATCAAAGACCAATTTGGCTGTTAATTTCGCGAAAACCCTAAAAATTAAGAAATTCGCGAATTTAAGGGCTTAAGATAACAAGCTTTGAACCAAATTTGCATAAGAAATATTTCTACAGGTCATATCTTTGTTTTCCATGCCATAAAATTTATAAATCATTAACTTTGCAAATTTTTTTGTTGAAAAACTGGCTCGAAATCAGCAAATTTTTAACGACATTTTGCAAGAAAACTGTACCATACATCGAAAAACGTTTGAGTTTGACTGTGAGTTTGACTGTGAATCGAGACGGACGTGTTTATGATGTCGGCGAAATTTTAAATTTTAAAAAAATAAAATAAACCAAATATAAAGCGATTAAAATACTAAAGTTTTGCTTAACATTCAAATAAACACAGACTAAATACAAAAATATAGTTGAATTAAGTGGTGTTAAAGAAAAATTATTAAATATTTGCATACTAAAGTGCAAAAAAAAACATTAAAATTATTTGCAAAGTGAGAATACAATCATACTTGTTTAAACGAATCAGCTGACGTGTTAAAACATAAACAAAATCCGTATATAAAAGCTTTTATTAATAATTTATTTAACGATACGAGTGGTGGATGTCCTTAATTTTCTATTGGGCATAGGTACTAAATTGCAAAAGCGACATCTATACGTCAGTAGTAAGATGATCTTTGATGAGTGAGTGTCAATCAGTGCCACCTGGACGTCATAAATAGCAATTATATCCGGTGCGTGTCTCGGCTAAACCGAATAGCATCTGTGGTACTTTCTAACGTTTATAGATGGCAGTATCTGTTACAAAAAAAAATTGCAGCAGTTCACAAACTATAAAATAAAAACATGGAACAACCAGGTCAAAACGTTGGAAATATGGCTGCTGGAGATCTCATGTCGATGATGGCTACGATGATAGCAACGTTATTAGAGGATAAACTTAAAATCCTACCAACAAAAGAAGATTTAGAAGTGATTAAAACACAGATGAATGATATTAACAGTCAAATAGAAGATCTTAAAAAAGAAAACCATCATTTGAATGAAGAGTTAACTAAAATTCAGCAGGAACGAGACAGAGATAACAAGAGACTAGAACATATAGAAAATCAGCAAAGAAGAAAAAATCTTATTTTTAAGGGCGTTGAAGATAAAAAATCATCCTTAATCAAAACGATTCAAACAATTTGCAGCAAAAAACTTAAAATAAATAGGCCTTATATCGTTAAATCAGCTAGAGTGTTAACTGCTTATGAAGGAACTTTAACAGTTATAGCGGAAATGGAGTCTGCCGAAATTGTAGAGGAACTATTTAAAAGAAGTAAACTTCTTAAGGGAACTAGTATATACATGGAAAAGGATCTCAGCAAAACAAAACAACAACATAAAAAGGTGATGATAGAGTTGAAGAGGGAGCTAATAGCAATAGATAAATCTCAGCGAGTAAGTGTTATAAATGAAAAGCTTAAAATTGAAAAGAAATGGTTTCTCTGGGATAAAAATGGAGTCTTGAAATGTGGTAATGAAGAAGCAAGAGAAATTCTAAAAGTTTTTTATAAAGATGTTGAACTAGATCTAGATTACAATAGAATTTTAGCTAAGGTTTTTAATAAATAGCAAAGAAAGATACAAGAGGTACAGAATGAGAATATAAATAGGGGCATTAATGATGTTAACAATTTATGTAATTTTAAGGAAATCAAAATATTATCGTACAATATCAACGGTTTAAAAAATAAACTATTTCGCCAAGATTTTTTCGATTTTGTTAAAAGATTTGACATTTTTATTTTATTGGAAACGCATATAGAAAGCGAACATTTTACTAATTATGAGAAATACTTCCAGGGCTTCAACTTATTTTGGAAACCTGCAATCCGCAACAGTATATATGGTAGAGCTAGTGGTGGTAGTGTCTATGGAGTTAAAAAAGAATTGAATTTAAATGGTATAACACATGTTTATAAAAGAGAAGAAGGAGTGGATTTAATTGACTTAAAAAGTAAAAACACAAATATTGCAATTATCCCTCTTTATATAAATGGAAGCAATTGGTATAATGAGTTCAAATTAGTAGAAAATTACTTTACAGTAAATGATGTTATGACACCAATTATAATCGGTGACTTAAACGTAAGAATTGGGAATCTGGAACAAGAAATTGAAGAAATTTATAATGCTCCATGTATTTTTAATAGTAGAAGGAGATCAAAAGATGCTAAGATTGATAAGAAAGGAAGAAGTCTAATTGAGTTTTGCAATGATAACGGTTTAATAGTTTTAAATGGAGTAACGAATAGCGATCCGGATGGTGATTTTACATATGTAAGTAATATGGGTGATTCCGTAAATGATATTTGCGCGATATCGCAAGAGCTCTTAGTTTTTACGACAGATTTTGCCGTAGAAAAACAAATATGGTCGGATCATATGCCGATTGTTTTATCCGTAAAATTACCATACATGGAAAGTACAAATGAAAAAGAAATATCGTTACCAAAATTGATATGGAAAGATAATTTGAGAGAACAATATCAGTTAAAACTTGATAGTAAGTTATCAGAATTAATAAACCTAAACGAAGATATAAGTCTAGAGAACCTTACAAAAATAATAAAAGATGCAGGCGAGCAACCACGTTCAAAAAATAAATTTATTAAACATAAAGATAAATGGTTCAACTATCAGTGTGAGGCAGCACGCAGTAAATCATTTCATTGGCTTCGTAAATACAACAAATCAGGAAACACAAATCACAGACAAAAATATATCGAAGCGAATCGTAAATTCAAGAAAGTGTGTAATGAGAGCAGAGTAAATTACTATAAAGATATCGAACATAGGATCAACATGGTCAATGATAGTAAAGAGTTTTGGAAACTCGCCAAAGAGCTTAAAAACTCTGAACATAATTTAGAGACCGGAATATCTCCTAGAGTATTTAAAGAATATTTCCAAACCTTATTAAATCCACAACAATTAGCAAAAGATATACAATATGCTGCTTTCCAAATTAATATACATGAACTTGATAAGCCTTTTTCAGTACAAGAAATAACTACAATGTTGTCGAGAGCAAAAAATAAAAAAGCACCAGGATTGGATGGAATTCCGTATGAATTTTTTAAAAATGCAAACGAAAATTTTTTAGAAGAGCTAGCTAAAGTCTTCACCAATATGTATGATCAAGGAAAAGTAGAAAAAACCTTTGAGACAAGCATCATACTTCCAATTTATAAGAAAGGAGATAAAAATGAACCTTCAAACTACAGAGGAATATCATTTATGAATTGCGTAGCGAAGATAATGATGGGGATGATAAATGATAGACTTTCCGAATGGGTAGAAACAAATAACATACTCACTGAACACCAAGCTGGTTTCAGAAAGAAATATTCTACTACAGATAACATTTTCAGTTTAACGTCAATTATACATATCAAGATGGAAGAGGGGAAAAAGGTCTACGGCTTTTTCGTTGATTTTAAGGCAGCATTTGACAAAATACCTCGTAAGCTGTTAATTTACAAACTACGTCAATTGGACATTTCTTCTAAAATGGTAAATTTTATTGAAAACGTATATGAAAATACAAAATCGGTTGTATGGAATGGTGAATCGCTCTCAGAAGCTTTCAGTACTTATGCTGGGGTAAAGCAAGGTTGTATGCTGTCGCCTTTATTATTTGCACTATTTCTCAACGATTTGCACGAGTACTTAGAAGGAGGTCTTTTTATAAAGGAACTAAACATTCGTTTGTTATTATACGCAGATGATATAGTAATCTTATCAGATGATGTTGGTACTCTACAAAATATGATAAACAAATTAGAAGTCTACTGTGATTCCTGGAATTTGGAAGTTAACCTTACTAAATCCGCAATAATGATCTTTAGAAAAGGAGGGAGACTTGCAAGAAATGAGAAATGGACATTTAGAGGTTCCCAGATAGTCACTGTTTCCGAATATTCCTATTTAGGTGTAATTCTTACACCGGGGTTAAGTTTTAAAAAGCATTTAAACAAAAGAAATAACTCGGCAAAAAACAGCATTATGGCAACATGGAACTCCTACTTCTGTAAAGATAACATATCATTATCTGCAAAATGGAAGTTATTTCTTGCAGTCTGCAGATCTATACAAAGCTATGCAGCACAGATATGGGGCTGCTCACTTTTTGAAGAAGTCGATAAACTCCAATTGTATTTTATTAAAAGAATCCTAAAGCTACCGAATAACTCCCCAACATATGCTATTATGCTGGAAACAAATATGGAAAACGGGCATATTTACACACTGAAATTACATATTGCATATATAATGAAAATCTTATTTGAGTATGATGGTAATAGACTGCCCCACAGACTAGCTCTAAAAACCCTATCTAAAAATGTGTCTTGGGTAAAAAATTTGAATAAACTAAGCTCTGACTTTGGTATAGAGTGGAATTCAGCAGGCTTAAATAAATTTAATTGGAACTCAACTTTTTCAAACCTGATCGAACAAATGAAAATTAAAAACCGTCAAAGAATGTTAGAACTTGCCGCTAGCAGCAATACAAGGATTTACAAATCCTTAAATCATAATTGTGGTCCCCAGTATATCAAAGATGAGTACAGTAGATCAAAAATAATGTGGATTTTCAAAGCGAGGTGTGGGTTAATAAGTCTTAATAGTTCAAATTTTAATACTCAAAGAGTATGTACATTATGTAACACAAACGAAGAAGAAAACATTAATCATTTCCTTGGAAAATGTCCTATCTTGAGACCTTATCGAATAGTATCTTTTGGTAAAGCGAGTTTAAATTATGATGAAATAATTAACATTTTAAATGGCGAATTTAACGCAAATTGGGATAACTTGGTTAGTTACATTGTTAATGCCCTTTCGTATAGATCTCTTATATTAAATGAATACCAATAATTGCACAATAAATTTTATTTTATTCTTTATATTTTTCATAACACTTTTGTAAATTATAATAAAGAAACAGAATAAGTATTTAAAATCACTTACAAAATAAGTCAATATTGTCAACATATGTCAATACAAACCTCCGACAGACGACTATATAGTCAATGTCGTATGTTCAAAATTTTAAAATTTTTTATTATTTAAATAGCATTAAGTTATTTTTGTAAACCATGAATTTTTAAATAAAGAACACTTATCTATCTATCTATCTATCTATCTATCTATCTATCTATCTATCTATCTATCTACATCGAAAAACGGAGTACGCCATTCGATTCAGCATGTCCGAAATATATAGAAATGATGGTCGTAACTCTTGTTTATTTTTTAGTGTTCCGCAGTGTAATCCATGGTAGAATATGCTGCAGGTAGAATATGCTAAAAAAACGTCAAGACAGCAGAAAAATCTGCTGATTTTAATAGAGAAAACAGCCAGAACTGTTTATTTGAAATCAGCAGATTTCTCTGTTAAAATGATCAAAATTGTTTGTCCTGTTGAAAAAAATTGTAACAAGTTGAGTTTACTGGCATTGGTCCAAAAAAAATTGAAAATAGCCCTTTTAGCGATGATTTCCAAAAAAAAATGTCGGCGACTCGTATTTAGCGAGTTATCTTGACTTGAAGTTTTTTGCTTATATCTTCGTTATTTATTGTTCGATTTCAAAAATATTGGTGTCATTCGAAAGGTAATTAAAATATCTTTCATTTTGGTAAAAAAAAAGAGATTAACCCATAAAAGGCCAAACATTTTTTTTTTTTTTTGAGAAAATTTTTTTTTTTGAGAATTTTCGTAAAAAAAGCTTTTCTGCGTAGCGGACTTCGGCCGGGCTTAGGGATTACAAACTCCATAAATTAGTTAAGCGTCTTCGCTAAATAATGTTTTTTTGTGTATTAAGCCTTTTTCCAGTTATAATATTCGAATTTCAAGTCGACATAACTCGCGAACCAGATCTCGGCGACAAAAAATCACCCTAATATTTTCGATTTGTAATCAAAAGATCTATCTCTGGTAAAACTTTGGGATCAATCCGACCAATGCCAGTAAACTCAACTTAAGCCAAAAAATTTTTCCCATTTCGGAACTTAGCCAGCCTATGACCATAAGACGTATTCGTACCAGCAGAGTAGCACGTTTATTTGGACCGTATCGTGTCTTCTACAGACGGAAAGACGAATGTCTTCAATCAATCGATCACTGATCAATAATATAAAATCTTTCTGAGGTCCAAGACCGATATTCGAATTTAGTTAATTGCGAATGTGATCATTGGTTGGATTGGCAATGAACAAAAATTTGTTTTTTTATTTTGAGTATATTAAAAATATTTTAATATGTTTTTAATCCACAAAAATTTATAAATTAAGTAATAATTATGCAACCGAAACAAAACCGATATAATACCGGTAAAAATCCGAATAAAGGTAACGGTTTTTTATCGGTAACGGTACTTAAAATTTTTTATTTCGGTATTGGTAACGGTAACGGTAGTCAATATTAAAGGGTTTTTAATCGGTAACGGTATTGAAAGGGTAACGGTAGCCAACACTGATTCTAAGACATTCTAGCGATGTCCGTAAGCCTGTCCGTCCGTCTGTCCATCTGTAGTTAACACGATACAGTCCAAAATAATAGAGTTAAACTCCCGAGATTTGGCACGAATATGTCTTATTTTCCTAGGCAGATTAAGTTCATAAATGAGAAAAATCGGGCTAGGGGGAAAAAAGTTCCCCCTTGAAGAAATAAACCATCCTCTGAAAAATATCATTTTTTTACATGATTTTTTGTGTTTTCATTTAACAACTGCAACATTTTTATGCTACAAGAAGTTCACAGTCCTGCATTTGGACCCTGAGAATTAGAAAATGTTGTTTTTTTGGTCCGCCCCCCCCATTTTTGGGCGTGGAATAAACTTTTATTTCTTTAGGGCAAAAAGCATAAGAATGAATTTTTGAACACATATTCGAGAGGAAATTTGCCCCCCTCCATAGCCACTCCCAACCCCCCCCCCCCTCCAAAAAAAAAATAAAACGCCCCTGATTTTTTTTTATATTTTTGCATGTTGGAGGGTATAAAAGATTCGGCACAGCCGAATTTAACACTCTTACTTGTTTTTACTCAATGTAATTTTTTCTGCATAACACATAAAAAAATAATGAATTGTAAATACTGCGCCTAAAACTTCTTCGCGTCACCCTAATGTGCATATATGAACTTTTTTCACCGGAGATTTAAAATTTTTATTATACCCTCCACTCTAGTGATAGAGGGTATACAATGTATACTATACATATATAAGTTAGTCATTCCGTTTGTAACACCTCGAAATATTGGTCTAGGACCCCATAAAGTATATATATTCATGATCCTCGATCGATTTTAAGACGATCTAGCGATGTCCGTCCGTCCGTCCGTCCGTCTGTCTGTCTGTTGAAAACACGCTAACTTTTGAAAGACTTTACGGAGGCTCCTTAAGTTTGGCATATATGTTGGGCATTTACCTGGTCAGGTTGGTATTGCAATCCAGCGAAATCGGTCCAGTGGTTCAAAAGTTATAAGCAAATGAGTGAATTTCGGCCAGGGGTTTTTCTGGAATTTACGAGATAAAACACACGGTAACTTTCGAACGGCAATTCTGAGGGTGCTGAAGTATGGCATATATATTTGCCGTTCCTCTGGTCCGGTTCGTTTTAAATTTCAGCCAAATCCGTCCAGTGGTTCAAAAGTTATTAGCAAAACCGTAAATTTCAAATTCGCCTCACCTTAAATTCACGTGTTGAAACCCCGTTAAACAGGTTTTAAAAACATTGGTAAGTCACAAAAATATTTTACAACGCATTTTTGTCACTCAAAAATATTTTTACACTAAAAGAAAAAAAAAATACACTCGAAAAAAATTTTACACTCAAAAAAAATTTTACACCCAAAAAAAAATTTAGATAATTTTTTTTTTTTTTTTTCAAAAAATAGTTAAAAAAAAGTTTTTTTTAAACAAAATAAAATATTTCTAATCAAAAATGTTATTTTTTCACTCTAGAAAATTTACTATAACTTAAAAAGGGCATTGTGGAGGGTATTCATAGATTCGGCCAACCCGTGTAAAAATGGATTAGATCTTATTTAATCTGTTTATATCTATTCATATATGATCATGTCTGATTAGATATAATTATATCTAAAATGACCAAAATCGAGATCTAATTATATCTCGGATTTGGCAATGTTGACCAAATCCGAGATATAATTAGATCTCGATTTTGGACATTTCAGATATAATTATATGCAATCAGATACGATCATATATGAACATATATGAACAGATCAGATAAGATCTAATACATTTTACACGGGAAGTCGAATTTAACTTTTCTACATGTTTTTTTTAAGTGTAATCTGTTATTTTGACTCTAACCAAACCCGTTACAAGCGATTATAACAAAACAAAAAAATATACGCAAAAGTATTTTCAAAAAAAAAAAAAAAAAAACTTCTCAAGATCAAATTTCTTATTTTATTAATTACTTTGCAAACAAATTGGCAAGGATATTTTAAACAAATTTAAGTTTTTAATAATAATGTTATGCAATGCAATCTATACAATATTTGTTGACGTAAACAAGATTACATAAAATTAGAAAATATTGAAAAAAACACAAAAGCTAAAAGAAAATTTACATTTGTACAAAGAATTTGCACCATTAGTTTTCTTGCCATGGTCCATAATAACCATATTTCTGGGAAAGATTTACAACCTGTGATGTAGTTGTGTTTGGAGCATGTCCAATTATAGAAGGATACACAACAGAAGGTTCATTCTTGTGTTGTGTTATTACAGGATACACTGCAATTGGTGCAGGATCAACTGGTACTATGTGAGGAGGATTAACTACTGGGCATTTGCAGGAGCAACATTTTGGATATTCATTGAAGTCGGTTCATTTTTTTGCATAGTCAAAACTGGTGGTAATAGAGCAGTTTGGTCGTGAGGGTGGTGGAAGAACAGCAATATGTGTATCATTAACTGGTACTATAATTGGAGGTTGTACAAAAGGAGCATTTCCAGGAACTACAGAAGTATTTTGTTGCAATTGATTGGTGAGAATTGTAACTGAAGTTGCATTAATGCCAGGTGGACATATTAATTGATCTGTTTCTATAAATCTTCGCATATCGGATAAATCAGCTTCCTTAATGGTTTGTTTAAAACAACCATTTGAAAATGTTTCAACACGTTCCACTGTTGTGGCCGGTACAAAATTTGGTACTGAATTTATAATATTAATACTATCATTTTGTAAGTGAGGATGATAAAATTCGGTAGCTAAATAAGGGAAAAATTTTAAATTTAAATAAATTTTAAATTACATAATAAATTTGGTAAATACCTGGTGTACAGTTTACTTGTAAAATTTGTATAACAGTTTGTAGGGCAGTTAGCAAAAACGCAGACTTTATTTTAGTCATATTGTGTGGTTAAACTTAAAAAGGATATTAAATCTTTGTCCTAAATAATTTAAACTCTAGAATTTTAATCTTTCCTTTCCAAAGACGTTTGATAAACTAAGTAAAATTTTTTTAACAAATCCATTTTTTGCAAAAGTAATACTATTTATTCTGGCTGTAAATAATTTGTAATAATATATTAAATATTTATTTTAATAACAATTAAAACACTTGTTTTGCATTATGTATTTAATTTTTATTAAAGAAAAAAACTGCATAGACATTATGTATGCATTTAATTTAAGGTGACCAGATTAAAAAAGTTTAATAATAATTTTTATATTTCTCTGAAGGAAATCTAAGATTTCTTTGTAATTTCTTTGTAATTCAATTTAAAAATTATTATATATTAAAATAATCCTAAAATGCTAAGATTTCTTCTATAGAACAATTCTCTGATTCTAAAAAAAATTTTCTATAGAAAAATTCTGAGACTTTTTCTATAGAAAAATTCTGAGACTTTTTCTATAGAAAAATTCTGAGACTTTTTCTATAGAAAAATTCTGAGACTTTTTCTATAGAAAAATTCTGAGACTTTTTCTATAGAAAAATTCTGAGACTTTTTCTATAGAAAAATTCTGAGACTTTTTCTATAGAAAAATTCTGAGACTTTTTCTATAGAAAAATTCTGAGACTTTTTCTATAGAAAAATTCTGAGACTTTTTCTATAGAAAAATTCTGAGACTTTTTCTATAGAAAAATTCTGAGACTTTTTCTATAGAAAAATTCTGAGACTTTTTCTATAGAAAAATTCTGAGACTTTTTCTATAGAAAAATTCTGAGACTTTTTCTATAGAAAAATTCTGAGACTTTTTCTATAGAAAAATTCTGAGACTTTTTCTATAGAAAAATTCTGAGACTTTTTCTATAGAAAAATTCTGAGACTTTTTCTATAGAAAAATTCTGAGACTTTTTCTATAGAAAAATTCTGAGACTTTTTCTATAGAAAAATTCTGAGACTTTTTCTATAGAAAAATTCTGAGACTTTTTCTATAGAAAAATTCTGAGACTTTTTCTATAGAAAAATTCTGAGACTTTTTCTATAGAAAAATTCTGAGACTTTTTCTATAGAAAAATTCTGAGACTTTTTCTATAGAAAAATTCTGAGACTTTTTCTATAGAAAAATTCTGAGACTTTTTCTATAGAAAAATTCTGAGACTTTTTCTATAGAAAAATTCTGAGACTTTTTCTATAGAAAAATTCTGAGACTTTTTCTATAGAAAAATTCTGAGACTTTTTCTATAGAAAAATTCTGAGACTTTTTCTATAGAAAAATTCTGAGACTTTTTCTATAGAAAAATTCTGAGACTTTTTCTATAGAAAAATTCTGAGACTTTTTCTATAGAAAAATTCTGAGACTTTTTCTATAGAAAAATTCTGAGACTTTTTCTATAGAAAAATTCTGAGACTTTTTCTATAGAAAAATTCTGAGACTTTTTCTATAGAAAAATTCTGAGACTTTTTCTATAGAAAAATTCTGAGACTTTTTCTATAGAAAAATTCTGAGACTTTTTCTATAGAAAAATTCTGAGACTTTTTCTATAGAAAAATTCTGAGACTTTTTCTATAGAAAAATTCTGAGACTTTTTCTATAGAAAAATTCTGAGACTTTTTCTATAGAAAAATTCTGAGACTTTTTCTATAGAAAAATTCTGAGACTTTTTCTATAGAAAAATTCTGAGACTTTTTCTATAGAAAAATTCTGAGACTTTTTCTATAGAAAAATTCTGAGACTTTTTCTATAGAAAAATTCTGAGACTTTTTCTATAGAAAAATTCTGAGACTTTTTCTATAGAAAAATTCTGAGACTTTTTCTATAGAAAAATTCTGAGACTTTTTCTATAGAAAAATTCTGAGACTTTTTCTATAGAAAAATTCTGAGACTTTTTCTATAGAAAAATTCTGAGACTTTTTCTATAGAAAAATTCTGAGACTTTTTCTATAGAAAAATTCTGAGACTTTTTCTATAGAAAAATTCTGAGACTTTTTCTATAGAAAAATTCTGAGACTTTTTCTATAGAAAAATTCTGAGACTTTTTCTGTAGAAAAATTCTTAGATTCTGAGACATTATATTGAAGAAAAAATATTTATTTATATAGAAAACTTTTAAAAAAAAATGTTTTCTATAGAAAAATTTTCAGATTCCGAGACATTTTGGTATAGAAAAATGCTCAGATTCTGAGACATTTTTTTTTTATAAAAAACATTTTTTCTATAAAAAAAAAAAATTTTCATAAAAAAACATTTTTTCTATAAAAAATTATCAGACGTTGAGACACATTTTCTATAGAAAACTTTTCAGATTCTGAGACAATATTGCTATAGAAAAATTTTCAAATTCTCAGAATTTGAGTCAATTTTTCTATAAAAAAGTTATCAGATTTTCTATAGAAAAATTCTCAGATTCTGAGACATTTTTTCTATAGAAAAATTCTCAGATTCTGAGACATTTTTTCTATAGAAAAATTCTCCATTTCTAAGAAATTTTTTGTACAAAATGATCAGATTCTACACTCAAAATAATACATTAGTAGATTTACTAATTTTTTTTTTGCTAATGCTGGTTGGCTAACTTTTAGCAAATTTTTAGTTGAGATTAGCATGTTAGCAAAAATATCTTGTAAACTTCATTTAGCGCATTAGCAATTTTAAACAAAATTTTAACTAATTTTGTTTGCTAAATTTAAAATTGAGTTGACCAAATTTTTACAAGCTTTTTTGCTAATATTTTTTTTTATTTTCAGAAAACTTAAAATGGCGCTATCTCGGAAACTAAGCTAGAGCAAAATGGAGACCATTTTTGGTTCTCGAGCTCTCCATAGTATTGCCGGTCCTCTTTACATGAGTGGACCCTAATGGGTCCTAACTTTGGATCCAAAAAAGTTAGCATTCCCGAAAATTTTAAAAACCTCATATCTCGGTAAATATTGCCGACACAACAAAACGTCCAAAACCATTTTTGTAGCTCTCAACACGTAGAACAAGACCGCAAAATAGTCAAAAGCTCTCCGAGTAATATTTTTGAAGTTATCGAGTTTTTTAATTCTCAAGACCCCAGTGGTCCCTATAATCACGTATCTCAAAAACTAAACAAGGTAGAGCGAAACGGACACAAATTTTGGATCAAAAACTATGAACGATTTTTAAGGAACCCAACTAGGTCTAGGCCCATCGGGGTCTGGACCTATCGGGTCCGAACCCAATGGGGTCCTCAGATGTGTAAGAACTAAGTTCAAAAAAAAAAATTTCGTTAACTAATTACACAGTGATACAAAATCGAACTTTCGGAATCGGAATGCGATGAAACCAAAAGCAAATGAAAGCTGACGTTTTCCATAACAAAACCCTCAAGGCCTTTTTTTAGGTCAGAGCTAGATTTTATTTTACACGCATTTAAAGTTGGTTATTTTAAAGCATTTAAAGTTTTTGTGTACTAAACATGTCCTACTTTAAAGGCCCCTGGTGGTGCCCTTATTGGACATATAGGGTCCAGTTACCAAACTTAAGCTCAAAATTACTTCAGCTATGACTGGTATGAATGTTATTTAATGCGTATGATTGTTATTTAAATGTAATTATTAATATAAATCACTGGACACCGTTGCGTATGATTGTTATTTAAAGGCAATTACAATATTAATCATTCGCCACTGATACAGTTTTCAAGCATTTATTATTATAATTATTAGGGATGAGATTTCCATGCAAATGCATGTTTTTTGTCGATAGTCTAAAAACGATATCGACCAATTATTTTTTCGAATCAAGAAATTTGCGTTAAAATGGCATCGATTTGTTTTTGCATATTTTTGCATATTTTGGTGAAAATGCATATTTTTGCATATTTTGGTTTTAAATGCATATTTTGTGCATATTTCCATCTTTTAAGTGCATATTTTTGCATATTTTGGCATATATTAGCAAAAACAAATTTATTTGTTTCAAAAACTATTTTAAATTTTAAAAATTTATTTTGGAAATAAGAAAATTTTTTTTTTTCTTTAAATTTTTTTTTATAGATTGTCTTAAGTTCCAAAAAATCTTGCTTATATAAAGTTTTAAATGTTACTATTTAAACCCGGCGCTACTTTTTGCTTTTTAATAAGTTTTTCCTATGAAAACAAGATTTTTTTTGGGCGCATTTTATTTTTTAGTGCATATTTTTAGGTTTTTTAGTGCATATTTTAAGTTTTTTAGCGCATATTTTAAGCGCATATTTTCGATTTTTTAGTGCATGAAAATCTCATCCCTAATAATTATAATAAAAGTGCACTTACTTCAAATGCGTGTAAAACAAAATCTAGCTCTGAACTAGAAAAAAGCCTTGAGGGGTTTGTTATGGAATATGTCAACTTTCATTTGCTTTTGGTTTCATCCCATTCCGATTTTGGGTGTTGTACTGTGTTATTGGCAAAACATTTTTGCTAACTTCACCAAAAAAATTGTGGGTTCAAAATCAGCAAATTTTCTTGTAGGTGTACAAGATTTTTTTTGCTAACATTACAGTTTTTTTTTTTTTGAGTGCATCCTGAAAAATGTTTTCTATAGAAAAATCTTAGATTCAGAGCGTTTTCTAGATAAAAAACAAAAAAGTTGAAAGTGATTAAGAAGAAAAGTTGATATTATTGAAAATAAAATTCATAAAAATAAAATAAAATTCTTTTAAATTTATGTTTAAGGTATAAAGATGTAAAATACAGCATTAATTGGGTACAAAACGAGTATTTTTCTAAGCATATTCTACACTAAAAATATTTTGTAAGTAAATTCAACTGAAAAAACGTTTAAAACAATCGTTTTTCCTTTTAAAAAACGGACTACTTATATTTCATTTGAAACAACAGACTTTTTCAGTTATTTTTAAACGTTAATAAATGACTAGATATTCCGTAACAACAAACGATATTTCAGTTATTTTAACTGTTTACAATTTTTCATTTTGTGGAGTAAAAATTAAATTTTTTGAATAACAAACTACAAAAACCGTTCTTCTGTAAAATTATACGGTATAATCAGTCACAAATAATTTAACTGATAAAAATATTTTCCGTAACTTTTGTAGTTTATTGTTTTAACAACTGTATAAATCATTCAATATTTTATTTTCTTTGAAAAACAAACGATAAAACGGTTAAAACAACTTTAACTAAAAACTTTTTGAATAACCGTAAAAAAGTTACTGTAAAACTTTTCTGGGTGTAACAATATGGTGGCTGTGACATCTAAGGTGACGACATGACTGCGTTTTTTAATGGTTTGAATATCACAAAATATATTCGTGGCTCGATTTCAGACTGGGGTATAGTTTTTTAATCTTATTGCATATTGGGTAAAACGATTGAATGTCAATGACTCATTTCAATTAAATGTAATTAACGTATTCAAATTTTCTAGAAATATCTCTTTATTGAATAAAAATCTTAAAACAGATCCAAAACTCTCTTGGCCCTAAACTACCCAATTGTTTTTATAGACATACAAAAAAAAACTCTACATAAAAACAATTCATGTTTACTCTCATTGTATATTGACGGGAAACAAGTGTTTTTAAAGTAAATAAAATGAAAACAAACACGTAGTAGATATTTTAAAAACCACAAAAATTTAAATTACCAAAAAAATATGACAAAATTTAAATAATAACTTCACCAAAATAGTCAATTTTTAAAACGTAGCGCAGAAGGTACGAGATTTAGAAAATCTGGAAATAAATTTTAAAAATTCGTATAAAAAATATTCCATCGAAAATGGTTGAACTTTTTAAAAAATTGATATTTTCAGTTATAATTGTACAAATATTATTGCAATGCTGCATAGTGAAGTGCGAACCTGAACCAGGAAAAGGCAAAGGAAAAGCACTTGGTAAGTGATTATATAATACTAACACGCCCGAACGGTACTTCGTTACCGGTTATATTAAATACCGGACAATAAAAGGATCAGGATTATAGTCCCTATTTCGAAAATTTTTCTCTATGGAAATGTGAAAGTGTATTTTTTCTACCATGTATACAACAATCACGTAAATTAAATAAAACTTCATTGGCCATTGTTTTAGGGCCATTGTTTCAGGAAATATAAAAAGTAGCTATTTAGAAAAAAAATATGAGTGATCTCAACATTTTTGTATTTTTTAGGTGCTGGTCTCTTAGCTGGCGGTTTAGCTGGAGCTGCTATGGGACACTTATTAACGCGACCAAATGCTCCTGCAGAACAGCATGTTCACCATCATTATCCAAATGGTGCACCAAATGCTGCAGTGCCACCACCCAATCAAGTGCCTCAACCAAGACCTTCCACTATTATTGAAAGGGGAGAAACTTTACCGAATGGTTGTTATAAACAAATTATTAAGGAAGCAGATCTATATGATTATACAAGATTCACAGAAGAGGAACAATTAATATGTCCACCAAATGTGCAAGCACCATCATCTTATGTGCATCCGATACCAGTAGCACCACAGCAACCCCAACCTGTTCAGCCAAACTATCATGTGATACCGGTACAACCATTTGTACCCATACAACCAGTAGCACCTACACAACCTATAGCCCCCTTAAGTCCCTATTTGCCACATTATCCTGAACCAATGCCACAACCAACGAATGTATCCGATTTACCACCAAATGTAAATGATCCTTCACAATTTCCACCATTGGTACCGGGGCAAATAGTACCTATAGCTCCGTTAGCACCAGTTCCTCAATTGCCGACTGGTGTGCATCCAGCCACAGTGGTTGTTACCCATCATGTACATCCCCAACCAGCAATACTACATCCACAACAACCTGCAGATCCAACAATTCAATCGACCCCTGCCACATCTCAAGTTATAACTTTATCTAAGAAAACTGGTTTTTATGCTGATGATAAGAAAAAGAAGAATAATGCTAATAGTTTATTAAATACTAATTATGCGGCAATGTTTTTGTTAATAGTTTTTATACATTTACTACATTAAACATTTTTTTATGTACATATCACATATTTTAATTCAATGTATTTGTTTTTTTTATAAATTTAATAAAGTTTTTGTTTTGTTAATAAAAAAATGATGAAAAAAAATTTATGAAAAAAAAATATTGATAAAAAAATTTATAAAAAAATTAAAATTTAATGAAAAAAAAATTTGATGAAAAAAAAATTTGATGAAAACCAAAATTGATGAAAAATAAGAATGAAAAAATTTTATGAAAAAAAATTTTTGATGACAAAAAATTTGATGACAAAAAATTTTGATGAAAAAATATTGGTAAAAAAAATAAAAAACTAATGAAAAAAATAAAATTTGACGAAACAAAAATTTTTGATGAAAAATAAATTTTGATGAAAAAATAAATTTTGATAAAAAAAAAAATTTTGATGAAAAAAAAATTGAAGAAATTTTTTTTTTTTTGTAAATTAATATGCTACGTTTTATTTACTATCTGATGAAAAGCGCTTTTATTCACCAGAAGGTGAATTACACTGTGACACAATTGAAGGGTCATTTCTTAGGGCCTCATCCAAACCAAGACAGTTTGAAAGTACTTGTAGTTAAACCCCCAATGGGTTTTGCTCTGCAACGTCTCAAATTTTTTTTATAGCCCCCTAAATTTGTCCTTTTTTTTAAAGGCGTTTGAAAAAAGTCGAAAGAAATAATGTAACTGTTCTTTTGAGCTTAAAATATTGTTTGGATGTCTTTAATAGAATTTGATGGGAAATTTTTTTCTAGAATATATTAACCCTTTATCTGCCGTATTTATTGGTCATTTAAGTAATTTTCTTAAGAAATGGCTCAAAAGTCTAGGAAAACTTGCGTTTAAAGTTTTAAAATGTTCTACGAATATACTCTGCATCAAATTTCACTAGGGGTTACTGAAGGCAGAAAGTTCGACTGATATAAGGAAAATGCAGAAAAAAGATAAATTGTAAAGTTTCATTCATTTTTTTATATTTTTGCCAGAAATAGTATACTATTGTAACTAACAAATGAACCGATTATTATGAAAGTGAGGTAAGTCCACATGGTTTCAAAACGAAATACTGAAGGGTTTGCGTTTTTAAGTCTTTAAAAATCTGGGTACTTTCTATTGGTTAAATCTTAATCTAGATGTTATCTCAGGTACCCAAATTTACTTATTGAGTATTATTTTGTTAAGATGTAATTAAACCCGCCATTTCTCACCATAGAGAAGGGACTTATTTCTTAAAATTAACTTTTTATAGCTTTTAAAAATTAACTTTTTTTTATCTATATAAATAAAAATCAATTGTCGTTCGTTGGTAACCGCATCAGTTGAGAACGGCTGGACCGATTTCGACAAT
Organism: Pegoplata infirma; assembly: GCA_963921195.1. Classification (NCBI taxonomy): domain Eukaryota; kingdom Metazoa; phylum Arthropoda; class Insecta; order Diptera; family Anthomyiidae; genus Pegoplata; species Pegoplata infirma. The sequence goes on from OY992540.1 coordinate 103,386,170, forward strand.
TTTTTTTTTAAATGTTCGTCATAGCCCAACTTAGGTTTTTACGTAAAGAAAAATTCACCACGCCCACTTTTACGCCCACTTTTTTCGATTTATCTAAAATCGGAAAACGGCTGCACCAATTTGGGTAATTTTTTATTTAAATGTTCGTAGTTATCTAATTTAAGTTTTTACTGAAAGAAAAATCGACCACGCCCACTTTTACGCCCACTTTTTCAATTTATCTAAAACCTGAGAATGACTGGACCGATTTGACAAATATTTTTAACAATTAATTTTTATCATATTCCAACTTAAGTTTTTACGAAAAAAGAAATTGGCCCACTTTGGCTAATTTTTGTTGAAAATGTTCGTCATAATTTAACTTAGGTTTTGGCGGATAGTTAAATTTCCCACGCCCACTTTTTTCTATGTATCGAAAGAACTTAACCGGCTAGACCGATTTGGTTATAGTCCGCAAAAGATTTTTAAGGAAAGTAAAATATCCGCGCCTACTTTTACGACACATATATTTCAAATCATGGAATGGCTGGATCCATTTGTCTAATTTTATTTTTAATGTTCGTAATAGTCTAACTGAGGTTTTTCGGAAAGAACAATTTTCCATTTTTCCCCCTACTTATGAATTGACCGAGTTGGTTAAATTCAAATAAGGTTTTTACGGTAAAAACAGTTGTCCACCCACTCTTTTTTTCGATATATATAAAATTTGCTCTATCTATATAAATAAAAATCAATTGTCGTTCGTTGGTAACCGCATCAGTTGAGAACGGCTGGACCGATTTCGACAATTTTTTTTTTTAAATGTTCGTCATAGCCCAACTTAGGTTTTTACGTAAAGAAAAATTCACCACGCCCACTTTTACGCCCACTTTTTTCGATTTATCTAAAATCGGAAAACGGCTGCACCAATTTGGGTAATTTTTTATTTAAATGTTCGTAGTTATCTAATTTAAGTTTTTACTGAAAGAAAAATCGACCACGCCCACTTTTACGCCCACTTTTTCAATTTATCTAAAACCTGAGAATGACTGGACCGATTTGACAAATATTTTTAACAATTAATTTTTATCATATTCCAACTTAAGTTTTTACGAAAAAAGAAATTGGCCCACTTTGGCTAATTTTTGTTGAAAATGTTCGTCATAATTTAACTTAGGTTTTGGCGGATAGTTAAATTTCCCACGCCCACTTTTTTCTATGTATCGAAAGAACTTAACCGGCTAGACCGATTTGGTTATAGTCCGCAAAAGATTTTTAAGGAAAGTAAAATATCCGCGCCTACTTTTACGACACATATATTTCAAATCATGGAATGGCTGGATCCATTTGTCTAATTTTATTTTTAATGTTCGTAATAGTCTAACTGAGGTTTTTCGGAAAGAACAATTTTCCATTTTTCCCCCTACTTATGAATTGACCGAGTTGGTTAAATTCAAATAAGGTTTTTACGGTAAAAACAGTTGTCCACCCACTCTTTTTTTCGATATATATAAAATTTGCTCTATCTATATAAATAAAAATCAATTGTCGTTCGTTGGTAACCGCATCAGTTGAGAACGGCTGGACCGATTTCGACAATTTTTTTTTTTAAATGTTCGTCATAGCCCAACTTAGGTTTTTACGTAAAGAAAAATTCACCACGCCCACTTTTACGCCCACTTTTTTCGATTTATCTAAAATCGGAAAACGGCTGCACCAATTTGGGTAATTTTTTATTTAAATGTTCGTAGTTATCTAATTTAAGTTTTTACTGAAAGAAAAATCGACCACGCCCACTTTTACGCCCACTTTTTCAATTTATCTAAAACCTGAGAATGACTGGACCGATTTGACAAATATTTTTAACAATTAATTTTTATCATATTCCAACTTAAGTTTTTACGAAAAAAGAAATTGGCCCACTTTGGCTAATTTTTGTTGAAAATGTTCGTCATAATTTAACTTAGGTTTTGGCGGATAGTTAAATTTCCCACGCCCACTTTTTTCTATGTATCGAAAGAACTTAACCGGCTAGACCGATTTGGTTATAGTCCGCAAAAGATTTTTAAGGAAAGTAAAATATCCGCGCCTACTTTTACGACACATATATTTCAAATCATGGAATGGCTGGATCCATTTGTCTAATTTTATTTTTAACTAGCTGGCCCGGTCCGCGTTGCTGGCCCAAATATATTAGTGTGATTTTTCGTTTCGCTTTAAATATATAGCCCTGCAAAAAATGCAATGATTTTCTTGGCTTAGAAAAATTTGTGGGCGTAATTTAAAAGACCCGATTAGGCAGATAATCATCTTCAAATTCTTCGACTTTGCGAACTGTACAAATTTAAAACTTTTTTAATATCATTACAAACAACACAAAAATAAATTACGCATATCCTTCGTTCATATCGTGAGCTATTGTCTTGAGTTCAAACAAACCTTTATAGTTTTCCCGAATTTTTAATTTTTCCGGGACACTTACCCAGTTGGCAAAATGAAATAACCGCTGTCGTACTGTTGACTCTGCCTTTATGAAATTGCTGACATCTTCACACAATTTTTCAAAATGACCCCAATGACATGTCAGCAGTTGGTTAGCAGTGTTTTCCAGTATCGGTGGCTACCAACAATTCGTTTAAACAACCGCTGACCAACTGCTAACATGTCATTGGGGATATTTTGAAATATTTAATGAAGGTGTCGAGTAAAAATTAATTTTAAAAATATATCGAAAAAAAGTGAGAGAGGACAATTTTTCTTTCCGAACAATTATATGGACTATTACGAACATTTAAAACAAAAAAAAAATAGCCAAATGGGTACAGGCGTTCTCAAGTGTTGCAAATTTTAAGGATATTGAAGAATGTGTGCTTTGAAGTGGGAAAGGACAATAATTATTTCCGTAAAATCCTTACTTGGACTATAATGACCATTAAAGAAACAATTTACTAAATCAGTCGTTCTCCGATTTTAGATGTGTTTAAAAAGGGGAAGTGGACAATTTTTTTTCCGTAAAAACCTTAATCCAAATTTCTATTTCCGTTTAACCTAAGTTGAACTGTAACAAACATGTAAAAAAAAAGTTTAGTCAAATCGATCCAGCCGTTCTCCAATTTTAGATAATCGAAAAAAGGAGGCGTAAAAGTGGGCGTGATTAATGTGTTTTCCGAAAAAACCTAAGACAAAATTGAAAAAAAAAAAATAAGGTGAACATTTAAATAAAATATGATCCTAATTGGTCAGTTCTCAAGTGATGAGAAAAAACCTAAGACAAAATTGAAAAAAAAAAAATAAGACGATCATTTAAATAAAATATTATCCTAATTGGTCAGTTCTCAAGTGATGAGATTACCATTTGATTTTTATTTATATTTTATTTTTCTATAGAGCAAATTTTATATATATCGAAAAAAAGAGTGGGTGGACAACTGTTTTTACCGTAAAAACCTTATTTGAATTTAACCAACTCGGTCAATTCATAAGTAGGGGGAAAAATGGAAAATTGTTCTTTCCGAAAAACCTCAGTTAGACTATTACGAACATTAAAAATAAAATTAGACAAATGGATCCAGCCATTCCATGATTTGAAATATATGTGTCGTAAAAGTAGGCGCGGATATTTTACTTTCCTTAAAAATCTTTTGCGGACTATAACCAAATCGGTCTAGCCGGTTAAGTTCTTTCGATACATAGAAAAAAGTGGGCGTGGGAAATTTAACTATCCGCCAAAACCTAAGTTAAATTATGACGAACATTTTCAACAAAAATTAGCCAAAGTGGGCCAATTTCTTTTTTCGTAAAAACTTAAGTTGGAATATGATAAAAATTAATTGTTAAAAATATTTGTCAAATCGGTCCAGTCATTCTCAGGTTTTAGATAAATTGAAAAAGTGGGCGTAAAAGTGGGCGTGGTCGATTTTTCTTTCAGTAAAAACTTAAATTAGATAACTACGAACATTTAAATAAAAAATTACCCAAATTGGTGCAGCCGTTTTCCGATTTTAGATAAATCGAAAAAAGTGGGCGTAAAAGTGGGCGTGGTGAATTTTTCTTTACGTAAAAACCTAAGTTGGGCTATGACGAACATTTAAAAAAAAAAATTGTCGAAATCGGTCCAGCCGTTCTCAACTGATGCGGTTACCAACGAACGACAATTGATTTTTATTTATATAGATAACTCCATAATTTAATCATTTACTAACTTTGTTGCAGAATTCTGAGATGAGCTAAACAAAATTTTACTAGTAAACGATTTATCAAAAATGTTAATTTTGAAAGTGAGGCTAGTCCACTTTTTTTTGGAGTGTTAAAAATTACCTTATAATCGCTGATTGAGTAAAACATTAATGATTTTTATTCTTAAATAGCTCCATAATTTAATCCTAAACTAAATTTGTTACAGAATTCTGAGATGAGGTAAACAAAATTTTACTAGTTAACGATTTATCAAAAACATTAATTTTGAAAGTGGGGTTAGTCCATATTTTTTTTGTAGTGCATATAATAACCTATTTATCGCTGATAAAGTATATCGGTAGGGTTTTTTAACTGTTAAATTGCCCAATATTTTAATCCTAAACTAATTTTGTTACAGAATTCTGCGATGAGCTGAGCTAAATTTTACTAGTTAACGATTTATCAAAAATGTTAATTTTGAAAGTGAGGCTAGTCCACACATAATTTTTTTGTAGTAAAAATAACCTAACAATAGCTGATAGAGTAAAACCTGGATGATTTTTAATCTCAAATAAGCTATAATTTAATCTTACCGCGATTATAAGTTTATATTTAACACTACAAAAAAAGTCGACTAGCCCCACTTTCAAAATTAACATTTTTGAGAAATCGTTAACTAGTAAAATTTTGTTCAGCTCATCTCAGAATTTTGCAACAAAGTTAGTTAAGGATTAAATTTTGGAGTTATTTAAAATAAAAAATCAGCCAGGTTTTACTCTATCAGCTATTGTTAGGTTATTTTTAACACTACAAAAAAATTATGTGTGGACTAGCCTCACTTTCAAAATTAACATTTTTGATAAATCGTTAACTAGAAAATTTTGTTCAGCTCATCGCAGAATTCTGTAACAAAGTTAGTAAATGATTAAATTATGGAGTTATTTAAGAGTAAAATTACTTCAAGGTTTTACTCTACCGGCGATTATAAGGTTATTTTTAACACTACAACAAAAAAATAGTGGATCACTTTCAAAATTAACATTTTTGATAAATCGTTAATTAATAAAATTTTGTTCAGCTCATCTCAGAATTCTGTAACAAAATTAGTTTAGGATTAAAATATTGGGCAATTTAAGAGTTAAAAAACCCTACCGATATACTTTATCAGCGATAAATAGGTTATTATATGCACCACAAAAAAAAATGTGGATTAACCCCACTTTCAAAATTAATGTTTTTGATAAATCGTTAACTAGTAAAATTTTGTTTACCTCATCTCAGAATTCTGTAACAAATTTAGTTTAGGATTAAATTATGGAGCTATTTAAGAATAAAAATCATCAATGTTTTACTCTATCAGCGATTATAAGGTTATTTTTAACACTACAAAAAAAAAAAAAAACGTGGACTAGCCTCACTTTCAAAATTAATATTTTTGATAAATCGTTTACTAGTAAAATGTTGTTCAGCTCATCTCAAAATTCTGCAACAAAGTTAGTAAATGATTAAATTATGGAGTTATTTAAGAATAAAAATCATTAATGTTTTACTCTATCAGTGAGTATTAAGTTATTTTTAACACTACAAAGAAATTTTGTGTGGACTAGCCTCACTTTCAAAATTAACATTTGTGATAAATCGTTTATTAGTAAAATTTTGTTTATCTCATCTCACAGTTCTGTAACAAAATTTGTTCAGGATCAAACTATAGGACTATTTAAAAGTAAAATTCATTAAGGTCTTACTCTACCGGCGATTATAAGGTTGTTTTTAACACTACAAAAAAAAAAAGAAGTGGACTAGCCTCACTTTCAAAATTAACATTTCTGATGAATCGTTTACTAGTAAAATTTTGTTCAGCTCATCTCAGAATTCTGTAACAAAGTTTGTTAAGGACTTAATTTTGGTGTTATTAAAGAGTAAAAATCATCAAGGTTTTACTCTATCAGCGATTATTATGATATTTTTAACATTACAAAAAAATTTTGTGTGGACTAGTCTCACTTTCAAAATTAATGTTTTTGATAAATCGTTAACTAGTAAAATTTAGTTCAGCTCATCTCACAATTCTGTTACAAAATTAGTTTAGGATTAAACTATAGGGCTTTTTAAGAGTTAAAAACACTACCGATATACTTTATGAGCTATAAAAAGGTTATTATATGCACTACAAAAAAATTGTGGACTAACCCCACTTTCAAAATTAATGTTTTTGATAAATCGTTAATTAGTAAAGTTTTGATTAGCTCAATTTAGAATTCTGTAACAAAAAAGGATTAAACTAGAGGTTAGGTTAGGTTAAGAGGTTGACGTAATGTCCACAAGACCAGTTCCTGATCCAAAGTGATACCTCGAAAAGGGGGGGGGGGTTGGTTTTTGTTGTTGGCTGCTTTACATATTAATCATAATTCACTACTGCCTTCCTGGTAAATGATGATTTATGTCTCCATATATGTCTCATCGAGTTTACTTAGCCTAATATATCTAAGCATCTTCCATGGGTTGACATCTCTAAGTTCCTCCAGTTCCTGAAAGAAATAAAAGCCAAAACAATTAAATCGAGTGCGAGATAGTGCAGGGCACTGACAAAGATAATGGAATGAATCTTCCACTATCTCTTCGTCCCCACACCATCTGCACAAGTCATCTCTTATCAATTTTAACTTTTTCAAATAAGCTTTCAAGCCAGTATGGCCTGTAATTAAACCTACATACTTCCTGAGGTCTGATTTTTCCATATAAAGTAGTGTTTTCTGGATACTTTTTCCACCGCGAGTCCACAAGGCCTTCGTTCGGATACAGTCCTGGCTGCTTTCCCATTTCAAATCTTCCTGTCGTTCAAATGTTCTCCGTATTTTACTATTATTAAACTAGAGAGTTATATAAGAGTAAAAACGCCAAAGTTTTACTATTTTAGCGATTATTAGGCTATTTTTAATAATACAAAAAAAATGTTGACTAACCCCACTTTCATAATTAACGTTTTTGATAAATCGTTAACTAGCAAAACTTCTCCCATGAAATTCTCAGAAGTTTTTAGCATTTTCTTTGAACTTTTTTTTTTATAAAAAAAAATACCATTAAACTGTATGCAAACCCATCATTAACTCAGTTTTTTTGAAAATGTGACTTACCTCACTATCATAATAAATGGTTCAAATATAGAAAAAAATATAAAAAGTTAATGATAATTTACAATTAACCTTTTTTATGCATTTTTCGTATACCGGTCGAACTTTCTGCCTTCAGTAACCGCCAGTGAAATTTGATGCTGAAAATAATCGTAGTACATTTTAACCCTTTAAACGCACGTCTTAGTAGGTTTCTGAGCCATTTCTTATAAAAATGACGTAAATGACCCATTAAAACGGGAGATAGAGGTTTAGCGTACTCTAGAAAAATGTTCCCCATAAAATTCTATTGAAGACATCCAAACACTATTTTAAGTTCAAAAAAACATTAACATTAGTTTTTGCGACTTTTTTCCAACGCCTTTGAAAAAAAAACTGAAAAATTCAGTGGGCTATAAAAAAAATTTGAGACGTTACAAAGCTAAACCCTTTGGGGTTTTTACTACTACACATAAGTACTTTCAAACTGTCTTGGTTTGGTTGAGGCCCTAAATGTGCTGCTGCACTGTTTATCTAAGTTACAAATCGAAGTTGCAAACCTTTTTTGTTTTAAGAAAATAAAAACAGTAATTCCTATTTTCTTTTTTTGTTAGTCGTTAGCTGAAATAGTCAAACTAAGGTGACGTCTTGAATCATTTTTAAAATTAGACACCAGCCTAAAAACATTATGATGTTAAAAATTAAGAAAAAAAACTTTTTTTGTTTGTCCTTGCAATGTTACCGCGTCATATGCAGTTAAGGGTTAATATTATAATTCTTAAAAACTTATTTTGTGTCATAAAGTATACTACTGCATTAAATGGCAGGAATAAAAAACAAAAATTATGAAAAAAAATTTTTTGCTTGTCCTTGCAATCCTTAAAAAGTGTATCCTTGAATTCCTTAAAGAGTTACAAAAAGAAAACAAGAATAGTTCTTCAAGTTTTGCAAGTCTCATTAAAACGTGGTCAAATTCTGCTGCAAAATAACAAATTTAAATACTTTTTTTTGGATATTCGTCCTTTTTCCATTTAAGCAATAATTAAAGTCCAATTTTTTGCAAGTTTTCTTTTGAATACCATTCTAAAATTTGATATATGGGAAGAAGTGAGTTAAATTTTAAAGCTATTCCAAAATATTAGACAAAAATATTAGTTTTAACCGTTTCCTGCGTTTTAATTTTCTACTGTAAAATTCTACAAATGGTCTATTCGCCCTTATTCGCATTATCCTAATGTATTTTAAATATTTTTAAATGTATTTTTGAAGTTCCAAATGTATTTAAAAATTATCCAAATGTATTTTAAAATTGTCCAATTATATTTTATAATTTTCCAAATGTTTTTTAAAATATTCTACATGAAATTCTACACTAAAAATTACCTACTTAACTAAATTTTGGGACACAATTTCCTTAAAAAAAGTTTATACATTTTCCCTAATTTTGCTAAATTTAACTTAAATTTTAGAACAGTTTTAAACTTTAAGGAAAAAACGTTAGTTCATGTACCTGCTAAAAAGTTCAAAGTTTTCCTTAAATAGAAATCCCTAATATATGGAAGATTTGAGGGTGCTGTGGCTTAGTGGTTAGCGCGTTGGACTACTAGCCAGCAAGCCTGGGTTCGATTCTCAGCTCAATCAGACCAACATTTTTTTCAGATATTTTTTAGTTTCTACTTATTTATAACTAATATATATCGCAGTACCCTTCTTCGTTGATAAATAGCACTAAAAACGTCAAAGAAGTAAAATAATAAAATAATGGCTATAAACACAGCTTCAAAAATAATTCGCCAGATCAATAACAGATGGCGATGCAACAACTGTACTCAAAATTATCAACACGCGCAATTACAGTGTTGCCATACTGAAGTCCTTCTATCTTTCAAAACTTTCATCTCTCTACTATCCCCTTTCCGAAAGAAGCATCACGGTTACATTGGTAATTGATAGGCAGCATTGCCTGAGTGTTACTTCTTTTTTTTTTTTTTTTAAAAGACATTTACCTCTTTTTAGTTTAAGGACATAATTGACTACCAACTAGTTACTAATATTTTTCTTCTAAGAATTGAAAAAGTGTTTTTACTCTGGTTTAGTAAATTTTTCATAACTTGAGAGAAAAATAGTTCTTCAAAAAACTTAAAATAGCAATATCTTGAAAACTAAGCCAGATAGAGCAAAATGGAGGACATTTTTGGTTCTTTCAGTCTTCATACTATCGCCAGTTCTCTTCACATATGTGGATCTCATTGGGTCCTAAGTCATTTATTTTCTGAGACTCCGTGTCATATTTCCCCTATCAGCTCAGAATTCACTAATTTTGTAGTAAATTTACAAGCTTTTTGTTCTTTTTTGAGTGTGAGTGTCCTTAAAACATTTTTTTGAGAAATTTGTAATTTTTTTTGCGAAAATTTCATATAGGGCAAATCCAGCTCAAACCACACAGCATTCGGATTTGTCACCTTCGATTTAAATAAAATTTGCCAAATATATATTTCAAATGGATAGTGTTCCTAAAATCACTACCTTTCTGGCTCCAAAACCTTTCGGTTTTCGAAATATGGCGTCTTGAAAATTGGCAAAAACGTCAAATTTTCAATAAGGTGCGCATACAAAGTCACCCATAACTTTAAAACTATAAAACCCACAATTACCAAAGGTCATATTTCAAGGTCTAATGTTCAAAGACCTATATCTTAAAATCCGATATTTTTAAAATTCTCAAAAAATATATGATAACAATCAAGTCTTTCCATACATTTGTATCAAAATTTCAGGGCGGACACTCATATGGTTCCAAAGTTACAGAGGAAAACGTGCTTGAAGTCAAGATTTTCTCTACGAGTTCATATGCAAAAGCTTACACACACAAAGCAGCATAGCATGCTAGCATGCTGCTAGCAGTAAACAAAGGGACGGACCTAAAAACTGAACCCATTATTAATTAATATTTCGACCTCCTGAATTTGATTTCACAATCAAAACTGAATTTTATCATAGGGTTTTCTTGTTTTCTTACAAGGAAAATCTTCAAAGTGAACATACGTAATTTCTTTGAAATTTATGCAAATGAAAGACAACAAATATCTAACATCGACCTGTCTGAGCTTATTGGTCTTAATTTAGTTTTAAAGGGTTAAACGGGAGTCAAAAATGACCGATTTTTAGTAGATTTAACTTTTAGGTACATTGATGCCACTTATATCAGATCCGTTTCATTTGAAAAAAAAAAAAATTTGGCGTCTGTTTGAGACATTTTATTTGTTGCATAATTGTTTTTGTTAAAAATGTATAGTTTTTGGTAAACTATATAGTTTTTGTAAAACAAATTTTATTGGCAGTTTTTCTTACAGGCCGGGTTTCATCCGAATTTAAAAAAAAAAAATATCTTTATTAGTGTGTCCGAAATAAAATAAGGCAAAAATTCAAAGAAGTTCGAAACATTAGTGTTTTCATTTCTAAACCATTTTTATGCTTGATTATATTCTTGTTTATGAGCTTTATTCCGCTTTGAACATACGGTTCCCCCACCCCATTCCTATTTCCCTACTATGGAAGAATATAGGTTTCGAATGAAACCGATCTGTTATATGTGGAATCAATATAAAGTACCTAAACATTAAAATAACTGAAAATGGGTAATTTTTAACCGCGTTTAACCTGAATTTAGGCCGACAAGCTCAGACTGGTTGATTTTAGATTTATTTTTTCTAGCTTGTGTATAAATTTAAAAGAAATCAGGTATGTTCACTTTCAAGGACTTTCCTTGTAAAAGAACAAGAAAACCCCTACAATATAACTCAAAATACATAAAAAGTATTAAGCCTTGTTCTAGGCCCGCACCTTTGCTTACGACTATGTATATTGTTTTGTTTGTTCAATATTTTTTATATGAACTCGTAGAAAAAACCTTGCCTTCGAGCACGTTTTCTTCTGTAACTTTGGAACCATATGAGTGTCCAACCTGAAATTTTGATACAAATGTAGAGAAAGACTTGATTGTTATCATATATTTTTTTGAGAATTTTAAAAATATCGGATTTTGAGATATAGGTCTTTGAACATTAGACCTTGAAATATGACCTTTGACCTTTCGTTACAAGAAAAAGTTGTGCATGCCACTTATAAGGCAATCCTTTCAGCTTTCAAATGGTACCTATTTGGTAATTGTGGGTTTTATAGTTTTAAACTTATGGGTGACTTTGTATGTGCACCTTTTTGACAATTTGACGTTTTTGCCAATTTTCAAGACGCCATATTTCGAAAACTAAAAATTTTTGGAGCCTGTAAGGTAACCATTTTATGAAAACAACGCATGTGAAATATTTTTTGCGAATTTCATTAAAATCGGAGGTGACAAATCCGAAAATCACAGTTTTCTGTGCGGTTTGACATGGAATCACCCTATAATAATATTAATTTAGTCTCAACTTTTGCCTAAAGTATACGTATGATTTATATTTATATAATTCGCAAATAATTTCAAAAATATTCATCATACGCCCGGAAAAAACAGCAACAGGAAACGGAAATTTAATTTTAAATTGTATATTTTCTGTTACATTTGAGTTTTTATTATTCTAGTAAAATAAAAGCAAATAATTTTAAAACAAAAATTAACATAAACGACTAAAGATAAAAATGTGATACGTTTAGTCTTGTGTAACAAGTTTAATTTGATAAATCATTTTTAAGATAAAGCAAATTAAAATGTCAATCAAAAAAATTTTTTTTTGCAACAAAACTTTGTTACACATTTATGTGTGTGTATACATATGTGTTGGAACTTGAAATATGTAACGATGAAATGCTAGTAATTAAAATGACAAATAAGAAGAAGTAAATATGTTGCACAAAAATAATTAAAAACAAAAAAAAAAAATGTTTTTTAAATTAAATGAAAAGAAAAATTGTAAAAGAGATAATATCACATCACATACGTTGAGGTTTTAAATGACACAAAGAATTTAAAAGAATTAAAACGTATGAAAGAAAAAACTGGAAAGTGAAAGAGTAATTCCCGTATCTGAAAAACTAAGCAAGGTAGAGCGAAAAGGACAAAAGTTTTGGATTAAAATCTATGGCGACCCTTAGTGAACTCAATAGAGTCTCGAGCCAAAGGGATCTGAACCGAATCTAACCCGTTAATGTGTATGAACTAAAATAGAATAAAGTTTTTCCCATTTTCCAGTTTAAATTGGCAAAACAAAATTTAATTACACTGTGAACCCGTATTGTTTATACGGTTTTTTGGCTATAACTCGTCGACTAATTGATATTTTTTCAATCTGTTAAAGCCAAATTATTGCTAGAGACCTGTAAGCACTAGATAATTTAATAACACTGTGCTACAGTGAAAAAATACTTCTGATGTGACATGGTATAGGTTGTTGGTGTTGTCGAGTAGATCACAAAAATGCCCATTAAACTTGCCAGACACCCTCAAATTATTGAGTTATTGTCAAAAAACGTTTTTTTGGGACTTTGCTCACTAAACCTTGTGTAATTCAGAAAATTTTCAACCGATTTTAAATTTTTTAACTGTTTTGAATAGAAGAAGGATAGGGCTTTCCATGTGTGTGAATTTGTCTACACATATAAAAAAGATATCTATTGATTTTTTCTATAATATCTAATTTTGTTTGCTATTTTTTGAAAATTTCTTGAGTTTATCGATTTTTTTCTGCTATAGTTCGTTTAACAACCTTTATATTTATGAACGTATTTTTAAAGAAAATTTAATTCTGAATACGATAAGCATTATCCTGAAAAAATCAGGTAAGAATTGTCAGAGTTGTGATAATTTCTAAAAAAGAAAATTAAGATTTTGCAGGAAATCGCCGTTCAGATAACCCAGGCAAAAAAAATTATCATAAGAGGTCATGTACAATATTTTTAAAGGTTTTTGGCGAGCTGAATCCGAATCTGGCCTTTAAATTGCTCTATCGCGTTAGGTTTTTGAGATATTCAATGTAAATTGATATATCAAAAACTTAATGAGATAGCGCAATTTCAAGGTCAAATTCGAATTCAGGGGGCCAAAAACCTTTAAAATAATGATACGCGACCTCTCAGTATGTTCGTTTATTTTTTTATTTTTTTTTGCCTGGGTTGTCTGAAGGGCAATTTCATGCAAATTCTTAATTTTCTTTTTTAGAAAAATTATCACAACTCTGTCAATTGTTTTTCGATTTTTTCGGCATATAGCTCATCGTACTCACAACTAAATTTTCTTTAAGAATATGTTTATAAATATAAATATTGTTGAACGAACTATAGCAGAAAAAAATCGATGAACTCAAAAAATTTTCAAAAAATATAAAAAAATTAGATATTGTTGAAAAAATCAATACATATCTTTCTTATATGTATGGACCAATTCACACACATTAAAAGCCCTATCCTTCTTCTATCCAAAACAGTTAAAAACTTGAAAATCGGTTGAAAACTTTTTAAGTTAAACGTGGTTTAGCTAGAAAAGTCCCGAAAAAACGTTTTTTGACAATAACTTTAAAATTTGAGGTTGTCTGGCAAGTTTAATGGGCATTTTTGTGATCTTTTCGATAAGACCTACAACCTTAAGATATCTCATTTCAAAAGTATATATGGGGCATTCCATGTGAAATCGGACACTTTGAAAAACTTTTTTTTTAGATTTTCCCAATTTGTTTACAGTTGTTAGTACCCTTCGAAAACTCCTTCGTGGTAAATTTTCAGATTTTTTTGATGACCCGTTCAAAAGATATCGAATTTTTAAAAATTGGTAGTTTGTACCTTTACTCAAACTTCTTTTAATCATAACTTCTTCAATAATGGTCCAAATTTCAAATTTTTTTTTTCAAAATTTTTGCTTTTTACGTACTTTCTAAAAAAAAATCCCAAAAAATTCTTAAAAGCGCTCTAGTATGCCATTTTTAAGTTTTAAAATTTAAATCTCATTTTTGAAAATGTTTGTACTCTTCGATTTTTTTGAAATTTGTTTGTGTAAAACTTCTATCAATTCTACAAATTTTTTGCCCAGGAAGATCGTGGGATAACGATTATTACTATTTTTTAAAATTTTTTGAAAAAATTTTGTTGTAATTTTTCAATCTTAAAATCATTTCTACTGCTCCAATGGTGCGTCATAGAGGGGTCCTTTATAAGACCGACCCCCATTAATTTTTACGTCTTAACATTTCTTTGGAACAAACTAATACCCTATCTCCAATTTCTAAGGGGGGTCCCACACAAAACGACATTTTTTAAAATTTGTTCCAACCGCTCTAACTGCCCTAATAGTGCCCTTAGAGCAACAAAATGTATCACCGACCCACAATATTTTTTTAGTCCAAACATTTTCTCTGAACACACCTGCCCTCTATCTTTAACTGTTAAGGCGGTCCCCATACATTTTTTTTATTTTTTGTAAATTTGTTTTATTTAATCAGCTTCTACCGGTCCAATGGTGCGTCCGAGAGGGACGCAGGTATGTTTTTCAAAACATACCTACGCCCTATCTCCACTCCCTAAGTAGGCTCCCATACAAATAACAGTTGGAGCAAATTTTAAAAAAATGTAATTTTGTATGGGAACCTACTTAGGGAGTGGAGATAGGGCGTAGGTATGTTTTAAAAAAATGTTGTAGGGCAAAAATAAATGGGGGTCGGTCTCACTAATGACCACTCTCGGACGCACCATTGGACCGGTAGAAGCTGATTTAATAAAACAAATTTACAAAAAATAAAAAAAATTGTATGGGGACCGCCTTAACAGTTAAAGATAGAGGGTAGGTGTGTTCAGAGAAAATGTTTGGACTAAAAAAATATTGTGGGTCGGTCATACATTTTGTTGCTCTAAGTGCACTATTAGGGCAGTTAGAGCGGTTGGAACAAATTTTAAAAAATGTCGTTTTGTGAGGGAGCTCCCTTAGAAATTGGAGATAGGGTATTAGTTTGTTCCAAAGAAATGTTAAGACGTAAAAATTAAGGGGGTCGGTCTTATAAAGGACCCCTCTATGACGCACCATTGGAGCAGTAGAAATGATTTTAAGATTGGAAAATTACAATAAAATTTTTTCAAAAAATTTTAAAAAATAGTAATAATCTATCCACGATCTTTCTGGGCAAAAAATTTGTAGAATTGATAGAAGTTTTACACAAAAAAATTTCAAAAAAATCGAAGATTTTCAAAAATGAGATTTAAATTTTAAAACTTAAAAATCGCATACTAGAGCGCTTTTAAGAATTTTTTGGGATTTTTTTTTTAGAAAGTACGTAAAAAAACAAAAATTTTGAAAAAAAAAATTGAAATTTGGACCATTATTGAAGAAGTTATGATTAAAAGTAGTTTGAGTAAAGGAACAAACTACCAATTTTTAAAAATTCGATATCTTTTGAACGGGTCATCAAAAAAATCTGAAAATTTACCACGAAGGAGTTTTCGAAGGGTACTAAGAACTGTAAACAAATTGGGAAAATCAAAAAAAAAAAAGTTTTTCAAAGTGTCCGATTTCACATGGAATGCCCCATATATAATCTACAAATCAAAAAAAGTCATCAAAATCGGTTCAGCAGTTTTTTTTTGTACAACTGCAGCTGACTTTGTCTTTTTAAAAAACAATTCTACAACCCTGGCAATTCTTGCTGACCAAATTTTGTGTTCTAAAATTTTAAAAATACTACAATAATTACAATAATCTTTCAAATAAATAAAACAGACTTAAAAAATATTGCGTATTTATGTTTTTATACATAGCTGTTTAAAAATTGCTGACGTTAAGACTGTTTTTTTCCTTTAAACTCAAAAACAATAACAAATAGATTTGTTTACAATAATCGCGAGGGGGAAGGTCTTCCCCACAGTCCCCAAAAATTAACTTCTTCACTAAAAAAAAAAAAAAACTGTTAAAAAATCTGTAAAACGACTTTCAATTTGATTTAGCAAACTTTTTCTGCTAAAATTTATATTTTTACTAAAATCTCTGTTCTTCAAGTTACCAAAATAACAGAAATTTTACTGCGTTTTTACTAAATCTGTTTGCTGAATTTCAAAATATTTTTGAAGATATTTTTAGCAGATTATATTTTAGTTATACAGAAATAGTTTGAAGTCAATTTTTTTTTGAAGAATGTTTTCTATGTTTTTATACCCTCCAACCACAGTATAGGGGTATACTCACTTTGTCATTCCGTGTGTACCATATCGAAATATCGGTCGGGGACCCCACAAAGAATATATAATATTGATCCATGATAGAATCTAAGACATTCTAGCGATGTCCGTCCGTCCGTCCGTCCGTCTGTAGAAATAACGATGGAGTCCAAACCAAAATAGCTAGACCCCTGAAATTGGGCAAGAATATCTCCTATGTTACTGGTAAGGTTAAGTTCGAAGATGGGCAAAATCGGACCAGGGAGAAAAAAGTTCCCCCTTGAAGAACTAAAACGACCCCAGAAAAATACGATATTTTTACGATTTTTTTTTTTAATTTTTGCTCAACAAATGTAACTTTTTTTTTGCCATATTATGTTCATAGACCTGCGCTTGGACCAAGGCGGTTAGGAAATTCGGTTTTTTTTAGGCCACCCCCCTTTGGAAGCTTGGTTATAGAAATTAATTAAAAATAACGATAAAAATTCATTATATAAGCGTAAATGTAATAAACAAATAACACTGCGTGACAAAACTAACCACTATTTTAGAAAACAAGAGGTACGACCATCATTTCAATATATTTCGGACATGCTGAATCGAATGGCGTACTCCGTTTTTCGATGTATGGTACAGTTTTCTTGTAAAATGTCATTAAAGATTGACTGATTTTCAGCTGCTTTTTTAACAAAAAAAATTCCAAAGCTAATGATTTTTAAATTTTATGGCATGGAAAACAAAGATATAACTTGTAGCAATATTTCTAATATGAATTTGGTTTAAAGCTTTTCATCTTAACCCCTTTAATTCGCGGATTTCTTCATTTTTTTAAGTTTTCGCGAAATTAACCGCTAAATTGGTCTCTGATAAAAAACTTGCATTTTGTGGATCATAAAGGCGTCCATGACACTACGAATAGTGGACAAAAAACATCTATGTTATATGGACCATCATGAAGAAAATCGCGAAAAACCGTTTTTTTTGTATATGGCAGGCAGCATCACTTTAGGAGATGATTTGAGGCTTCATCTTTTAGTATATAATGTGGGAACCTTAAACAATGAACTGACCCAAAATTTGTCCAAAAAAGTTTTCATTTGCAAAAGTTATCTTAACAAAAACTGTTATTTCAGTGTTTGCGATACAATAATTATAGTTTTTGTTAAGATAACTTTTGCAAATGAAAACTTTTTTGGACAAATTTTGGGTCAGTTCATTGTTTAAGGTTCCCACATTATATACTAAAAGATGAAGCCTCAAATCATCTCCTAAAGTGATGCTGCCATATACAAAAAAACGGGTTTTCGCGATTTTCTTCATGATGGTCCATATAACATAGATGTTTTTTGTCCACTATTCGTAGTGTCGTGGACGCCTTTATGATCCACAAAATGCAAGTTTTTTATCAGAGACCAATTTAGCGGTTATTTTCGCGAAAACTTAAAAAAATGAAGAAATCCGCGAATTAAAGGGGTTAAGATGAAAAGCTTTAAACCAAATTTATATTAGAAATATTGCTACAAGTTATATCTTTGTATTCCATGCCATAAAATCTAAAAATCATAAGCTTTGGAATTTTTTTTGTTAAAAAAGCAGCTGAAAATCAGCCAATCTTTAATGACATTTTACAAGAAAACTGTACCATACATTAAAAAACGGAGTACGCCATTCGATTCAGCATGTCCGAAATATATAGAAATGATGGTCGTAACTCTTGTTTATTTTTTAGTGTTCCGCAGTGTAATTTGTAAACATATAAAGCGGTGATACAGGTGTCCCCCACCAACTCCACCGACCCCCCCCCCCCCCCACAAAAAAAGACGCCCCACAGATTTTCTTTTTTTAATTTTTAACGTGTTGGAGGGTATAATAGATTCGGCACAGCCGAATTTAACACTCTTACCTGTTTTTTTTTTCAAAGTGTTAATTTTTGGTTAATTTTTATTAAAAATTGTTTTATTCGACCTTTAAAATATTATACTTTGAGGATGTCTATTCTGGCTCGAGGTCATTATTTTCTTTACTAATTAAAACCATGATATTCTCATAGCATAATTTTCAAGAAAATAATTTTTTTGTTTTAAATTTTTTTTATGTTGGTCATTTTTGCAAGACTTAATCGACACGTGTTTCGGAATTTGTCAAGATTCCATTGTCAAGATTATTTAGCAAAAATAGAAACGATTTACTACAAAGTAGCAAACGAGTCTAATGACAAATCGTTGTGCACAACGAGAATTAGAAAGACGAAGAAATTGTACCATACTAATAAGGCAACGATTGTCAATAACCAACAAAAATATTTAAAACAATTTTATTGTTTTAAATATTTAAAAACAATTTAATTAAAAATTTATTAAAACAATTTAATTGTTTTAAATATTTTTGTTGGTTATTGACAATCGTTGCCTTATTAGTATGGTACAATTTCTTCGTCTTTCTAATTCTCATTGTGAATAGAGGCGAATATGTATTAATATTCTAGTTTGTGCACAAACGATTTGTCATTAGACTCGTTTGCTACTTTGTAGTAAATCGTTTCTATTTTTGCTAAATAATCTTGACAATGGAATCTTGACAAATTCCGAAACACGTGTCGATTAAGTCTTGCAAAAATGACCAACATAAATCAATTTAAAACAAAAAAATAATTTTCTTGAAAATTATGATATGAGAATATCATGGTTTTAATTAGCAAAGAAAATAATAACCTCGAACCAGAATAAACATCCTCAAAATATAATATTTTAAAGGTCGAATAAAACAATTTTTATTTTTTAATAAAAATTAATCAGAATTTAAAATACAAAAAAAAACTATTAAAGTTTTCATGAAAATAAATTTTCTAGAAAATGTCTCAGCAGATTTCTGCTGTTTTGACGGATTTCTCTGCTGATTTTACATAGATAATCATGACAAATTTTCAGCAAACCGTGTCAGCTAAAATCAGCATATTTCTCATATGGCTCAAAATGGGTGTATTTTCAGCAGATTTTTCTGCTGATTGGGCAGAGAATTTAATTTGAGTGTTGCTAAAAATGCCCATAAAAAAACTCCAAAGTATTTTTTATAAAACTCTAATAAATGAATTAACTCATTTAATAAACCAGAATCTTAACTTCTTATTTAGTCATTTGTAGCATCTACAGTATATTTCGTACTGACTATATGTCTTTGAATGCTCTACAAGTCTATAGAATGCCAAAAGGATAATATGCCAAGTTATAGAATTGTCTGCAACATTACTACGAGTTGTACATATTCAGTAACTCATTATGACTTGTGGAAATGTTTTCTATTGTCGTCGCATCTACAACATCATACAATTTATATACATACATTCCCATGGCGACTGGTGCCGTTAAAACTAGGTTAGCTATCCAATATCAAACCAACCATTCAACTAACAGTGCTAGAAATACAACATTAGGATGAGTTTATGCCACTAAACTTTCAGAAGGCTGTGCTGCATTTTGTCAAAAGTACTAAATATTTTTATGCCCTATTAAAGTTTGTCATTTCGTTTGTATTAAAGTTTGTCATTTCGTTTGTAGCAACTCGACATATTTTACGTTTTTTTTTTGGAAAAATAAATTTCTTGGCTAAATTTCTTTGGGGGGTTTCGGATGGAAGGGTGCAGAAAAAAAATATGTAGATTTAATAAAAAAATTAATTAAATCCGTACCAATCACTAAAATGCGCATACAAATTAAAAATATTTGTATGTCGTTAATTAAAAACAAATGGATATTTAGTTAATTAAAAACTTAATACTATAAATTAAAAAATTTAATTAAAATTAAAAAAAAAATAATAAAAATGTTAATTATATAAATTAGAAATTTAATTAAAAAAAATTTGGAAACAAATTAAAATTTTACTTGCATAAATTAAAAAAAATAAAAATAAATAATTAAAAAAAAAAATATATAAATAAAAAGGTTAAAAAAAATATTTTTTCAAACTTTACCAACTATATTTATGCCGTTAAGATATATTCATATATATTATAAAGATAGGTATAAACCTTTTATATACATACACATAAAACTATAAACAAAATGGGAATTCAAAAATCTATATGAGAAATAAAAAACTTTCAACAAACTGTTTATAAGTACTTCTGTATTTGTTTTTGTAACAATGCAAGAGAAAAACACATACTCGCACACACGGAAAACAAAACAAAAAAAAATAGGTAAAGCTAAAAATTTATTTAAACAATTAATTATATTAATTAAATATTTAATTAATATTTAAATTAAAAATTAATTAAAATGTTAATTAAAAAACGTTAAAATTTTTTGATTAAACAATTAATAAAATTAATTAAAAATTTAATTGATATTAAATTAAAAAACAATTAAAATTTTAACTAAAATAATATATACAATATTATTTTCTGTGTTGGGGGACACCTTTTTTCTCGCGATAAATGTTGTCAAATTAACTTACTTTAATTTGTATTGTGAGCGTGAGTGAGTGCGAGTCAAAAGTCACTCACGTTCCCTCTACTTTCTCTACTTTTGATCCACATTGCTACAAACATTATAATATAATTACACTGTGCTACAGTAAAAAAATACTTCTGATGTGACATGGTATATGTTGTTGGTTTTGTCGAGTAGATCAAAAAAATGCCCATTAAACTTGCCAGACATCCTTAAATTTTAGAGTTATTGTCAAAAAACGTTTTTTTGGGACTTTGCTCAGAAAATTTTAAACCGATTTAAAATTTTGTAACTGTTTTGGATAGAAAAAGGATAGGGCTTTCCATGTGTGTAAAATGGTCTTCACATATAAGAAAGATATCTCTAATTTTTTTAGTAGTATTATTTTTTGAAAATTTTTTTTTAGTTTATCGATTTTTTCTGCTATAGTTCGTTTAACAACCTTAATATTTATAAACGTATTTTTCAAGAAATTTTAATTTTGAATACAATGAACTTTATCCTAAAAAATCTAATAAGAATTGACAGAGTTGTGACAATTTTTCTAAAAAATAAAATTAAGATTTTGCAGGAAATCGTCGTCCAGATAACCCAGGCAAAAAAAAATTAATTTATCATAAGAGATCATGTACATTGTACAATATTTATAAAGGTTTTTGGAGCGCTGAATCCGAATATAGCCTTTAAATTTCTTTATCGCGTCAGGTTTTTGAGATATTTAATATAAATTGATATATCAAAAACAATTTCAAGGTCAAATTCGAATTAAGGGGGCCAAAAACTTTTAAAATAATGATACGCGACCTGTTAGTATGTTTACTTTATGGTTTATTTTTTTTTTTGCCTGGGTTGTCCTTCCGGTAATTTCATGCAAAATCTTAAAATTATTTTTTATAAAAATTATCACAACTCTGACAATTCCCAGGCAGAAAAATACGAACGGGAGAGCGCTGGCAAAGTACCTTTTATGGTCGCTTGTGTGCTGGGAAATCATCACAGTTTAGTACTCTCCCAGCGTCCAAAATGATAACCATGGTAAACGGTATGCCGTTGCTATTTTAAAGCGCTTTGGAAGCGCTTTGAAAACAAAAAATATGGTACTATTATAGCACTTTTAGAACAAAAAAAAACTTTTTTTGGTGTTTATTTGAATAAAGAAATTTATTAAATTAGGAAAAAAAATTTATTGACTCATTTATTAGGATAAAAAAATTTTGAACAAACTTTGAACAAAAGTTTGCAGTTTTCTTTGCGTTTTGGAATAAAAAAATTATTAAAAATGCTTTTAGGAAAAAAATTGGAAAAGTCCCGAAAAAAGTGGTGTATTGAACCGAAACGGGCATGTATCCGGAGTTTAAGGGTGATGTATCCGGAGTTTAAGACACTTCCTCACGAAAGAAACAGGTGTTTTTACATAAAAGGTGTCAAGTTTGTAATATGTACACTCTAAACAAATGAGTCCAGTTTCCTACTATAAATTGGGTAAATTTCAACAAATTCAAATAATATACTACTAAGTATAAATGTGTAAATTTCCAATAATTTTTTGGTACAACTACACATTTTGTGTAAATTTACCCAATTTATAGTAGGAAACTGAAATCATTTTAATTAGAGTGTAGGTCATTGTGTATAAGTGACATATCATGAGAACTATCAAGGACCGGCCACTTGTCCTGCAGGGAAATAAAAAATATTCCAATTGTTATGAAAATTAATAAATTTTAATAAAAAATTTATACTTTGAACAGATTTAAATAGAAAAACATTGGCAAAGCGCTTGGAAAGCACTTTTTCGAATTCATACTACCTTCTACACAAAAAATAAAGTGCTTGGCAGTTTCTGCCTGGATTGTTATCCGTTTTTTTTCGGCATAAAGCTCATCGTATTCACAATTAAATTTTCTTTAAGAATACGTTTATAAATATAAATGTTGTTGAACGAACTATAGCAGAAAAAAATCTATAAACTAAAAAAATTTTCAAAAAATAATAAAAAAAATTAGGTATTGTTGAAAAAATCAATACATATCGCGAGCCTATATTCAAAACCCTCTATCTTCGATTTTCACGAAAATTACTTTTTGATGTCAAAATAAAACGGCCCTAATCTATGGTGTAAAGTTCAGAACAAAAATATTTTTTTTCTATTTTATTTGAATTTTTGGTTTTCTCTATCTCTTACACAATTCATTTTTCTGAATGCAAAACCCTCTATCTTTTCAAATAACACTGCGGAACACTAAAAAATAAATAAGAGTTACGACCATCATTTCTATATATTTCGGACATGCTGATTCGAATGGCGTACTCCGTTTTTCGATGTATGGTACAGTTTTCTTGCAAAATGTCGTTAAAGATTTGCTGATTTAGAGACAGTTTTTTAACAAAAAAAATTGCGAAGTTAATGATTTATAAATTTTATGGCATGGAAAACAAAGATATGACTTGTAGCAATATTTCTTATGCAAATTTGGTTTAAGGCTTTCCATCTTAAGTCATTAAATTCGCGAATTTCTTAATTTTTTAAGGTTTTCGCGAAATTAACAACCAAATTGGTCTTTGATAAAAAACTTGCTTTTAGTGAATCAAAAAGGCATCCCTAACAATACGAAAGTATTGTATAGTGGGAAAAAAACATCTATCTATATTATATGGACCATCATGATGAAAATCGCAAAAAACCGTTTTTTTGTATATGGCATCATCACTTTACGAGATGATTTAAGGCTCCATCTTTTAGTATATAATGTGGTAACCTTAAACAACTAACTCACCAAAAATTTGGCCAAAAAAGTTTTCATTTGCAAAAGTTATCTTAACAAAAACTAATATTTCAGTGTTTTCTATGCAATAATTATAGTTTTTGTTAAGATAACTTTTGCAAATTAAAACTTTTTTGGACAAATTTTGGGTCAGTTCATTATTTAAGGTTCCCACATTATATACTAAAAGATGGGGCCTTAAATCATCTCGTAAAGTGATGCTACTATACACAAAAAACGGGTTTTCGCGATTTTCATCATGATGGTCCAAATAACATATATGTTTTTTGTTCACTATTCGCAGTGTCCTGGGTACCTTTATGATCCTCAAAATGCAAGTTTTTTATCAGAGACCAATTTAGGGGTTAATTTCGCGAAAAACGTAAAAAATTAAGAAATCCGCGATTTAAAGGGCTTAAGATCAAAAGCTTTAAACCAAATTTACATTAGAAATATTGCTACAAGTTATATCTTTGTGTTCCATGTAGTGTTTGGGGTCCGGGAATTCCCGGGTCGGATTTCCCGGGAATTCCCGGGAAAAGACTAACGGGAATTCCCGGGAATTTTTTTAATTTTTCCCGGGAAAACCGGGAATTTTATAAAATAAACCATTTTACATAAAAAACATTTATTTTAATTTATTTTTTAATATTTTTTTTTACATACAGGCACAATTACATTTGCTATTTTTTGTATTTTTTCTATTTGGAAGAACAGTGCAAATATATATTCATAGGAAAACTGACCAAGTGTAAAAATTATGACAATATCATGAAATAACTTCAAAAGTCAAAAAATATACGTCGGTTAATGATAATTTTGCTAAGACTGTCTAAAAAATATAAAAATTTTGAACCTATAATTTAAATTTCCAGAACAAATATTAAAAGTGCTGCCAACTATATTAGTTTTTGCTCGAATAACGCAGTTTTTAACTTTTTTGCGATTTTTAGCTATTTTTTGCGATTTTTTGTAGGAAAAAGTTGCAATATTTTTTTTGTTTTGTTTTATTGTAATTTAGGATTCTTAACTTTTATTTTTGTATGTTTAATTACTTGTTTATCTGTAATAAAACTGTTTTTAATAAAAAGTTGGTCAAATTGTAATGTTTTTTATGATTTATATTAATAATGAAAATTTCCCGGGATTCCCGGGAATCCCGGGAAATAAATTATTTTTTTCCCGTTTCCCGGGAAATTGTAAAGTCCGGGAATTCCCAAACACTAGTTCCATGCCATAGCATTTAAAAATCATTAGCTTTGCAAATTTTTTTGTTAAAAAATCAGGCCAATCTTTAATGACATTTTGCAAGAAAACAGTACCATACATTGAAAAACGGAGTACGCCATTCGATTTAGCATGTCCGAAATATATAGAAATGATGGTAGTACCTCTTGTTTTCTAAAATAGTGGTTAGTTTTGTCACGCAGTGTAATTAATTTATAAATATTTTTTTTGAATAATTTCATCATGCATTACATGTTTTCATACTAATTTTTGCATGCTGAACATGAATTTGTCAACAAAATTCCAGAATCACGATTTTGGTCCACTGATGGTAATTTTTTCTTAAAATTCTTGTTTGACTTTTTTGAAAAATATGGCTCAAAATTTAGATGTCTTGTGTACAATATGAAACAAAAATTTTAATCTTAAAAATCGCGATGCTGATCAGTAGGGATGAGATTTCCATGCAAATGCATGTTTTTTGTCGATAGTCTAAAAACGATATGGACCAATTATCTTTTCGAATCAAGAAATTTGCGTTAAAATGGCATCGATTTGTTTTTGCATATTTTGGTGAAAATGCATATTTCAGTTTTAAATGCATATTTTGTGCATATTTCCAACTTTTAAGAGCATATTTTTGCATATTTTGGCTTAAATTAGCAAAAACACATATTGAAATTTATTTGTTTCAAAAACTATTTTAAATTTTAAAAATTTATTTTGAAAATAAGAAAAAATATTTTTTTCTTTTAATTTTTTTTTATAGATATTCCTAATTTCTAGAAAAAATTTTCTTATATAAAGTTTTAAATGGTACTATTTAAACAAGGCGTTATTTTTTACTTTTTAAGAAGTTTTTCCTATAAAAACAAGATTTTCATTGCACACATTTTATTTTTAGTGCATATTTTTCGGTCGCGGGACCAAACCCGCGATTTCGGAACTCTTTATAAGTCGTTATCATTAATAAATCACGTTTAAAATTTACCGATGTAGTAAATGAAATCATAATAATTAATTTTTATTAAAATGCAAAACCCTCTATCTGATCATTTTCATTCATGTCCTTAATATTTTTGAGAAACAAACCCCTCTATCTTTTATAATATCCCCAATAGTGCAAAATTTTAAAAACGAATTATATGTATGTGAGATTCAGTAGTTGATTTATAAAAATATTGTAGAATATCGAATTTTAATTACTCTAACAATACGCGAAATAAACAGTTTTTTGGCTCTCCTGAAAAGTTGTGTTTTTAAGATAGAGGGTTTTGAATATAGGCCCTCGATATCTTTCTTATATGTAAAGACCAATTCACACACATAAAAAGCTCTATTCTTCTTCTATCCAAAACAGTTATATATATTGAAAATCTGTTGAAAAATTTTTAAGTTACACGTGGTTTAGTGAGAAAAGTCCCAAAATAAACGTTTTTTTACAATAACTTTAAAATTTGAGGGTGTCTGGTAAGTTTGATGGGCATTTTTGTAATCTTTTCGACGAGACCTACAACCTTAACTACCTCATTTCAAAAGTATATTCGATTTTGTGTTTTTTGTAGCACAGTGTTATAATTACTTGAAAACCGCATATGCTATACTAAATTTTGTAATTGCCTTTAAATAAAAATCATACGCAACGGTTTATTTTTAGTAATTCGGCCAGTAAGTACTGGACCGATTACAGCGAAATTCATAGCGGTTATAGCTAACGTATTTCGAGCTTAAGTTTGAACGCTGGACCCCACATGTCCAAAAAGGGCACAACCAGGGGCACCTAAAGTAGGACCCATTTAGTAAAAGTAAAAGCTTTAAATGCTTTAAAATACAAACTTCAAATGCGTGTAAAAAAAAAACTCGCACCAAACTAAAAAAGCCTTGAATTGTTATAGAAAATAAAAGTGGAATATGAAAGGGTATTCACAGATTCGACCACTGCGAATTTTTACCACATAAATACTAAACCATGGTCTATACAAAAAAAAAACAGGCAAATTCTTGTGTTATTTTATGTGCCGCCAATGCGCTTTTGGTTGAAAAGCAACAAAAACAAAAAATAATCATAAAATGCGTATTCTCATATTCTTGTAAGTATGAGTGTATTCTCTTCTAATGTGTATAATATTGTACCGTATTTCATTTGGTTTGACATGTCAATGCATGCATATGCACCCAAAAAAATAACTAGTGTTAAACAGTCTAATGTGACTTAGGTAAATTTTTTTTATATTGAGTTCAAGAAATTGCTTAAGTTTTAACTAAATTGTATATGACATTTATTTTGTAAAATAGCATTGTTTACAATATTCAATTTAACATACACAAACTTGAATCTTTTACCTAAGTTTTTTTTTATAAATATAAATAAATTTAATTCGATAAAGTCGACATATTAATGCCACATTGTAAACAACACATTGACAACAAATTGTTTTTAATTTTTTTATAAAATATATGTATGAGGAACAAATTTATTTAATTAATTAATTAAAAAGGTAAGCAAAAATAATGTGTTTATATATTTGATAAACGTATATTAACCAAAATATTTACTTTCAGTTGCAGACGGTGCACAGTGCCACATTTGGCCAATCTAGCACGACAAAAATCAAAAAAAAAAAGTTTCATGATTTTCATGATATGTTTATATGTGTTATAGAACATTCCTAATAGCACGGAAATAATCATATAAGATCGATAATTCTGTTCGTTACTAACAGGTGGGTGCATAAAGTTGCATCTTGTAAAATCCTGAAAGTAGTGTTCATTATTTCGCATTAATTATGTCGATTTTAAACTGTTGTAACTTTTGAACAAAAAGAGATATTTATCCACTCTTTTTTGGTAATTTTAAAGGATATTTAAATGCTTTAAGTCATATCTTTTATTTTTTTTTAAAACAAATTTTTCTATTGTTTATTAAATTTTTAACAAAATACAAATTTTTGAAAAGAAAATTATATATTTATTTTTTTTTTGATGGAATAGAACTTTTCTATTTGGTCCGTATTGGTCGCCGGACTTTTTCAGATATATTGACCAATATCCATAGTACTTATTTCAACGGCTAACTTTTGCGACCGTCTGCGACGCCGACTACAGTGGGGCGATATGTAAACCTTGTTTTTACATATTTTTTAAACATATTTTAAAAAAGGGGGCGTGGAAATTGTCTGACCGCCCCCTTTTTTTGTGATATTTTTTCTACAGTCATTGAGAGTATATATACCAAATTTAAAGAAATTATAACCAAAATTAAAACTTTAAAAAAAAAAGTGGGCGTGTCCCTTAACCGGCCTCCCACATTTTTCATAATGTTATTTTCGAAGTCAACACGAACATTTATACCGAATTTCAAGTGAATATAATTAAAATTGGATTTTTGTCGTCCTAGATTGGCCAAATGTGGCACTGTGCGGTGGTGGTTTAATCGGAACTTGTAAAAATAGATTACTTGGAATCTCCACCCAATGTAGGCAGTTTAAATTTTAAGGAACGCCATAAAAAACATAAAACAATTGGTCCCCGGTTCGCAGTGTTGGTTCAATAGTAGACACCAAAGCAGTTCCAGAAAATGACTTGAGGTTTTTGATTGCAGATTCCGGTTAGTGATAATTTAGCATCTACAGAAAAAGTTCTTTAGAAAAATAGTCTCACAATATGGTACTTTCTATAGAACAATTGTCTCAGAATCTGAAAATTGTTCTAAAGAAAAATTGTCTTAGAATCTAAGATTTTTTCTATAGAAAAATTGTATCAGAACCTGAGACTTTTTCTGTAGAAAAATTGTCACAGAATCTAAAATTTGTTCTGTAGAAAAATTGTGTCAGAATCTGAGATTTTTTCTATAGAAAAATTGTTTAAGAATTTACGACTTTTTTTATAGAAAAATTGTCTCAAAATGCAAGACTTTTTCTATAGAAAAAATTTCTCAGAAATAGAGAATTTTTCTATAGAAAAAAATTCTCAGAATTACAGAATTTTTCTACAGAACAAATAACAAAGAATCTGACAATATTTTTAAAAATATCTTAGGATTTGAAATTTTTTCTATAGAAAAAAAGTCTCAAAAACTTAAAAATTTTCGATAGAAAAAATGGACGGAGTCTGGGCATTTTTTTATAAAAATGTTTCTTAAAACATTTAAAAATTTCTCAAAAACATTTGTTCTATAGAAAATTTCTCAGACAATTTTTCTATAGAAAATTTCCCAGAAAAAAATTTCTCAAAGAAAATTTGTATATAGAAAATTTTACAAAGGCACTTTTTCTATAGAAAATAACTAAAGACAATTTTTCTATAAAAAAATTCTTATTGTCAATTTCTCTATACAAAATTTCTGAAAGATGGTTTTCTATAGTGAATTTCTGAAAGACAATTTTTCTTTAGAAAATTTTTTTATAAAAAAATTTTCAAGCAATATTTCCATAGAAAATATCTCTAAAAATAATTTTTGTATAAAAATTTCTCAAAGACAATTTTTCTATAGAAAATTTCTTAAAGACAAGTTTTCTATAAAAAATTTTTTAAATACAATTTTTTTATAAAAAATTTCTATAGAAAATATGAATTAAGACAATTTTTCTTTAAAAATTTCTCAAAGTCAATTTTTCTCTAGAAATGTCTGAAAGACAATTTTTTTACAGAAAATTTCTGAAAGACAATTTTTCTATAGATACTTTCTAAAAAAACAAAAAATATCTAAAGAAAAGTTGTTTTTACGAAATTTTTTACAGAATAATTTTCTATAGAAAAACTGTCTTTTCTATAGAAAAATTATCTTTAAGAAATTTTCTTTACAAAAATTGTCTTTGAAAAAGTTTCTATGAAAAATTGTCTTTCAAAAATTTTCTATAGAAAAAAAATGCCTTTAAGACATTTTCTATAGAAAAATTGTATTTGAAAAATTTTCTATTTAAAAATTGTCTTTGAGAAAGTTTTTATAGAAAAATTGTCTTTAAGAAATTTTCTATAGAAAAATTGTCAGAAATTTTCTATAGAAAAATCGACTTTCAGAAATGTTCTATAGAAAAATTGTCCTTGAGAAATTTTCTATAAACAAATTGTCTTTGAGAAATTTTTTATGAAAATTTTTTCAGAAATTTTCTACAGAAAAATTTTCTTTTAGAAATTTTCTCTGAAAACCTGTCTTTCAGAAATTTTCTATAAAAAAAATTTTCTTTCAGAAATTTTCTGAAAAAAAAATTGTCTCAGAAAAATTTTTTTTTCAGAAATTTTCTATAGAAAACCTGCCTTTTAGAAATTTTATATAGAAAAATTGTTTTTTAAAATTTTCTGCAGAAAAATTGTCTCTCAGCAATTTTCTATAAACAATTGTCTTTGAGAAATTTTTTATCGAAAAATTGTCTTTGAGAAAGTTTCTATAGAAATTTTTTTTTAAATTTTCTGTTAAAAAATTATCTTTGAGAAATTTTCTATATAAAAATTATCTTTGGGAAATTTTCTATAGAAAAATTGTCTTTAAAAAATTTTCTATTGAAGAATTGTCTTTGAGAAATTTTCTGTAGAAAAATTGTCCTTGAGAATTGTCTTTGAGAATTTTTCTATGGAAAATTATTTTTCAAAAATATTCTCTAGAAAAATTTCTCTCAGAAATTTTCTATAGAAATATTGTCTAAGAAATTTTCTATAGAATAATTGTCTTTGAGAATTTTTCTATGAAAATTGCCTTTCAGAAGTATTCTATAGAAAAATTGTGTTTGAGAAAGTTTCCATAGAAAGATTGTCTTTCAGAAATTTTCTACAGAAAACCTGTCTTTCAGAAATTTTATATAGAAAAACTGTCTTTGAAAAAGTTTCTGTAGAAAAATTGTCTTTGAGAAATATTCTACAGAAAAATTGTCTTTTAGAAACTTTCTATAAAAAATGTTCTATAGAAAAATTGTTGTTCAAAAATTTTCTATAGAAAAATTAACTTTCAAAAATTTTTTTTAGAAAAATTGTCTTTCAGAAATTTTCTATAGAAAAATTGTCTTCCAGAAATTTTCTATCGAAAAATTTTCTATAGAAGAATTGTCTTTCAGAAAATTTCTACAGAAAAATTGCCTTTCAGAAATTTTCTATGAAAAATTATCTTTGTGAAATTTTCTATAGAAAAATTATCTTTTTTAATTGGTTTAAAACCAATTTTCTATAGAAAAATTGGTTTTAAAACATTTTCTATTAAAGAATTGTCTTTGAGGAATTTTCTGTAGAATAATTGTCTTTGGGAAATTTTCTTTAGAAAAATTATCTTTAAAAAATTTTGTATTAAAGAATTATCTTTGTGAAATTTTTTATAGAAAAATTGTCTTTGAGAAATTTTTTATAGAAATTTTCTATAAAAAAATTGGCTTGAAAAAGTTTTCTATAGAAAAATTGTCGTCAAAAACTTTCTATAGAAAAATTATCTTTCAGAAATTTTCTATAGAAAAATTGTCAACCAGAAATTTTCTATCGAAAAATTTTCTTTCAGAAATTTTCTATACAAAAATTGGCGTTCAGAAAGTTTCTATAGAAAAACTGTCTTTCAGGAGTTTGCTATAGAAGAATTGTCTTTGAGAAAATTTCTATAGAAAATTTTACTTTAAGAAATTTTTTATAAAAATATTTTCTTTCAGAAATTTTCTGTAGAAAAATTATTTCTCAGAAATTTTCTATAAAAAAATTGTCTTTGAAAAATTTTCTATAGAAAAATTGTCTATTAGAAATTTTCTATAGAAGAATTGTCTTTGAGAAATTTTTTAAAAAAATTGTCTGTTAAAAATTTTGTGTAGTAAATCTGTCTTGAAAAAGTCTTGAAAAGAATTGTCTTTTTTTTTCTATAGAAAAATTGTCTTTGAGAAAGTTTCTGTAGAAAAATTTAGTTGTCACTGATCATGCTAAGTATGTATTTTAAGCTTGTTAGTATTTATGTTTTATTATAAAATTGTCCTTTATATTAAAAACAAATATTAAAAATAAATGTAATTAAAATTTATAATATTGAGCATTTTGTATGGAAGGGGATATATAAAACTATTAAATCAACCTAAAAAAAATATTTTATTTGACCAATCAAACTGTACCATTTATTTAAATATAGTGGATAAATAAACAAAATTAAATTTGAAATAATGCTTAAATGCATTTTGTAAGTTTACCTAAGTTGATTCGGGTAATATGCAAAGAAACTTTTCAAGTTGGATTCCTGCGAAAAATCTTAGGTAAATTATACCCTAAAATTAAATAATTTCACAATTGTTTTTTTTTGGGTGTGCATGCGTAGTATTTATGAAATTTTAGTTATGGTTTCAATTTTACTTATCACATTGTAAATATATTTCTATCGTTTTATATTTTCAAATGCATAAGTATGAAAACTGTATTTAGCCAGAGTCCTTGGATGCTTAAATTCTAGAAATGTTTTTTATGATTTTTTATTTTCTTGGGTTTGCATTAAATTTATTTAGTATGTAGTTTAGGAGTTTTCTTGGCATGTTATAAGAATTTAATTTTATAATTTATTTTTATTATTTTTTAATAGTTTTCGTATTTATAAAAATAACACTGTTCAACATCAAAATCATATCGGAAAACTTATTAGATATTCTTAAAAATTTCAAAACTTTATGCTTGACCAAAATTTCTTCATGAAAACCTTACAAATATTTTTTCTTCAGTGTACTCCAATTTTTAAAAACAAAAAAATATATATATTTTAACCAAATGGACTACGGTTGTAAACTTTGAACGCTGGTTGCGCCCTGAAGATAACCTCTAAAAATTTTTTTCCCCGTAATCAGCTCTTTAATAAGCATCGTTTTAGGAGTATGCCTTAAAGAAATTCCAAAATTTCCTAATTTTGGGACATGATGAAAAACCTAAAATTTAAATTTTTTTTTAACCATAACCTAAAAATAACATATATGGGGGGTTCTTCGTCAACCGGGCCACCGCTCTTTCCAAAATTGGTATAGATTTAAAATTTTTTTAAAAAATTCGAAATTACCTAAAAATATTTAAAAATATTTATTTAAAAATTTTTGAATTTCAATATGGCGGATCCAATATAGCGCCCAATTTTTTCAAAACATTACGGATTCGCTTTAAACTCTTTAAACATGGGTTTTTATGGTCGCTTAAGAAGAATCTGAAGTTGGAATTTTAAAATTGAAAATGGCGGATTCAACATGGCGACCAATATTTTTGAAAAATAAGGCGATTTGCTTGACACTTTTTATGCTACGAGTTTTTAGGGTCGCTAAATAAGAAGCTGAGGTTAGATTTTCATATGGCAGATTCCAATTTAGCAACCCAACAAACCTGTGCGTAAAGTGAATCTGTTATTTAAAAAAAAAAAAACTCTATGTTGGATCCGCCATTTTCAATTTTGAAAGTCCAAATGCAGATCCTTCTTTAGCGACCCGTAGAACCCGTGTATGAAGAGTTTTAAGCGAATTTGTAATAGTTTTAAAAAATTGGGCGCCATATTGGATCCTCCATATTGAAATTCAAAACCGCCACTCGGCATTGGAAAGTAAATATTTTTAAGTAACTTAGAATTTAAAAAAAAAAAAAATTAAACCCATACAAATTTTGGAGAGAGCGGTGGCCCGGTTGACAAAGAACCCCTCATATGTATTTAGTATTAATGACATATAAAAGCTCAGGAACATTTAAAAAAAATAGAAAAGTTCAGAAAATTATCAGGAAAGTATACCAAATATTAGCAGAACACAGAAAAAACAAGTAAAAAAGTTAAATTCAGCCTTGCCGAATGTAGTGATACCCTCCACAATTTCAAAAAGATTATTGAAAAAAAAACTTTATTTAAAAGAAAATTACTTTTGAAAAAAAAAATTTTAAAAAAAATTTCCGCAAAAAAAAATTTTTGTAAAAAAAATCCGTGATTTTTTTATTTTTTTGTCAAAAAATATGTTTGTACTTGTTTAAATACCATTTGGTGTTTAATTACGTTCACATATGTCAACCAGCAGCCGAATTAAAGCATTTTGTATTTTTAGGTTATTTTAAATGTACTAACATTTTGGAGGTGTCCTTACATTTTCGTTCATAACTTTTGAAGCGCTGAACCGATATCGCTCAAATGCAATACCAAACTTCTCGGGAAAACTTCCAATAAATATGTAAGGTTTCAGTCACCTCCGCGTAATATTTTGGCCGTGATCACCATTTCCACAGACAGACAGACGGACAGACGGACATCGATAGAATGTCTTAAAATCGATCGGTGATCATCAATATATATACTTTATGGGGTCCCAGACCGATATTTCGATGAGTTACAAACGGAATGACAAACTTATATATAACCTCTATCACTAATACCTACTTTACACTATTACACTTTTCCATTATACACATCGAAATTTGCCAACTTATAAAAGATTTTTGTATTCCTTTTTGATTGAAACCTGTACCCGATTTCTGTAACTATGCGATAAGTTTTCGCATCGAAAAAAATAAAATAACGTTATAGTCATCTAGTATGTCACAGAGTGATTCAGAAAAAAGCTTTGATTTATTTTTTGTGTTCGATGTTTTTAACGCTAGCATCATTGTACTCACCCTGTAGAAAACTAAATGACTACAATATTATTTATTTTTTCTCGATGCGAAAACTTTTCGCATAGTTACAGAAATTGGGCACAGGTCGTATCTAATAAATGATCAATTTCCGGCGAAAAGGTTTTATAAAATATTTCCCCAACATGGTGAAATTACGCTTGTATAATGGAAAGTATAATAGTGTAAAGTAGGTATAAGTGGAGGGTATAAAGACAAATTCAGAAAATTCACAGGAAAATTGAGAAAAAATCTGTAGAGTAAATTAAAAAAAATCTAAAAAATTCAGACAAAAAAATTTTTTTTTTAAATCAAATAAAAATAAAATCGATCAGGAAATATCAACAAAATTCAAAAAAAAATCAAAAATAATCAAAAAATCCTAAAATTTCAGGAAAATTCGAAAAAAATATCAAAAAAAAATTTAACACCTTAGAAAAAAGCCACGAAAAATCAGAAAAATTACAAAACTAATGGTTTTTTTTTTCAATAAACCGTTCGGATTGATAATGAAGGAAAAAAAGTTGGAAAATCGTAAATATTTTATTAATGCCTCTGTTCTGTCTTTAACAACTTTGCCACTCACATAAAATTTTCATAATCACATGAAATCGAATTCGGTATTCTTTTGTTGACATTTTCAATCTAACAATAAGTTTAAATTAGTGCCTAAGGTCAGTACCGTAGTACCAGGAACACTGGTATTCCCGGTTCTCGGTATTACCGGGAAATGGCACCGGTTTACCGGTTCTTGAATAATTCCCGGGAATACCGGTATTCCCGGTTCCGGTTCTGACAGTATTACCGGTATTCCCGGGACTGCCGGTCGTATATTTTGTAAAATTTTGTACAATTAAAATTTTTTCTTCGCTTTTACCAGAAAAACACAAAACATGTGGAAAACACCATTTTCATTTTTTTTTTTTAAGAATTAAAGAAAAACAAGTGGAAAAGTTAAATTCGACTTTGCCGAATCTACGAATGAATACCCTCCACAATGCCTATTTTAAAGGATAGTAAATTTTTAACGTGAAAAAATTAACAATTGTGATTAGAAATATTTTATTTTGAGTAAAAAACTCTTTTTGTCATTTAAAAAAATAAAGAAAAACTACTAATTTTTTTTTGAGTGTACAACTTTTTTCGAGTGTTATGTTTTTTTTTTACTGTAAAAATATTTTTGAGTGAATGCACAAAATATTGACTACAAAAATATTGAATACACAACATATTGAGATTTTTGTAAAAAAACAACTACACTCAAAATAATAACTCTGTAAAATACTCTGTAAAATGACTGTAATCTCAATTCAACAGATATTTGACAGAGTTTTCTGTCAAAATACAGATTTAAAGAAAATACTTTGTATTTTGTTGTGACAAAAAAAAACAAAGAGTCATCTGTTATATTACTTTTTACTTCGTAATCTTAATTTTACAGATAATTAAGAGAGTTTTCTGCTAAAATACAGACCTAAGCAAAATACTTCGTATTTTTTTATAACCAAAAAAATTTTCTGTTTTGCGTAGTTTTTGTTACCAAAAATCAAAATTTTATCTGTATATTTTTATTTTTTGAGAAAAAGTTTAAATAGTAGCAAAAAAAGTTATCAAAAAAAAATTTTCAGAAATTTTATAAAAATTTTACAAAATAACATGCATTTAACTAAACTCTGTAAATTTACAGAGTTTTTTCTATATTTTTTTTTGCATCAAATGTATTTTACAAATATATGTAAATTTACATAGTTTTCTTTGCTAAATGGTGGTTTATTTAACCAATATTTTACTAGAAACTCTGTAAATTAACATTTTTTTTTTGTCCAAAGCATTTTACAGAGTTTAATAGTAAAATTACAGAGTTTTCTCTGTAAAAAAGCTTTCATATTTAACTAATATTTTACTACAAACTCTGTAAATTAACAGTTTTTTTCTGTCAAAATCATTTTACAGAGTTTTTTAGTAAAATTACCAAGAAATGTTGTTAGCTGGAAAAGTATGGTGTACTCTGTTAAATTAGCAGAGTTTTTCTGTAATTTAACAGAGTTATTATTTTGAGTGTATGAATATATAACGTCAGGACGACAAAACTTAAATTTCTTTCGAAAAGAGTTTTCCTTTGAGAACAATTTAAAGCAAAATCAGATTTTTACACATTTTTCCGCTACAAAAACATTCGCTCTTTAATATTCTCCAGTTCTACAACTACACTCAAAATAATTACTCTGTAAAATGACTGTAATCTCAATTCGACAGATATTTGACAAAGTTATCTGTCGAAATACAGATTTTAAGAAAATACTTTGTATTTTCTTGTGACCGAAAAACAAAATTTTATCTGTAATTTTACTTTTTTCTTTGTAATCTCTATTTTACAGATAATAAACATTTTTTTTTTGTTAAAATACGTATTTTAGAAAAAATATTTTGTTTTTTTCTCGCAACCAAAATACTAAATTTCATTTGTAATTTTACTTATTGCTCTGTAAAAATAAAAATCACTTAAAAAACTTCCAAATATGACCGATAAATCCCTCTTTAAAAA
Source organism: Pegoplata infirma (assembly GCA_963921195.1). Classification (NCBI taxonomy): domain Eukaryota; kingdom Metazoa; phylum Arthropoda; class Insecta; order Diptera; family Anthomyiidae; genus Pegoplata; species Pegoplata infirma. The sequence goes on from OY992540.1 coordinate 103,423,125, forward strand.
GTGTCTTAAATTACGACGTGTAAAATTTGGAGTTACTTGTTAAAAACTCGTAATATTCACAAAAATAAAAAAGTATTTACAATGTGGAAGAATTTAAGCGGGCAAATTTAACAAAATTTTACTTTTAATTTTTTTAATTTTAATAAATGTTTTTGATGCAGAGAAGTTTTACTCATAAAATGGATTTAACTAAAACTTTGTAAATTTATAGAGTTTTTTTGTAAAATTTTGAACTCATAAAAGGCATTTAACTGAAACTTTGTAAATTTACAGAGTTTTTTTGGTAAAATTCTTTTCGGTTTTATCAATATTTTACAGATAATTCTATAAATTTACAGTTTTTTTTATCGAGATCATTTTACAGAGTTTTCTTCGTAAAATAACAAAAAATCTTGCTGGTTGGAAATCTATGGTATTTTCTGCTGGCTCAGCAGAGTATCTCTGTAATTTAACAGAGTGATTATTTTGAGTGTAAATTTTTTTTTGAGCGTAAAATTTTTTTTAAGTGTAAAATTTTTTTCGACTGTAGTTTTAAAGTTACCAATGCTTTTAAAACTAAACAAGTTTAAAAAGCATTGCTTTAAAACTAAACAAGATTGGAAAGCATTGCTAAGTTACCACCCACCAATGCTTTTAAAAATTGTTTACCACGTGGCATTTAAGATAAACAAAATCTGAAATTTTTTTTGCTTATAACTTTTGAACCACTGGACCGATCGAGCTGAAATTCAATACCAAACAGACCTGAGGAACGGCAAAGATACGTGCCACGTTTCAGCAGTCTCATTATTGTCTTTCGAAAGTTATCGTGTTTTTTATCTCGTAAATTCGCGAAAACCCTTGCCGAAATTTACTCTTTTGCTCATTACTTTTGAACCACTGGACCGATTTGGCTGGATTGCAATACCAACTTGACCAGGTAAATGACCAACATATATGTCAAACTTCAGTAGCCTCTGTGAAGTCTTTCAAAAGTTAGCGTGTTTTCTACGGACGGACAGACAGACGGACGGACGGACATCGCTAGATCGACTTAAAATCGATCGAGGATCATAAATATATATACTTAATGGGGTCCTAGACCAATATTTCGATGTGTTACAAACGGAATGACAAACTCATATATACCCTCTATCACTAGAGTGGAGGGTATAAAAAGTTACATGATTTTTAAATAATTTTATAAACACAACCAAATATTTGTGAAATACTGATTAAATGGTGTAATGTAAATATTTTATGATATAAGTATTTATTGTTTTTTGAGAACCGCTACCAGGATCAGAACCGGGAATACCGGTAATACCGAGAACCGGGAAATGGGGGGGCACTAGTTTAAATCGAATAACTAAAAATTAAAAAATTATAACGAATTAAAAACATTAATTTTTTATTCACCAAACTTTATTTATCTGAAACAAAACACCAAAAATTTTCGGACGTGAAATCTAGATCACAAAAAACTTTCGGAAATTTTCATAAATTATTTTTTCAAACAGTGGCCTAAATTTATTAAACAGTGTAACCTAAATACATTGTAGTTTTATTTTTGTAATTACAATTTATTTTGTAAAATTTACATAAAAATCGTTATTTGATCACCAATTTTTATGCATGGATAAATTTTATTCATTTTTTTATTACTAGAATCAGTAATAAATCACTTTTGACTTTAACATTTACTACATAGTAAATTTTATATAGTTTTTTTCCAAAGTCATATTTGTATGTAACTTTCTTGATGTTAAATTTATACAATGTATGAACAAATTTATACACTTAGAAAAAACTTGATAATAATAAAATTTTCTTTCAAAAACAAGTTGTAAAGTAGAGATGGGCGCGTGAGTGGATTTTGACTCACACTCACTGACGCTCACGCAAAAAATAATCGAATCACTCACTAATCACTCACGCATTTTTTTTTTTTTACTCACGCTCACTCACTATTCACTTGAGTAAAAAAAAAGTGGCTCACGCTCACGCGTGACTCACGCAAGATTCAATCACGCTCACGCGTGAGTCACGCAAAATCTACTCACGCAATAAAATTTTCTTACAAAAAAAGAAAAAAAATCCAAAAAAAAAAATTTTTACAAAAAATTTAAAAAAAATTTGCCAAATCAAAAATTCTAATCACTCAAACTCACGCAAAAAATAAATGACTCACTCACTAATCACTCACTCAGATTTTTTTTCAACTCACACTCACTCACAATCACGTGATTAAAATGAACATCACTCACACTCACGCGTAGTTCACGTGAATCACGCAAATCACGTGACCAGCGCCCATCTCTATTGTAAAGTACCCAGCAAAACTTTAATTAGCAAATAATGTACTACTAAAAAATAATTATTCTACTAGACCAAAAATTTATGTGTTAAAAATTTGATGCCAATCGGCAATCAAATTTTTGGATTTTTGAAAATTTAAAAAATTAAAAAAAAAAATTAAAATCGGTCGAACGATATTCGAGATATCATTGTTTAAAATTTCCAAAAAATGGCGGTTTTTTCCTACGTTCAAGAAATTTAAGAAAAAAATCTTTAAATTTCTTTCCCTTGACCATTTAAAGAGTAAACCCTATTTTAAACCCATGGCTCCCGTCGATTAAAGTTTGGAGAAAACCCAAAACTTTGATCGAATTGTGCGCCACTGATTAAAATCATCGGTTTTAGCTTAAACTAATTTTAAATGAAAATGAATTTTTTGACAAATTTTAAATGGCGATATCTCGAAACGTCTCGATATTCATGTCAAGCATGCCAAAATAATAAAAAAAGTTTATTGCAAAAAAAAAATTATTTCATTTTTGGAAAATCTAAAATGTTGGTGGAAATATTTCCAAAAATCCAAAAGCGAAAGGTGCCACGGGTTAAAATGATTAAGGATTAACTAATTTTAAATGAAAACCTGTCTCAAACTCTCTGAAAGGGTCAAGAGAAAGAAATTTTGAGATTTTTTTTAAAAAAAGTTTCTTGAACGTAGGAAAAACCCAAATTTTTTGCAAATTTCAAATAGCGATGCCGTTCAACAATTGTAGTTTTTTTTAAACTCTTTTTTTATATTTTTCCAAAACTTTAATTGCCTGGCGCCACGGGTTAATTTTATCCGATTTTTGGGGTATATGGTAAAATTTCAAGAATTGAAACCAATATTTCTTCAAGTGCATATATAAAATTTGCATTAATATTCATCCTTTTTTATACGGAATATTTAGTTAGTATAAAGTTATCTATTTTCATGTCAATCTGTGTGGATTTAGTTGACTTTAACATATTGTTATTTTTATATTCATAATATGAAATATATTGGTTTAGTTTCAGTTTTTATTTTATTTTAATATTATAAAGTTTAGACAAGAAAAACTTACATGGAGTTACTAGCATAAAGTAACTAAAAAAAACTGTGTACATGAACCAAATAGGTTTTTTTTCGTGATTCTGCATTAAATAGCCTTACAGTTAACATATAGTACAAATTTTAGTATATAGAGTACATAGAGGCAAGGGTGTGCAAGTAGCTGTCAGTTGAAATTGGTGTAAAGTGGGAACTTTAACAGGATTTGAAAATTGAAAAATAAAAAAATAAATAATCTAAGACATTTTGAATTTGTCCCCAAACGCAAAGAAAAAATTTTCCACAAAAATCAAACACAACAAGTAGAAAAGTTAAATTCGACTTGGCCAAATCTATGAATACCCTCCACAATATTAACCAAGGTAGAGATAAAAAAAAATAATGGACCGTACCACAGAAAAAGTATTTTTTAACAAAAGTTTTATTTTAAATTTAAAATTTTCCATGCATTTTAAAAACAAAAACAATTTGTATGCAAATGGAATTAAAAACTGATTTTAAATATATTTAATTATTCTGTGGTAAGGCTGAATGCATTCATTTTCATATTTGTTTTGCCAACATATATTAATGCGTAACTTTAAGTCTCTATGAAACTAAACCAAATAAAAGAAACCACGTGTACGAATCAATGTTGGCAATCGATACCTTTTCAATACCGTTATCCGTTTCAAAACCCTTTAAATTGAATACCGGTACCAATACCAATACCGAAACTTAGTTTTGGTATCGGATACCGGTATCCAAAAACCTTTTCCTTCGGTACCGGTACGTACCGGTATTGAAACGGTTTTTCCTAAAAAACATGTTTTTTTTACAAAAAAAAAAATAATAGAAAATTTGTAATTTTTTTGGTTTTTGTAAATGAAAAATCGTACTCCAAATGCCTCCCCGAAGTCTCATAAAAATAAAAAAAAAACTTTTTTTTTTGATTTTTTATTTAGACTCTCAATAGAAACTTTCCGCAACCCTTAGTATAGTTAAGTTTTTTGGAGATTTTTATTTAATCCGCGATGTGGGTGCCCAAGGATTTTTTTGATATTTATAGGACTTCGTGGTTGAAAAATTATTACAAAACCGTGAATTTCAAATTGGTTTCACCTTTAGTCCACGTGTTGAAAAACCCGTTAAACCAGCTTTAAAAACATGGAAGAGTATTTTTGTCACTCACAAATATTTTTACAATTAAGCAAAAAAAAACTTACACTCGAAAAAAAATTTACACTCAAAAAAAAATTTTTGTAATTTTTTTTTTTCAAAAATGACTAAAAAAAGTTTTTTACTCAAAATAAAATATTTCTAATCAAAATTGTTAATTTTTTTTTTAAGTTAGAAAACTAACTATCACTTTAAAAGGGCACCGTGGATATTCATGGATTCGGCTAACAAGGAGAGTCTCCCTGGTGTTACCCTCCGATCTTCATGACATTTGGATATGTTGTTCAGAACGAAAATTAATTCGACACGTATTTTTTTTAGCGGCCCAAACTAATTTTTTCGGGGTTCGATTTGTATGGAGGGAAATTGACCTGTTTCAGTTTTTTTACCATTTACGTCTATTTGCTCAAAACTAATATAGGCGTATTTGGTATTAGATTAAAGGTAATTAAAATACCTATCTTGTGATGGTAACAACGTGTAAAAAAAGTAAATATTTTTCGACTTATTAACAAAAATGTCCAAAAATTTTGTCATTTTACTCAATATGACGAAAAGTTGTGCATGTTTGGACACGTTCTTTGCACATGAAGATAGATTTTCCAAAGACCTTTCATTTGGTATGTAACATGACTAGGTTTATTTGTATAATATATGAGATAAACGCAAAAAAACTGAAAAATTACCGTTTCTTCCCCCTCATTTTCACCCCCTAAATATGATTTTGGGCCACTAAAAAAAAATACGTGTCCCTTTATTTTTTATACTCTACAAAATAAAACCAATTCCATAAAGATCGGCGGGTGACACCAGGGAGATTTTCTTTGTAAGTCGAATTTAACTCTTCTACTTTTTTTACATATTTTTTTACTTTCTGCAACAAATGAAACCTTTTTATGTTAGAATAACTTCAAAGTCCTGCAAAAATGCTAAAAATAAATACGTAAATACGTGTTATAGTATTAAAATTGAAAACAAAAATTTAAGTTTTTATGCGTTTTTTATATTTTTAAAATTTTTTCGATAATACCGGTACGTACCGGTATCGACGTTTCGGTATCGGTAATACCGTAACCGATTCAACTCAAATACCGTAACCGATACCGATACCGAAATAAATAAAAAAACGATACCAATACCGATATCGATACCGTTATTCGTTTCGATTGCCAACCTTGGTACGAATACATACAAACAGATCTTTTACTCATACTAATATAAACAACCCAACAAACATGTGGCAATGCATTTTTAGTTATTAGTTAAACAACAACAACTTTAGATAAAAAGTATAGACACAAGAAAACAACAATTATTAAATGCACGTATGTACACAAAATGATGTCTTTTTTGTAAAAAAAAATACAATTTTTTTTTTGGATTTTGTTGCTAAATTATTCTTAGACATCTCAAATACATATTAATAAAAAAAATATGGTACTCGCACTTTTTGGTTAAAACTGTTTCGGACCACCCGTGTTCAAAGACATTTTGAATTTGTCCCCAAACGCACAGAAAAATTGTCCACAAAATTTTAAAATCAAACACAAAAAAATACAAAAAATATTAACACTGTTTTCATGACCTGAAAATTGTTCAACAAATTTTTTCGAAAAATTATCGAAGAAATTACACTATGTTTTTTAGCTACTAATTTTTTTTTTGCTAAATTTAAAATTGAGTTGACCAAATTTTTACAAGCTTTTTTGCTAATATTAGCAAAAATAAATTGTGAATTTTTTTTTATTTTCAGAAACTTAAAATAGCGCTATCTCGGAAACTAAGCCAGATAGAGCAAAATGGAGGCCATTTTTGGTTCTCGGGCTCTCCATAGTATCGCCGGTCCTCTTCACATGTGAGGACTCTAATGGGTCCTAACTTAACTAATCCAAAAAAGTTTGCATTCCCGAAAATTTTAAAATGCTCATATCTCGGTAAATATTTCCGATACAACAAAGAGACCGAAAGCATTTTTGAAGCTCTCAATACGTAGAACAAGACCGCAAAACAATCAAAAGCTCTCCGAGTAATATTTTTGAAGTTATGGAGTTTTGTAATTCTCAAAACCCCAGTGGGGTTTTGAGAATTACTAAAATCACGTATCTCAAAAACTAAGCAAGGTAGAGCGAAACGGACACAAATTTTGGATCAAAAACTATGACGATTTTTAAGGACCCCTACTAGGTCTAGGCCCATCGGGGTCTGGACCTATCGAGTCCGAACCCAATGGGGTCCCCTAATATGTATGAACTAACAATAAGTTGAAATAAAGAAAAATTCAGTTAACTAATTTTTGGCAAAACATTTTTGCTAACTTTACCAAAAAAATTGTTGGTTCAAAATTAACAAATTTTCTTGTAGGTTTACAAGCTTTTTTTTGCTAACATTACAGTTTTTTTTTTTTTGAGTGTATGGACTATTTTGCTTTAATTTTACCGAAATTTGAGAAAAAACAAGTAAGAGTGTTAATCTTTTATACCCTCCAACATGCAAAAAATAAAAAAAAATTTGCAGGGGCGTTTTATTTTTTTTGGGGGGGTCAGGGTGTCGGTATTGGTAATTATGGAGGTAGCAAATTTTCCCTCGAATATGTGTTTAAAAATTAATTTTATGCTTTTTGCACTAAAGAAATACAAGGTTATCATTATTTAAAAAAAAAGTTTTATTCCACGCCCATAAAAGTGGGGCGGACCGATAAAACGACATTTTCTAATTCTCTGGATCCAAATGCAGGACTTTGAACTTCTTGTGGCATAAAAATGTTGCATTTGTTAAACAAAAACACAAAAAATCATGTAAAATTATGGTATTTTTCAGAGGTTGGTTTAGTTTTTCAAGGGGGAACTTTTTCCCCCCTGGTCCGATTTTGCTCATTTACGAACTTAACCTACCTAGGAACATAAGACATATTCGTGCCATATGTCGGCAGTCTAGCTCTTTTATTTTGGACTGCATCGTGTTAACTACAGACGGACAGACGGACATACGGACGGACAGACGGACGGACGGACATCGCTGGAATGTCTTAGAATCGATCACTGATCAATAATATATATACTTCATGGGGTCCTAGACCGATATTTTGATGCGTTACACACGGAATGATAAAATGAGTATACCCCCATACTGTAGTTGGAAGGTATAAAAGTAAACTCTAAACTGTAAATTTCAGAAAGGAAACAAGTGAGAGTGTTAAATTCGGCCGTGCCGAATCTGTTATACCCTCCAACATGCAAATAAATAAAAAAAAAATTGCAGGGGCGTTTTATTTTTTTTTTTGGGGGGGGGGGGTCGGTAGTGGTAATTGGGGGGGGGGGGCATTTCTTCTCGAATATGTATTTAAGAATTCATTCGTATACTTTTTGCTCTAAAAAAATACAAGACCGAAAAAACGACATTTTTTAATTCTGTGGGTCCAAATGCAGGATTTTGAACTTCTTGTAGCATAAAAATGTTGCATTTGTTAAACAAAAACAAAGAAAATCATGTAAAAATATGGTATTTTTCAGAGGTTGGTTTAGTTCCTCAAGGGGGAACTTTTTCCCCCTGGACCGATTTTGCTCCTTTACGAACTTAACCTGCCTAGGAACATTAGACATATTCGTGCCCAATGTCGGGAGTCTAGCTCTTTTATTTTGGACTACATCGTGTTAACTACAGACGGACAGACGGACGGACGGACATCGCTAGAATTTTTTAGAATCGATCACTGATCATAAATATATATACTTTATGGGGTCCTAGACCGATATTTTGATGCGTTACACACGGAATGACAAAGTGAGTATACCCTCATACTGTAGTTGGAGGGTATAAAAAAAATTAATACATATCTACCACGGTTCATGTCTAATCTTTTACTAAGAAATTAAGAGGATTTAAAAAAAACAAGTGAGAGTGTTAAATTCGGCTGTGCCGAATCTATTATACCCTCCAAAATGTAAAAAAAAATTAAAAACAAAAATTTGTCAGGGGCGTTTCTTTTTTTTTTTTTTGGGGGGGGGTTGATAGGGTCAGTGGGGGACGTTGAGAGCACCTTCCCATCGCGATAAATATACCAAATATTTCATTTAATTAACAAAAATACAAAAAAACATGTAAAAAAGTGTATTTTTTTAGAGGTTGGTTAAGTTCTTCAAGGGGGAACTTTTTTCCCCCTGGTCCGATTTGGCCAATTTCCGAACTTAACCTGCCTAGGAACATAAGACATATTTTTGCCAAACTTGAAGGTTCTAGCTTTTTTATTTTGGACTGCATCGTGTTAACTACAGACGGACGGAAGGACGGACGGACAGACAGACGGACGGACGGACGGACGGACATCGCTAAAATGTCTTAGAATCGATCACTGATCAATAATATATATACTTTATGGGGTCCCCGACCGATATTTCGAGGCGTTACACACGGAATGACAAAGTGAGTATACCCCCATACTGTAGTTGGAGGGTATAAAAATCCGTTAAAAATTTTAAAAATTACATGCATTTGAGTAAAAATGAAGAACTTCAGTTTTAATACAAATACACTTATATGTGTGTGTTTTTACATTTGGCACACCCGAAATAAACGAATTCAACTGTTTTTGTAAAAACTGCACTTATGCAATTTTGTTCAAATGCATGTAACTTCTGCAATTGTTGACGGATTTTATTAAAAAATCACTTATTTTCTTCATTATAAATCAGACTTGAACTTTGAATACTGAAATAAAATCAAAATCTCTTTAAACTAGAGTTATCGATCAGGAAGGCTTAGTTTGTGTTGTTGGTAATTTTTTTTATTAAACTTTCGGCTCTATCTATTCTATGGTGCTAAAGTTGATAAACAAAAAAAATTTCATAAAATTTGTTGTATCATGAAGATTTAAAATTCATTTTTTTTTCTATATCAAACACTTTATTTTTAAAGTACTTGAATTTTATTTTAAAAAATTGCAATTGCTTTTTATTTTAAAATGTTAGTTTTTTTTTTTACTTTCACATATCCCACATTTACTTAAATATAATAAACTTTTTTTATTAATAACTAAATAAAAGTCTTTTATATTATATTTTTTTAACTCAAGGTCATTGAAGAAACCTATTTTGAAAGTTTCACACTACATACAAAAATGCATAAATACATTTTCTGGCCTTTGGCATTTTTTCAAAAGAAATTTTTAAAATTTAAAGCTGTGGCTATAAGTTATTATAGCTTAAGTTGACATTAAATTTATGGCAAATTATTTAAGACCATATTGATTAGCACATTTACGTTAAAACCCCGTTTTAAATTTCTCTTATATGGTATTAACAAATAAAAAGTCCGATATCTACAGTGTAGATTCAACACTCAAAAGATAAACTCTGTCAAAAAATCTGTAAAACGACTTTCAATTTGATTTAGCAAACTTTCAGCAAATTTTTTCTGCTAAATTGAATATTTTTATTAAAATCTCTTTCATTCAGTTTTATAAAATAACAGAAATTTTACTGCGTTTTTACTGATTCTGTTTGCTGAATTTCAAAATATTTTTGAATATATTTTTAGCAGATTATTTTTTAATTATACAGAAATAGTTTTCTTTCATTATTTTTTCAAGAAAACTTTCTAAGTTTAATTTTTCAAAGTGTTATTACTTATTTTTTTTTTGTTTTTTATGCAATTAAAATGATAATTTTAAACATATTTCTGAACATAATTTTAGCAGATTATTTTGTTATTTTACAGAAATAGTTTGCTGTCATCTTTTTTCAAGAAAACTTTCTGAAGTTTTTTTTCAAAGTGTTATTTTTTTTTTCGTTTTTTATACAGTCAAACCCGGTTATAACGCACTCCGAGGGACCAGTAAAAGTAGTTTGTTATAAGAGAAGTTCGCTATAAGAGGGGTATATTTTATATCAACCTAGTTTTATTTCCAAAAAATGTAAAATTTTTTTTTATTTGACGTTTTTTTGTAAGTAAACTACTTATTGAGAAGAAAATATTGAAAATATAAATAAATTATATAAAAATTATAATATTAACCAAAGGCTTCAACTTTTTCTGAGTTTGGTAAACATAATTGCAGCAAATTTCAAAATATTTATGGGAGTGCGTTATTAAAATATTTATGGTAGTTCGTTATGAAATTGTGTTTGCGGGACCATAGTAAGTAGTTCGTTTTAACCGAGGATTCGCTATAACCGAGTTACTTATAAAAGAAGTATTTTGTGTGAAAATTGTTGCCAAAACGTCGGGACTTTGGAATTAGTTCGTTATAACCGAGAATTCGTTGTAACCGAGTTCGTTATAACCGAGTTTCACTGTACAATTAAAACTATTTTGACTAATAATTAACAAAACTAAAAAAAAAATCAATTTTTTTTAAACAAAAAAAAAATAGTTTTCATGAAAACAAATTTTTTGAAAACAACATTTTTGTAGAAAATGTCTCAGCAGATGTCTCTGTTGTTTTGACAGACTTCTCTGCTGTTTTACCTAGATAATCATGACCGATTTTCAGCAAAAATCGGCAGATTTCTCATATGGCTCAAAATGGGTGTATTTTCAGCAGATTTTTCTGTTGATTGGCCTGAGAATTTATTTTGAGTATAGTTTAATTCGAATTTCAAATAACATTGGCGCATGTCGAAAACTCAATGATTTTAAAAATCAAATCGGAATTTAATTTCATGGAAGTGGTTACATTCCGAATTTTTTTCCACGTTTTACTTGTTTGGAGAAAAATTTTGAAACCATTTTCAAACGGTGTTAAACAAATGTGCAGTTTAATTTTAATCGACAAATTAAAAACTCACCCTAACACAGAAAGAATTAAAAACCAAAAAAATCAATCACGAAAAACGCGGTTTTAATCAATTTTTTGATTGAAGTTCTCCAATGAAGAAAATTGTTATGCAATCACCAAATTGATAGGTGAATATTTTTTTAATCAAACATTTTTCTATTTTGATTACACATATAATCAATTTGTTATTTGTAGTCAATCAAAATAATGATTGATTTAACGAATGATCTGTAAGCTTATGACAAAAATATGAAGAAATGCTTATTTTAGCTTTCCAATATGTTGCTAAAAATAAAAAAAAGTAAAACCCGCTTATATTGCATATTTTCAATTAATGTGTTAAAACAATTAAAGCGAAAAAAATCTGGTATGTTGAAAAATTGTAATTTAACAGTAAAAGAAAATAACAAAAATTATGATCAAAACAAACATTTTGTTTATCAATAGTTTTAATTGAAAATGTTTAGCAAAACTTTTTTTTGGAAACATTTATTATCGTGGTTTGTGATTTGATTGCACCCAACATTAGGGTGGAGCAAATTTATCTTTTTTCGAATTTCGAAAACGTCGGGGTCGGGAAAGTCGGCTTTTATGGTCGATATTAACTCACAAAAATATTGGACCTGTAGGACAATGGCTTTGGGTTAATTTTTTGAATTAAAAATCAATAAGTTCCGAACAAAGTGAAAAAAAAAAAATTTTTCTTAAAACATTAGTTTATATTCGGACATTACTGAAAAAGAGTTTTTATGGTAAAAATTGTTTTTTGGTCTGTAAATTTTTTTTTTATTCAAGTTTGAAATAACCTAAAAAAAATTATAGATTTCAAATTGCATTAAAAAAGCCATCAAAATAACACAATAATAAAAAATATACATCGATACATTTTAAGTTAAAAACTAATTAAAAATATTTTTTTTTTGCAAAACAAGAAGCAAAAAAAAAATTACATGCCAAAATTTTTACCAAAAAAAAAACAGTTTTTCAGTAATGTCCGAATATAAACTAATGTTTTAAGAAAAAAAATGTTTTCACTTTGTTCGGAACTTACCGATTTCAATTCAAAAAATTAACCCACAGCCATTGTCCTACAGGACCAATTTTTTTGTCATTTAATATCGACCATAAAAGGCGACTTTCCGACCCCGACGTTTTCGAAATTCGAAAGAAGATAAATTTGCTCCACCCAAATGTTGGGTGCAATTAAATCACAAACCACAATAATAGGTGTTTCCACTTCTTCACACAAAAAATGTTGGCTAAACATTTTCAATTAATAAAATTGATCAACAAAATGTTTGTTTTGATCAAAATTTTTGTTATTTTTTTTTTTTACTGTTAAGTTACAATTTTTCAACATACCAGATTTTTTTCGCTTTAATTTTTTTAATACAATAATTAAAAAATATACAATATAAGCGGATTTTACTTTTTTTTATTGTTAGCCACATATTAATACTTTGTTCAAAACTTTCCTATGTTCAAGTCAAAAAAGAACCCAAACCTTTGTCCTACAGGTCCAATATTTTTGTAGCTTAATATCGACCCTTAAAGACTAAGTACTTTCCCAACCCCGGCGTTTTCGAAAGTGGAAAAAAAACTAAATTTGCTTCATCCTACTGTACACATAACACAATTTTTACTTTCAAAAACACATACAGCCATGTTAGTGTAATTCATATAAAAGATTTTTTTTTGTTACTGTATGTCATTTTGTAAGTGCATTCTTATGTTTTGCCAAGTTTGTTACTAAAACAAAAATTATATGGAAAACTATACTCATAATCTGTGTAACAATACAATCTAAAAAACAAACTCTATATAACGCTTGTTGCAATGATGAAAATCATATGTGAATTTCACTATGCCACAAGAGGTAAGTACATACATATGATGCTGTTCTAACACAAAATGTGCGGTCAAGTATAGAACAAAAAATAAATAAATGTAATACCAATTTTACACCATTTTCAAATGAAATTCAGAAAATATTTTTACACTTACAAGGAAGTAAACTCAAAGCAAAATGTTTCATCATATTGATGAAACGGTTTCATCAGTTGCAGTCATCTATTTTTATGACAAATTTTATCATATGGATGAAGATTTTCTTCAACATGATGACACATGTCATTAAAATTAAAGAAACTAGTGATGACACATTTCATTATGCCATCAAAAAATGTCATCAGTATGCCTTTTAAATTGTTTTTTTGTTATATTTAAAATAAATAAAACAGTTGAAAAAATATATTTAAAAACAAGTAAGAAAATTTTAGTCGGTCAATACCGACCATATAACACCCTATACCAGTGTTTCTCGAAAATGGGTCCCAAGTTCAAACATGGACCGATTGGATTTAACTTTCGTCAAATCTTCAATAAGTGTTAAAAACACTCACCAACCAAATTTGAGTGAAAAAGGCTTCTATTTGTTGCTTCGGGGGAAATTTCCATATGGGGCGGAAGTCCAAAAATGGTTCAATTATAATCACATTTGATAATGTAATTAAAGTACGCATACAAACAAAATTTTAATAAAATATTGTAAATTTCAGAAAAAAAATAAAATAAATTCATTTCTTTCATTTCATTTTAAGTCTGATCTTTTACAAAGAAAATAGGAGGGTTTTAAAAAAATCGGTGAAAATTTTAAAAGTTACATGCATTTGAGTAAAAATGCAGAAATTTAGTTTTTATACAAATACAGTTAAATTTGTGTGTTTTTACATTTGGCACATCCGAAACAACTGTTTTTGTATAAAACTGAATTTATGCCTTTTTGTTCAAATGCATGTAACTTCTAATCAAAAAAAATGTAAAAATACAATAATTGTAAAATTATAAAAAAAAATGTAAAAATACAAAAAAAAAAATGTAAATTTCGATTTATTAAAAAACAAGGAAACCTGTCAAATATTGGTAAAATGTGATTACGAGACTTTTCCTACACCCAAAAAAAAAACTTGGGTATTCAATACTACTAAAAATTTAACTAAATTACACTAACCAATTCTAAAATTTTTTTGTAAAATTATTCAAAACCAGTAAAAATTACTAATTTTAGTACTTTGAAGATAATAAAATTATTAACTTATTAGTAGATTTTGGTACAAAATCACTTACTAAACCTTTAACTGTAGAATTATTTTGAGTGTAGTAATTTGACAAAGTTTTTTTTTTGTGTACAATTTTTGACGTAATAAATCCGACTTCATACGGCACTTACCGATTGTCCTGAAACTTGCATATGGGAAAGAGGGGGAGGAAAATAAGAGTTACCTATTATTTCTTAGCTGCCCAGTCTCACATTTAGCTGGTCACAGGGGAGAGGGAAAAACGGGTTTTTTTCGTTTTTTACGATTTTCACATTTTTTTAGAAGAAACTATTTGAATTTTATACAGATCGAAAGGTTTTTGAAGGGCTATCCAATGGCGTATTGGTCGTTCCCAAATTTGGCTTCTTTAAGTTCCTAGTTTCGAAAATGTAAAATCGTAGGGGTAGTTTATATGGAGAGGTACATAAGTAGGACCGCCAAAATCATATATAATAATCTCTATTAAAATTAAGATGACCTGTATTTTTCGTTTGGCTAAATTCCTGTTAGTTCGGCTTTTATTAGGATATTTCCGAAAGACTATCTTTTTTTCATAAGGTGGCAACACTTTTTTCAATTTGAGATTGGGCAGCTAAAAAAACAGGTAACTCTTATTTTTCTCCCCTCATTCCCATTTGCAAGTTTCAGGACTATCGGTGGGTGCCCTCTGAAAGACCTTCCATGTTAGTCAAATTACAATAGAATTTACTAAAGTAAAAGAATTCTTTTTCTAAATTTCTATTAAATTGAAGTAAAATTGTCGATATATCGATGAGTACACTCAAAAAAAAAACTTTGTAAACTTACAAGAAAAGTTTGAAACTTTTTTTTTGCTACATCCTATTTGACAAGAATTTCTTGTTATTTTACAAGCTTTTTACCAAAAATTTTGTAATTTTACAGGTTTTTTACCAAAAAATTTTAAATTTACAATTTTTTTGACGCGATGAAACTTACAAGGTGATTTCGTGATTTTACTAGATTTTTTGCAACCTCCTACTTTACGAGAATTCCTAGTAAAAATTACAAACTTTTTTGTAATTTTACAAGATTTTTACCAATAAAAATGTAAATTTACAACTTTTTTGGCCAAATAAAACTTACAAGAAATTCTTGTAAATTTATTAGATTTTTTTTTTTGTAAAAAATCTTGGAAATTTGTCAAAAAAAACTGTAAAATTGCAAAAATAAATGTTAATTTCGATCGTAAACTATTTGTTTAAAAACAAAAAAAAAAACTGTCCAATATTGGTAAAATTGGAGTACGAGACTTTTACTAGTAATTTGACAAGTTTTTTTTTTTTTTTTGAGTGTAGATACCTTGTTTGAATGTACATTTTTTGAAATTCTTTTAGATTTTAATTTTAATATATTTTCAAATTTATTTTTTCTAAATTTCTTATAATATTTTCTAAATTTCAACTGGAAAAAGTGTAGCATGTGCTAGTAAACTCGAATAAGTAGTACGTTCCGGTAGAGAACAATTTAAAAAAATGTTGAAACTTATATAAACAATGTGGCGCCAGGATTTTATAGCCTGGTTTATGTTCTTTTCAACAGTAATAACAAAACATATTCACAAATAATTACAACAGAAAACAAACATGAAAATAATGTTATACCCTACGTCAGTGCTCGTCGGATACTTCCCTTGTTAGTGTCAATTACACTGTGCTACAAAAAACCCAAATCGAATATACTTTTAAATAAGGTACCCAACTAAATTCTTACTAACACTTACGAGAATAGAATGTCGTATGTTGACAGGTCTAATAACGGGACACTGTCTTGTCGGAAAACATGCCAAGAACATGAATCTTATTACGGACGCAAGCTGTAAAAGGTGCGAGACACCAGACGTCGAGGAGACCATTGAACACATCCTGTGTCACTGCCCGGCTTTGGCACGAACTCGACTATCAATTATGGGAAGTTCACAGTTCGAGACTTTGGAGGAAATTACGAGGATAGACCTGAAGAGTTTGAAACAGTTCGTGATGAAGGTCAATGTATTTAGTTTACATCGATAAGCGGAAAGAGTTTTGTGGTATCGCTATGGACCAACTGGTCTATGCGGAGTGCCCATCTGGCACCGCCACCCTAACCTAACCTAACCTAACCTACCCAACTAAAAATTTGAAGGATCAGTACTGATCCGAAAAATGGATCGCTAAGATTAGATCAGTTTTAATCGGACGGATACAATTTCATCCGAAAATGGGTTTATCTAATTATATAAACCCATTTTTCGGATATCATTGTATCCGCCCGATTAAAACTGATCTAATACTAGTGATCCATTTTTCGGATCAGTACTGATCTTTCAAATTTCGGATCAGTACTAATTAGAGATGGGCACATGAGCAGATTAGAGCGTGATTCACTTGATTCAATTTTTGAATTCAATTTTACTCACGTGATTGTGAGTGAGTGTGAGTGGGAAAAAAAATTGCGTGAGTGAGTGTGCGTGAGTACGATTTTTGCGTGAGTGAGTGTGCGTGAGTCGATTTTTTTGCGTGAGATTGCGTGATTTTTTTGCTCTTCATATTTCTTTTCGTACCAAAAAAAAGCAACAAAATATTGTAAAATTTGGCTTTAAAAAGCAAAAAAAAATGTAAAATTTCGCTGAACTTTTAATTTTGCTAAACAAATTTGAATGATTTTTGATATTTTAGTTTTTGAATTTTTTTTTTTATTAATAAGAGTTTCGTGAGTGTGAGTCAACGTGAGTGTGAGTGAAGCTTGCGTGAGTGCACGTAAGTGTGAGTTGTATTATATTTACTCACGTGATTGTGAGTGAGTGTGAGTAGAAAATATATGGTCGTGAGTGAGTGTGCGTGATTCAAAAATTCCTATCGTGAGCGTGATTGAGTGTGAGTCAAAAACTACTCACGTGCCCATCTCTAGTACTAATTCGAATAAGATCTTTAAAATCTCGGAAAAGACGTGATGTATAAAAATATATCTAAACATTTTTACTAGGGTGGTTAAGGTTGTAAGTCTCGTCGAAAAGATCACAAAAATGCCCATCAAACTTGCCAGACACCCTCAAATTTTAAAGTTATTGTCAAAAAACGTTTTTTCGGGACTTTTCTAACTAAACCACGTGTAACTTAAACATTTTTCAACCGATTTTAAATTTTTCAACTGTTTTGGATAAAACAAGTGAGAGTGTTAAATTCGGCTGTGCCGAATCTTTTATACCCTCCAACACGTTAAAAAAAAAAAAAAAAAAACAGGGGCGTCTTTTTCTTTTGGGGGGGGGGGGGGGGTAACGTCGGTGGGAGACAACCTTCCTGGATCCAACTGCAAGACTTTTAACTTCTTTTGACATAAAAATGTTTCGTTTGCTAAGCAAAAGTACAAAAAACCTATAAAAAATGGGTTTTTTTAGAGGTTTGTTTAGTTCTTAAGAGGGGAACTTTTTTCCCCCTGATCCGATTTTGCCCATGTTCGAACTTAACCAGCCCAATACCATAAGACATATTCGTGCCAAATTTCAGGAGTCTAGCTCTTTAACTTTGGACTGTATCGTGTCTTCCACAGACGGACGGACGGACGGACGGACGGACGGACGGACGGACGGACAGACGGACATCGCTAGAATGTCTTAGAATGGATCACTGATCAATAATATATATACTTTATGGGGTCCTAGACCGATATTTCGATGCGTTACACACGGAATGACAAAGTGAGTATACCCCCATACTGTGGTTGGAGGGTATAAAAAGGATAATGCCTTTCATGTGTGTGAATTGGTCTATACATATAAGAAAGATATGTATTGATTTTTTTAACAATATCTAATTTTTTGTTATTTTTTGAAAATTTTTTGAGTTTATCGATTTTTTTCTGCTATAGTTTGTTCAACAACATTTATATTAATAAACGTATTACTAAAAAAAATTAATTGTGAATACGATGAGCTTTATGCCAAAAAAAAAATCGGACAACAATTGACAGAGTTGTGATAATTTTTCTAAAAAAGAAAATTAAGATTTTGTATGAAATTGCGGTGCGGATAACCCAGGCAAAAAAAAAATAAGCGAACATACTGACAGGTCGCGTATCATTATTTTAAAGGTTTTTGACCTCCTGAATTCGAATTTGACCTTGAAATTGCGCTATCGTAATAAGTTTTTGAGGTATCAATTTATGTTAAATATCTCAAAAACCTGACGAGATAGAGCAAGTTAAATGCCAGATTCGGATTCAGCGCGTCAAAAACCTTTAAAAATATTGTACATTACCATTTATGATAAATTTTTTTTTTTTTGCCTGGGTTATCTGAACGGCGATTTCCTGCAAAATCTTAATTTTCTTTTTAGAAAAATTATCACAACTCTGTCAATTATTATCCAATTTTTTCAGGATAATGCTTATCGTATTTAGAATTAATTTATCTTTAAAAAAAACGCTCATAAATATAAAGGTTATTAAACGAACTATAGAAAAAAATCGATAAACTCGAAAAATTTTCAAAAAATAACAAAAAAAATTGATTTTATAGAAAAAATCAATAGATATCTTTCTTTTACGTATTGACCAATTCACAGATATGGAAAGCACTATCCTTTTTCTATCCAAAACAGTTTAAAAATTTAAAATCGGTTGAAAATTTTCTGAATTACACAAGGTTTAGTGAGAAAAGTCCCAAAAAACGTTTTTTGACAATAACTCTGAAATTTGAGGGTGTCTGGCAAGTTTAATGGGCATTTTTGTGATCTACTCGACAAGACCAATAACCTATACTATGTCACATCAGAAGTATTTTTTCACTGTAGCACAGTGTTATTAAAGAAAAGCAGTTCCATAATGATATATTTAAACTTTTTTTTATTTAATTTTTTCTTTAAACGTATATTTTGCATTAGGTCCAGAACTTCAAGATCCCAGGGCGACCTTAGGAACATTTTTGAAAATTTAGAAATAATTTTGAAATTACTTTTTCAGGAAATCTTAATAAACGGGCGTCCCGTGCAGAAATCCAACATTTGCTTGGAAGAATATTTTGGGAAGTTACAAATATCAGCACAAAATCTTGATATGATGTACCACAAAGTAATGTAGGGCAGCGGTTACCAACCTATGGTACGCGTACCACTAGGGGGTACGAGAAACTGTCCGCGGGGGTACGCAAAATTTTAGACATTCGTTTTAGATTAACCTTTCAATGCTGGGTCTGGCTTACAAAGTTTTCCATAACGTCAGGTTTTTAAGACAGTTGAGGTCAGAGTTCACAAAAAACGTATTTTTGTGCAATTTAGAGAGCATTTTTTGCGATATTTTGAGATCTGATCACTTGTTTTCGATTAACCTTTCGATGCTGATTCCGAATATGGTACCCAAATTTTTCTATATCAGGTTTTTGAGAAAATGTATGTCAAAGTTCTCAAAAAACGTGTTTTTGGGCATTTTTGAGACGGAATTGTTGATCTGCCCTTGTATTAAAAAAAAAACATTAAAAAAAATTAAAAACATATTTCCGCCCTCTGTGATGTGTTTTTGGAACTTTTTTTAAGAGTTCAAAAAACGTCCATTGTTTAAATTTTTGGTGTAGAATTGACTGGTGAAATCAGATTTGCAATATTTTCAGCTGTTTTTGCTTTGCAGAAAGATCAGCTCAAAATCCGCGTTTTCAGATGCGTTGAGACACCCCAAGGAGCGAAAATTTTTCCAAAAAATACCACAATTGTTTTAATCTCGCCTAAATCCTTCAATAAAAATGATAATACCCGCAGATCAAAAATTTCAAAATTAACTTTAATATTTATATGAGAAGTTTTTTAACGAAAAAAACTCGGTAGGGGGTACGCGGCTGACAAAATTTAAAATTAGTGGTACGCGAGCCAAAAAGGTTGGTAACCGCTGATGTAGGGTATCCAACAAAAAAAAGATCAGCCCACTCTAACAAGCATGTATGTTATACTCTATATGCTTACACAGCAGTCTATAAATGAGTACGTATAGGTTATTCCATTATAATTCTAAGTGTCCCGGTATTGAACCTAGATGAGGAAATGCAGTCCCCATCTTGTGGGCGTGGATATAAAAAAATAAACCCTAGTAAAAAAGTTTTATATATAATTATATATAATTTGATAAAATTATATATAATTTGATAAAATTATATATAATTACATGAGATTATAAAAAGAAGTTTCAGTTTTCCAAAAATTTTATAAAATTATATAAAGTTTTATCAAATTTTATAAAATTAGATATCATTTCATATAATTTTATAAAATTTAATATAAAAAAATTCTGATTTTTATTAAGTTATACAAAATTTTATCTAAATTTATAAAAATTTTATCAAATTATATATCATCTGATATAATTTTAAAAATTTTATATGAAGGGCTTACTGCAAAAACTTGATAAGCAACATTTTATTTGTTTTGTGTTTTTTGCCTTCTACTTATGTTCCATTGATAGATTTTGGGCAAAATTTTTGCTTAAACCCTTCGTACAAGTATCTTGAGTATTTTCTACATAATTTCAAAAGTTTTAAGATATATTTCAATTAATTATTTTGTAAAAACTTATACAGAAACTGTAATTTCATATGACTTTTAAGGTGGGGGTAAAGGTCTCCTGGATCCTCGTCTGTCTATAAATCATTGATGTGCCATATGTTTTTTTTCAGCCAGACATTAGGTATGCAACGCCTTATATTTTATTAAATAAAATGAGCATGATATGATGATGATGATTTTTATTTGATGGCAATTGGAGCGTATGAGTAATTTTTAATTACAAAGTAAAAAGTAAAAAGTTAAAAGAACAAAGATACAAAAAATCAAAACGGAAAACTGTTTTTCTTGTAACCCGTAGTCCTTATAAATGCTTTTCATACTATATTTTTTTATATTTTTTATACATATTTGTGGTAAATAAATTTTCTATGGATTTTTTTTTTTATATTCTTCTGTTTGTTTTTCATTTTGGCATTTTAATAAACATCACGTTTTTTATTGGAAACTATTATCGAATCCAATCAATTTAAAAATACAATCAATTTCTATGAATACTGTATTTTTGTTTACATTTCAAACGAAATCAGTTTTTTTTGTGGTTGTAGTAGTTATTTTTGTTGTACGTTTATTCTGTAAAGGGTTAAACTAATGCATTACTAAATAAAGAGGGGGCCTTTAAGGGGACCAGAAAAATATTATTAAAAAATTGGGGAAAAAAATTTAAGTAATCACACACAGAAAAAAATGTTTTCCGATGAATGATTTTCATAGTATTTATGAACAAATTCATTCAATTTATTAACTTTTTCATAATATTTATAAACTTTTTCATTGTATTTATGAATAAATCATTAAATGTGAAATTTAAGAACTATTTAACATTTTTCATAAATACTATGAAAAAGTTTATAAGTATTATGAAAAATTCAATAAATTGTATGAATTTGTTCATAAATACTATGAAAATCGTTCATTAGAAATTTTTTTTTGTGTGCATAAACATTCAGGGAAATCCAAAAACTTTAATATCCTCTAAAATAGCGGTTACCAACCTATGGTACGCGTACCACTAAGGGGTACGCGAAACTGTCCGCGGGGATACGCCAAATATTAGTAATTTGGACATTCGTATTATATTAATCTTTCCGCATCGGGCTTCCAAAGTTTTCCATAACGTCAGGTTTTCAAGAAAGTTGAGGTCAAAGTTCACAAGAAACGTATTTTTGTGCAATTTAGAGAGCATTTTTTGCGATTTTTTTGGATGATATTTTGAGATCTGACCACTTGTTTTCGATTAACCTTTCGATGCTGATTCTGAATATGGTTCCCAAATTTTCTTTGACGCCAGGTTTTTGAGCAAATTTATGTCAAAGTTCTAAAAAACGTGTTTTTGAGCATTTTTGAAACGGGTTGTAATAGAGTGGAAATTTTGTTAAGCTCAAAATGCCCTTTCATTGTAATTGGGGGTGTTTCATCCAAAAAGTCACGGAATTATTGATCTGCCCTCGTATTAAAAAAAAAACATTGGCCGCTGTTCCAAAAAAAGTAATTCACATAAAAAATGTGAAAATGAAAATTTCCGAATTTTTTTGGTGTTCTAGATTTCACATCCGAATTTTTTTTTCGTTTTGTTTCACATAAATAAAATTTGGTGAAAGTAAAACGAATGCACTTTTTTCCTAATATTTTTTAAAATTTTAATTATTTGATTTCAACTTTGAATGAAAACGTGATCAACAAAACACTGAACTTGATTTCATGTGATTCGGAAATTTTCATGTGAATTGAAAAGTTGTGAAAGACAGAACAGAGGCCATTAAAAAAAATACAAAATTATATATTTTTTTTAAGAGTTCAAAAACGTCCGTTGTTTTTAATTTTTCGCTTAGAACTGACTGGTGAAATCAGGTTTAAAAAAAAAAATATTGAACCAACCACCCCAAGGAGCGAACATTTATCCAAAAAAAAAGTTTTGATCTCCCCAAAATCCTTCAAAAAAATTATAATACCCGCAGATATAAAATTTCAGAATTAACTCTAATATTTATATGTGAAGTTTTTTTAACGAAAACAAGAAACTCGTTAGGGGGTACGCGGCTGATAAAATTTAAAATTAGGGGTACGCGAGCCAAAAAGGTTGGTAACCGCTGTTCTAAAATGTAAAAAAAAAAGAATTGTCAGGGGCGTCCTTTTAGAGGGGTAGGCGGGGGAGTTGGGGGGAATTAACAAAATTATTGTTTATGGTTTTTACAGTAATATAATTTTATTATTTAAATTTATTTTTTATTCTGTAAAATTCAGAAAATTCATGAAAAGAAAAATTCAGAAAAAGATCTGAAAATCAATTCAGGAAAACCGAGACAAATTTTGTTAACATCAGGAGCATTGAAAAAAATTTTAATATTTAATGGTGATCACTAGATTTGGTTATTTTTAAGCAAATATTTAATTCTTTTTTCCCCTCGAATATTTTTTTCGGTGTAAGCTCTATATATATATTTTTTTTTAATTTATTCAAAAATAAATTTTGGATGCTGATCAGCAAACTTGACCATTTTTGATATATCTGCTTTAGTTAAAGTTTAAATTGCAATTACATTTTTTTTTAATTTCCAACGAAAATAGATTTTTTTGTGCTAATCCCTAAATTTGACCATTTTTTGCTTTTTCTCTTTTAGTATGAATTGTAATTAAATTTGTAATTCGAAAATAAATTTTTGATGGTGATCATCAGATTTCGATTTTTTCGCTCCATCTCATTTAATAAAGTTTTTTTTTTTCTTTAAAAAAATTGTTGATGATGATCACTAGATTTGCCTTTTTTCGTTCTATTTCCTTTAGTTAAGGTTTACTTCCAAAAAAGTTAAAAAAAAATAATGATGCAAAAATATACACCAATACCTCGGTTTGCGTCGCTTCGGTTTGCGTCGTTTCGAAAATGCGTCGTTTTCAAATTTCTGTGATTTCGAAGTTGCGTCGTTTTGGTTTCAGTTTGCGTCGCATGGCTTCGAAGTTGCGTCGCCAGTGCTTCGATTTGCGTCGTTGATATAAAAATGTGTGTACAAAGCTGAAACAAAAAAAGGGGATTTCCCGTTTATATTTCAGTTTGCGTAGCATGACTTCGAAGTTGCGTCGTTAGTGCTTCGATTTGCGTCGTTAATATGAAAATGTTTATACAATGCTTGCTTTTATACTTGCTTTTATACTATGAATTTTTTATTTTTATTTTTATCTTAATATTTTTATGTTTTTGTTATGTTTTTTTTTACGTTTTTCTCATGAATTGTTATATTTTTATTTTAATTAAAACTGTTTTCAAAAAAAAAATACAAAAAAATTGCATTTTTTATTGAAAAATCTAATTTTTCTGCTGAAATTATGAATCTCGGAACCAATTAAATGAAAATCTATACAAATGTATGGAAAATCGTGCTTCGGTTTGCGTCGCGTTTCTCCGGTCCCAATTAACGACGCAAACCGGGGTATTGGTGAACTTTTGATTCTGATTACCAGATTTGTTTGTTTGTTTCTATTCGCATTAGTTAATGTTTAAAATACATTTTTTTTTTAGTTTCATGCAAAAGTTTATTTTTAAAGCTGATCACCAGATTTGGCTGTTTTTGTTTAAGTTTTTTTTTTTCAAATGTTAGTATAAAACCTGAATCAAATTACGTCGCGTAAGGCGTAACGCCCAATAATTTTTCGTTTCTAATATTTAAATGTGAGTTACCTAAATCAAACGGACGTAAAAATTTCAAATTTGATGTGTTTGTTTTTGTTTTTTTTTTTACGTCTTGCGCTACGCATTTGATTCTGGTTCGACCCTTATGTAAAAATTTATTTTTGAAGCTAATCTTTTTTTAGATTCATATAGGAGTTAATTTTTAAAGCTGATCACCAGATTTGGCTATATTTGTTTAAGGTTTTTTTGAAAAATGTTATACAAAAATATATTTTTGAAGCTGATCACCAGATTTGGCTATTTCCGCTCAAGCTCCTTTAGTTAGGGGTTTAATTGCAATTAAAGTATTTTTTAAATCTAACAAAAACAGATTTTTGATGATGACCACCAAATGTAGCTATTTTTGCTTTATCTTCTTTAGTTCAGGTTTAAGTTGCAATTAAAGATTTAATACACTCAAAATAATAATTCTGTTAAATTAAAGAAAAACTGTGCTAATTTACTTTTCCAGCTTGCAACATTTCTTGGTAATTTTACTATAAAACTCTGTAAAATGATTTGGACTAAGAAAAACTGTTAATTTACAGAGTTTTTAGTAAAATATTGGTTAAATAAAGCACCATTTAACAAAGAAAACTGTGTAAATTTACATATATTTGTAAAGTGCGTTTGATGCAACCAAAATTTTACAGAAAAAACTTCATAAATTTACATAGTTTAGTTAAATGCGTGTTATTTAGGAAAATTTTTATAATATTTCTGAAAAAATTTTAGAAAACTCTGTTAATTACACAGTGCAACACCCAAAATCGGAATGGGATGAAACCAAAAGCAAATTAAAGTTGACATATTCCATAACAAAACCCTCAAGGCTTTTTTCTAGTTCAGAGCTAGATTTTTTTTTTTACACGCATTTGAAGTTAGTGAAATTTTATTATAATTATAATAATAAATGCTTGAAAACTGTATTAGTGGCGTATGATTAATATTGTAATTGCCTTTAAATAACAATCATACGCAACGGTGCCCAGTGGTTTATTTTAATAATTGTCTTTAAATAACAATCATACGCAACGGTGTACAGTGTTTTTTTAATAATTTGGCAATTCAGTAAATAAGTGCTGGACCGATTGCAGCAAAATTCATACCAGTTATAGCTAAAGTAATTTTGAGCTTAAGTTTGGAAGCTGGACCCTACATGTTCAATAAGAGCACCATCAGGGGCCCTTAAAGTAGGACATGTTTAGTACACAAAAACTTTAAATGCTTTAAAATCACCAATTTTAAATGTGTGTAAAAAAATCTAGCTCTGACCTAAAAAAAGGCCTTGAGGGTTTTGTTATGGAAAACGTCAGCTTTCATTTGCTTTTGGTTTCATCCCATTCCGATTCGGAAAGTTCGATTTTGTATCACTGTGTTATCTGTAAATAAAGATTACAAAGTAATATAACAGATCAAACTTTGTTTTTTGTCACAACAAAATACAAAGTATTTTCTTTAAACCTGCATTTTGACAGAAAACTTTGTCAAATGTCTGTCGAATTGAGATTACAGTAATTTAATAGAGTATTTTACAGAGTTATTATTTTTAGTGTGGTTTTGAAATTTTATAACTGAATTTTTATTTAGTTCGCTTAAGTCCACATTAATTATTTCTGAGAAATAAAAATTATTTTTGTACAATGAGAAAATCTAAAAAAATCAAGTGACAACACAGGCTTTTTGTAAGTGGAGATTTCTAAAGCTTTTTACTTTCATACAAAATTAGATTGTTTTAAGCTAATCGCCAGATTTGGTTATTTTCGCTCTATCTCCATTAGTTCAGGTTTAAAGTTTTTTTTTGGGAATTTTTTTTACAAAAATATATTTTTGAAGCTGATCGCCAGATTTTACTATTTTCGCTTTATCTGCTTTAGTTAATTTTTTCATACAAAATTTTATATTTTTAATGCTGATCACTAGATTTGGTTATTTTCGCACTAAATTCATTATCATAACTAATTAAAACTAAAGTTTCTTTTCTGAAAAATTTCATAGAAAAATAAATTATTTATGCTGTTCACCAGATTTGGCTATTTTTGCTTTATCTCACTAAGTAAAGGTTTAAATTGCATTTATGTTTGTTTTAAACTTCTTAGATTTTTTTAAGAAAAAATTTCGTTAAAAAACTGTTTTTTTTTTTGCTGATCCCCAGGATAGGCTATTTTTCGTTCTATCTTCTATAGTAAAGGTTGAAATTGCAATTAACCCTTCGTTGCATGGCATTGCATTTATGCAATGTTGACTTCGCGCGAATCTAGCAACTGCGTTAT
Organism: Pegoplata infirma; assembly: GCA_963921195.1. Lineage (NCBI taxonomy): Eukaryota > Metazoa > Arthropoda > Insecta > Diptera > Anthomyiidae > Pegoplata > Pegoplata infirma. The sequence continues at coordinate 103,449,993 of OY992540.1, forward strand.
TCACCATTTACCGTTATTTTTGTTTTCGTTGATCTATTTTATGTAAAAACAATCAATTTTTTCGAAAATTTGCTTAGTTTGTAAAACATTTGTAGAAACAACCCAGCAAAATTTTCCGTTCCAAATAATCGGTTCCAGAACGCATCATATTACCCTGCAACCGATTCTACTTCACGTTCCAGAATCAATGATTTTTGTTTGAAATTGTCCCAAAAGCAATCGTTTTTTAGAGCAAGTAGTTTTTTTGAAAAATAATTTTACATAGAAAATTTTGTATTGATTACCGTAGAATATATTCAAGAATTTATTGTTATAGGAATTTGTTCCAAAAAATTTTCCTGGGAAGAATAAAACCCAAAAAAAATGTTTTCTATAAGGAAATTAAGTCATGTAATGAAGTTTTTGCTTTGAAAAACTAGATACTACCTTGCCCAAATTACGAGAAAAAGTCTCGTAATCCCATTTTACCAATATTTGACAGTTTTTCATGTTTTTTAACAAAAAAAATTTGATCGAAAATTACATTTTTTTTTTGTAATTTTAAATTTTTTTTTGTAATTTTACGAATTGTTTTTTTGCAATAAATCTAGTAAATTCACGAGAATTCCTTGTCAGTTTTTTTTGCGCCAAAAAAGCTCGTAATTTTTACTAGGAATTATACGACGACTTACGAGCATCAAACAGGAAAAGGAAAATTTGGATGACGCAATAATAAAATATGTTTTTAATTCAGTTGATGTTCTGTTTTTTTTGTGCTAAAGTGAAAAATAAAGTTTCGACTACACACTATTTAGACATTAAAACTGTAGTATTATTTGTGTGCTTACGAGGAGCACTTCCTTCATACAAACTTTTCAGGCATAAAGACACTATTTTTGTGCTTTATTGAAGCAATGATTTCTGAGCATCCAATATGCTTACAAAAATGCACCTAGTAAGCTTCTAAGAAGGTATGATTTCATTACATTTTTATGGCGCTGAAATAAGCGCTCGGATGAAATGCTGTAAAGTGGGACATTGCGATCAAATATCATGCCATACGTATGTCAACTCAAAAGTCTCTTACAAACCTGGTTACGACGAAGCAGTAGTTTTTGGTGGGAATTAAGGTTTTTTTTTTTAAATTTAATACACAAAATAAATTTTTGATAGTGATCACCATATTTGGCTATTTTCGCTCTTTCTCCTTTAGTTAAGGTTTAAATTGCAATCAAAGTTGTTTTTTTAATAGCAAAAAATTTTAAGAAATAAAGAAAAATTGGGAGTTTTAGAGTGTATATAACATTCTCTCTCTCTCTTTTCTGCAAATTGTTTAATAACAGGTTAAAATTATTTTCGTACACTCAAAAAATTATGTCATTAACTGTTTGTAGTTTATTTAAAAAGTTTTCCGTTTAGTCGTTTTTAAAAGCAAAAACATTTGTTTGATGTTCAGTTTTTATTAATAACTTCTTCTGTCCTTTGTTTCAAAAATAACACACTAAAAAATAAAGACTTCCATTCACATTTAATTTTTAAAGTCATTTATTTTTGTTCTGTAGGTAAAAACTACTGATTATTCTTTAAATTTTTAATGATTTGTGTAAGTCATTTTTTTTTAAATTGTTGGTATTTTTTAATGAAATATCATTAGTTTTTACCTACACAAGTCAGTAATTTTTTTGTAGAAAAAAAAAATCAAAAAATTATTTATAGAAATATAAAAACATGTTTGTATCAAGTGACTTTGGCACGATGGGTAGAGTGTCTGGCCAGAATGTAGTTGGTTGCGGGATCGATTCCCCAAAATTTTATTAAAAATTTTTAAAAAAATATTTCAATAGAAAATTGTATAAAATAACCTACGGAGTCATTAATTTTTAATGTTTTCGTAGGTTATTTTTTTGGAATTTGTTGGTAAAACTAACAGAACTATCATTAATTTTTAATGTTTTCGTAGGTTATTTTTTTCGAATATGTTAGTAAAAAAGAGTGAAAAAACCGTAATTTTTTAATGTTTAATGTAATTTATTTTAGAAAATTTTGTCAACAGTAAAAAATAAATGTTGATGTTTGTTAAAATAAATGAATAATTACTGGGTTGGTTTTCAATTGTTTATTCACTTGTTTTAAGTGTGTTTTTCTTTTGTTTTTGCCTACAAAATATTTTGAGTGTAGTTAATTTTTCAACCAATTAGTGCTTCAAGGCCCCTTAACATCCAAAACCCACTCTAACACATTTATTTTTGTTATATTTTTCAAAGTTAAAAATTCATAGTAACTTGTTTGGAATCATGCTCGATATGCTTTAGACCAATGTTGACTTTGGTTGCTCTTTTTTTATTGTTTTTTAACTTTATATATTTGTTTTCCAACAATATCAATACAATAACTACAAATTGATTTGAAATAAAAAACAAATTATATAAAAAAAAAAATAAACCTTAAAAACTTAAAAAGAATGAAAAACTAACATTGAATGAAAGCAACAATTTCTTTCGCATCCTTTTACACTCATGATTGGCCATCAGCCAATTTAAATACGAAAAAAACGAGAAAAATATAAAAATCATTTTTAATCCAAAAACAAAAAATACACACACATAAAAACCAAAGAATATACAAATTCTTAAAATATTTTTTTTTCTTTCTTTACAATTTTTACATTTTTTACATTTTGTTTTACAACATGAATTCATGAATATCAACATAACGAAGATGCGTCTCATCTTATATCCTTGAGTGACAATGACCCACATACAATTTGAATGTTATAGAAAAGATTTTTTTAAAAAAAGTGGAAAAAATATATAAAAATACAATTTAAGGAAATCATTTTTCGTTTGTGTGTAGTTATTTGAATTTAACTCCTGCATACAGTATTCCAAAAAACAATCATCACCCTCCTTTAAAAATTGCATTCTGTTTTTTATGTAGAAAATATTTGTGTGTTTGAGTTGTTTTTTTTGTGTTTTATATATTTAGAATACAATTGAGGTTGCAAAAGTTCATTTTTGTTTTTATGCAAACAAATTAAGTTGCCAGACATTTGCCAAAACTAAATCCTTTTTTCAAATTCTCATGTTTTTAAACAGTACTGATTTACTTTTTTTTTACTTTCATACATTTGTTACATTTTTCTAATTTCCATTTCGTTTTATTTTTTTTGTATTTATTATTTTTTTCCAAATGTGCCGTGCGTGCTTTTTCTATGATCTTCTGTATAATTTAAAGAAAAAGTAAAGTGAAAGAAATAGTTTTGTAATTTTAAATGTTTTACTACTATGAAGTTTTTTAAAACTTTTTACTGAAATCAAAAATATAAAAAAAAGTTTTTGTTTTACAAAAAAAAAAACATTTTTTTGTAATTCGACTAATTTTCTTTGAATTTTACTTGCTTAATCTAGCAACCTAGATATTTTTAGCTTAATTTGTTTCGCTGTCGCTTTAGCATTTTCAATTTTGAAATTTTAGGTCTATCTCTCATACACTCAAAATAATACATTAGTAGATTTACAATTTTTTTTTGCTAATGCTGATTTGCTAACTTTTAGCAGATTTTTAGTTGAGATTAGCATGTTAGCAAAAATATCTTGTAAACTTCATTTAGCGCATTAGCAATTTTAAACAAAATTTGAACTAATTTTTTTTGCTAAATTTAAAATTGAGTTGACCAAATTTTTACAAGCTTTTTTGCTAATATTAGCAAAAATAAATGGTAATTTTTTTTTTATTTTCAGAAAACTTAAAATGGCGCTATCTCGGAAACTAAGCCAGTTAGAGCAAAATGGAGGCCATTTTTGGTTCTCGGGTTCTCCATAGTATCGCCGGTCCTCTTCACATGTGTGGACCCTAATGGGTCCTAACTTTGGATCCAAAAAAGTTAGCATTCCCGAAAATTTTAAAATGCTCATATCTCGGTAAATATTGCCGACACAACAAAAAGTCCAAAAGCATTTTTGTAGCTCTCAACACGTAGAACAAAAGCTCTCCGAGTAATATTTTTGAAGTTATCGAGTTTTGTAATTCTCAAAACCCCGGTGGTCCCCTAAAATCACGTATCTCAAAAACTAAGCAAGGTAGAGCGAAACGGACACAAATTTTGGATCAAAAACTATGACGATTTTTAAGGAACCTAACTAGGTCTAGGCCCATCGGGGTCTGGATCTATCGGGTCCGAACCCAATGGGGTCCTCAAATGTGTATGAACTAAGTTGAAATAAAAAAAATTTCAGTTAACTAATTTTTAGCAAAACGTTTTTGCTAACTTTACCAAAAAAATTGTGGGTTCAAAATCAGCAAATTTTCTTGTAGGTTTACAAGCTTTTTTTGCTAACTTTACAGTTTTTTTTTTTGAGTGTACGAATTTCGCACTCTTGCCCAAAACATTAAATCATGATAATGTTTTGCGTAAGATTTGGATTTACTTGCCAAAGCAAAGTTTTTTTTTAGAAAAAATAATGTTATATTACTTTGATATTCCATGCAAACGAATATCAGTTGAGAACCCCATTTAGTTTATATATTATTGATCCATTTTCTAAGCCTCTGTAGCCGTCCATCTGTCTGTGGAAAGCAAGATTCAGTTCAAACCAAAAGAGGTGTACGTTTGGTAAATGAATTCAAAAATAAGTGTAAAAAAGTGTTTTAACATTTCGGAGAGTACGAAAGATTCGGCACCGAAGAATTCCACACTCTTACTTGCTTTATGTGCATTTGATAAACAAATGGAAAATTTTTATGTGAAAAGTTTAGACTTGTTGAAAAAGTACTTTTAGTAAAAAAAAGGGGATATATGATTTTTCGTGAAAAAAAAATGTTTGATGGATGAAAAAAAGTTCTTGATGAAGAAAAAAATTTTTTTATAAAAAAAAAAAAATATGAAAGCAAATTTTTTTTTTTTTTTTTAAAAAAATTGAAGAAAAAAAATTGAAGAAAAAAAAATTTGATAAAAAAAAATTCTTGGAAAAACAGAAAAAATGTTGAAAAAAAATTTGATGAAAAAAAAAAAAATTTGATGAAAAAAAAAATTTTGATGAAGAAAAAAATTGACAAAAAAAAAGATTTGATGAAAAAAAGAAAAATTTAATAAAAAAACAAGTAAGAGTGTTAAATTCGGCTGTGCCGAATCTTTTATACCCTCCAACATGCAAAAAAAATAAAAAAAAAATTGCAGGGGCGTTTTCTTTTTTTTGGGGGGGGGGGGTCGGTAGTGGTAATTGAGGGGGGCAAATTTCCTTTCGAATATGTGTTTAAAAATTCATTCTTATGCTTTTTGCGCTAAAGATATACAATTTTATCAATATTAAAAAAAAATGTTATTCCACGCCCATAAAAGGGGGGGGGGGGCGGACGGAAACAACGACATTTTCTAATTCTTTGGGTCCAAATGCAGGACTTTGAACTTCATGTAGTATAAAAATGTTGCATTTGTTAAACAAAAACACAAAAAAATCATGTAAATAATGGAATTTTTCAGAGGTTGGTTTAGTTCTTCAAGGGGGAAATTTTTTTCCCCTCGTCCGATTTTGCTCATTTACGAACTTAACCTGCCTAGGAACATAAGACATATTCGTGCCAAATGTCGGGAGTCTAGCTCTTTAATTTTGGACTGCATCGTGTTAACTACAGACGGACAGACGGACGGACATCGCTAGAATGTCTTAGAATCGATCACTGATCATAAATATATACACTTTATGGGGTCCTAGACCGATATTTTGATGCGTTACACACGGAATGACAAAGTGAGTATACCCCCATACTGTAGTTGGAGGGTATAAAAAGGCTTAAAAGGAAAATTGAAGCCCAAGAAAAGTAGTTCTTATTAAAAATTTTTAATTCCATGCATCTTTGGTTTTATTCTATTCTACTGACAACTAGAAATATATTATTGTTAATATTTTTTTTTCCAAAAAAAACAAAAAAAAAAAAAATTTCCGAAATTTTTTTTTTTGGTTTGTAGGACTGGTCCGATTCTTTTAAAATTTGGAACGATGATTCATGAATACGATATACGTTGACATGATAAATTTCGGAAGGATGCCTATTATGGTTCTTAGAGGCATTTATGCCAAATTTAGCAGGTACGTTTGTGTGGGGGCTAGGTCAAAACATGGACCGATTTTTTCAAATTCAATAGGCTTTGTCCTTGAAGTGGTGTAGGGTATAAAAACAACAAAGTTTGAAATCAAATTTTCTTCAAAGTGTATGATAGAAATACATTTTTTTCTTTTTGAAAAAAAAGAAATATTACTAGTTGACTTGACTGTTATGGCACAAGGAGCAATAGTATCAACATCAGCTTTTAACATTGTTATGCTTTCCTGCATGCAATTTCACAACCATCACATTGCATTTATTTAAATTTAAACCAGCTTCAGTTTCATCTACTTTACGTTTTATTTATGAGCGTCTATGTATGTATACATACAAGGGTTTTCAATTCCGGAAATCCCGATCCCAGAAATCCGGGGATTTTCGAATTAGTCGTATCCTGAAACACGCACACAGAAAACAAATTTGCTAATTTCCAACTGAAATTCAGTTGTTGCAATAAAAATTCGGTTGATGTATTTGTATTAAGATTGTAACAACTAAATATCGGTAGTTACAACTAAATTTTGTTAATACAACTATCTTTTAATTGAAGCAACTAAACAATTCGTCTTCCACAGCGAAATATAGTAGCAGCAGCCAAATTTTGAGTTGATACAACGGAAAAATTCAGTTGGTAAATTATTTTTCGCTGTGCGGGATTTCTGATTTACAATACCGAGATTCCGATTTTTTTAAAATATTTTTTATTATTTTTATATTTTTTTAATAATTTGTATAAAATATGAAAATAATCCAACAAAAGTTTCGGCTGTTACCATTTTTTTGTGAAAGCAAATGGTGAACCGATTGCGAAATGCAAAGCTTGTAAAAAGATTCAAAAACTAATGGTGGGTGGTTCAACGAAGGGACTTTTAAAACATCTTAACTCCTTAAGTTGTAAACTGTTTCAATTTTATGTTTTTTGATAATGATGAACCACGAAGAAAGTAAAAAAAAATTAAAACGAATATCCTTCCCAGGAGGACTATCTTCTTGGTTGGTTTTTTTCTTTTTCGAAGTTCACAATTTCAACCAAACTTCGAAAATCTTTACGAACGCGTGGATTTGAAGTGCCAAAAAATCTCGAAAATTTTTAAAAATCCTGAAAAATTTCGCGACTTCCGGGATTTAAAAAATTCTGAAAATCCCGGAATCTCGAAAATTTTTCTTTAATCCCGAATCCAGGAATTCAGAAAAATCAATTCCGATTGGAAGCCCTAAGACATACCTAATACACATACATGTACGTTACATACTCTTGAGTTTGATATCTTACCACTAGCAGCAGCACCACATGCACAGCACAATATGTGAGAAATGTTCATATGGTTTTCTAACTGTATAGTTTGATTGTGTGCGTGTGTCTGCTTAGTGTAGTATATGGTTGTGTGAGTGGCTAGAATAGGATATCATTTTTCAAAATTTCATTTATTCATGGATTACATTTTTATACCCTCCAACTACAGTATGGGGGTATACTCACTTTGTCATTCCGTGTGTAACGCATCGAAATATCGGTCGGGGACCCCATAAAGTATATATATTATTGATCAGTGATCGATTCTAAGACATTTTAGCGATGTCCGTCCGTCCGTCCGTCTGTCCGTCCGTCCGTCTGTAGTTAACACGATGCAGTCCAAAATAAAAGAGATAGGAACCTCAAGTTTTGCACAAATATGTCTTATGTTCCTAGGCAGGTTAAGTTCGGAAATTGGCCAAATCGGACCAGGGGGAAAAAAGTTCCCCCTTGAAGAACTAAACCAACCTCTAAAAAAATACACGTTTTACAGGTTTTTTTGTATTTTTGTTAAATAAATGAAACATTTGGTATATTTATCGCGATGGGAAGGTGCTCTCAACGTGCCCCACTGACCCTATCAACTTTGTCCCCCCCCCCCAAAAAAAAAAAAACGCCCCTGTCAATTTTTTTTTTTACATTTTGGAGGGTATAAAAGATTCGGCACAGCCGAATTTAACACTCTCACTTGTTTTCTTATAGAATGTTGTAAATTCCCATATTGTTTTGTTTTCCCTTACATTTTTATGCATGTATGAAGTGTTTATTTTTTTGGTTTCGTTTTTGTGGACAAGTGTACAAATTATTTTCGTTTAAATGTCATCATTTATAATAGTTAAAGTTTAAAGAGAGGGTAAATAATTTAAATGTTAAGGAAAACATACAAAATGTGACCTTGGAACTTTAATACATGATTTTAAATGGTATAAAACTCAAAAATTAAATCAAATCCAGGAAAAATCTGCTGATTTTTGCAGAAAAATCCATTAGTTTCAGCAGAAAAATTGACTGATTTTAGCAGACATAATTACAGTCACACTGATAGATCTGCTGATTTAAACGAACTTGAATTTTTCAATAAGAAAATAGTCTTGGAATCTTTTTTTAGGAAAAGTAATGAGAATAAAAATAAAAAAAAATGTATTAGAATCTGAAACTTTTTTTCTATAGAAAAAATTACTCAGAATATAAAAAATTTTTCAGAAAAATATATTCTTTTTTTCCATATGAAAAATTTGAGAATTTTTCTATAGAAAAAATTATATGAAAAATATTCCAGACTTTAACATCTTGAAAAGTGTCTCGGAATCGGAAACTTTTTCTATAGGAAAATCTGATTCGAATCTGATACTTTTTCTATAGGAAAAATGTCTTAAATTCCTATGAATCTGAGGTTTTTTCTATAGGAAAATGTATCAAAACATGAGCATATTTCTTCAGGAAAAATGTCTCAGAAAATTTTAAAAAAATATAATTCTAGCTCAAGGTCATATTTCTTTAACTAATCACAGTAATCTCTGAATATAAACTAATATTTTAGGAAAAAAAAGTTAAAAAAAATTTTTTGTTTTACTTTTTACGAAACTTTTCGATTGTCGAGTCAAAAAAGGAACCCAAAGGTAATGTCCTACAGGTCCGAGACTTTTGTCTGTTAATATCGCAACCTAAAAGGCAGCTTTCCCGACCTCGAAGTTTTCGAAATTCGAAAAAAGCTAAATTTGCTACATCCTAATGTAAGGCACACGTATTCAAAAACTATAATTTTACACTGAGGAAAAAAATCGTAGTCAAATCAAAAATTTTCGTACTCATTTTTAAAAACTTTAAATTTTTTAAATAGAAGATAAGTATAAAGGAAATTATATACAATTTATAATGATCAATTTCAAATTAACCATGACTATCATTTTAATTCAGGGTTGGCAACTGAAACGAATAACGGTATTCGTAACGGTATTGGTATTACATATTTTTTATATCGGTAACGGTAAAGGTAACGGTATTTTCGATTATTTAGGTAATGGTTAACCGTTTCCGAAACAACAATACCGGTACGTACCGGTATTATGAATAAAATTTACCCAACATTTTAAAAAGTCACAAATTCACTCAGAATTTAATTAAAATATTCACGCAGTATTGTAATTCAACATATAAATTATTGATTTTTTACGTGTTTATAAGATTTCTCTGTCCAATCAGCAGAAATATCTGCATTTTGAGCCATTTAAGAAATCTGCTGGTTTAAACTGACGCGGTTTGCTAAATTTCTGTCTGGATAAACTAAAAGTTGTTTTATAGATTTTTCGACAGAGTTTTTCTTCACACTGTACGACTACACGCTTACTTGCGTGGAAGACAACACCAGCCATACTTGAGCGATTCAGGTTTGTCTCTTCTTTGATATTCTTACTGAAAAATGCTTACATTACGTGGCACTCACTTTTCTCTTCAAAATTTTTTAGGTAAATTGCGAATGTGATCAGATTTTTTCATTGTTTTTAACCAAATAACAATCCGATTTACAATGAACAAAAATTTTTTTTTTAATTTACGTACATTAAAATATTTTACTTTGCTTTTTATCTGCAAAAAATTTAAAATAAGTAATATTAAGACCAGGGTTTGAAAAAAAACTCTAACGTACGGTACGTTAGTGTTCTGTACGGAACTATGGAGCTACCGTACGTTATCGAAACGTACCGTTCCAAGAACACGTTCACTAAAAAGTTTTTTAGTGGTTGTGAAGGTGTTCGCAAACAGAATTCCGAACGTTGTGCCTGCCAGTTGAAGAACAGAAACTTTACGATAACGTACCGAACTAGGTTAGAAACAAAATAAAGTTCTTTTAGTTTTCTGTTTGCGAACTTTTGAGACATTTTTTAAATTTAAAATGGCGATATCTTGAAAACTAAGCAAGATAGAGCAAAACGGAGCACATTTTTGGTTCTTGGGATCTCCATAGTATCGCTAGGCATCTACACATGGGTGGACCCCATTGGGTCCTTATTTTGAATCTAAAAAAGTTAGCATTCCGGGAAATTTAAAAATGCAAATATCTCGCTAAATACTACCAACACGACATAAAGTCTAAAAGCGGTCATGTACTACGAGACAAGATCCACAAAAATGCTTTTAGACATTTCATCGTGTCGGCAGTATTTAGCGAGATATGTGCATTTTTAAATTTTCCGGAATGCTAACTTTTTTAGATTCAAAATAAGGACCCAATGGGGTCTACCCATGTGTTTTCGAGATATCGCCATTTTAAATTTAAAAAAAAAATTCTCAAAAGTTCGCAAACAGAACACTAAAAGAACTTTATTTTGTTTCTAACCTAGTTCGGTACGTTATCGTAAAGTTTCTGTTCTTCAACTCGCAGGCATAACGTTCGGAATTCTGTTTGCGAACACCTTCACAACCACTAAAAAACTTTTTAGTGAATGTGTTCTTGGAACGGAACTTTAAATAACGTACTGTTTTTTTTTCGAACACTGACAACCAAAACAAAACCGATATAATACCGGTAAAAATCCGAATAAAGGTAATGGTTTTTAATCGGTAACGATATTAAAAATTTTTTATTTCGGTATTGGTAACGGTAGTCAATAATAAATGGTTTTTAATAGGTAATGGTATTGAAAGGGTGAAGAAAGCCAACACTGGTTCAAATGCATATAACTTCTACAACTATTGACGGATTTAGTTTAAAAGCCTCTTATTTTCTTCGTAATAAATCAGACTTAAACTTTACATACAGAAATAAAATTTAAAAATTATTTAACTTAACAAATCAGGTAGGTTCACTTTGCGGACTTTCCTTGTAAATTATAGGAAAACCCAACGTTAGAATTAATTTCTGATGGTGGAATCGAATTCAGAAGGTCAAAATACATAACAATTAGTGGGTTTAGTTTTTGGGTCAGAACCTTTTTTTATTTTTGTGGGGATGTATAATTAATAGACGAATATTGATAAAAAAAAAAGTGTTATAAGGTTTTCGGCAATGTAGTCTTAGATTGCAATTTAATGTATGTAACGTGATTCGACCTTATTTTATTTTTGAAGAACACTATTTCAAAGTTTATAAAGATTTGTTGATTTCACAATACATAAAATAGTAGTAAATAATAATTAAAATTACTCATACGTCTTATAACCCCATTTTTTTCATTTAACCCATTAAACCTTGTAACTAGTTCATATTTTCTTAAACGAATGCGAATGAACTTTTCCAATTATAAAACTAATAACAGCATGTAATCCAATGATGTAGTTATTTAATTTCATATCATCATACTTTAGAAAATCTGTATGAAAAATAATAAAAGAAATTATAACACTCATAGTTAGTGCAATATAAAACTTAAAATTGTACATGATTGCAACACCACAACTCAAGGAAACAACCGAAACAACACTCTTTCTCCACTGAAAAAAATAGCTTCGTGAAATTAATGAAAATTGACTTAACCTTAATGAAAAATGACTCACGTTTTTAACCGAAGACAGGTTTCATTTGATTAATGAAACTGGTGTCATTAAAGTTCCTTTCAATGAAAACTTGCATATAAATAATGAAAATATTCGTAGAACTTGTTTGAAACGTTTTATGAAGTTTTTCATAAAATGTATGAAAATATCCATTGATTAAATGTGGAATAGTAGTTGGTAATGAGCGTATGATAATTGCTTTTTACAAGTAACAAGTTGCAAACTTTATTAAGGTTTTGATATGGGAATTACGATAAATTCATGGGAACAAGTTGAGTTTACTGGCATTGGTCCAAAATAAAAAAAATAAAAAATTGAAAATAGCCCTGTTAGCGATGCTTTCGAAAAAAATAAAAAAAATTGTCGGCGACACGTATTAAGCGAGTTGTCTCGACTTGAAGTTTTTTGCTTATATCTTCGTTATTTATTGTTCAATTTCAAAAATATTGTTGTCATTCGAAAGGTAATTGAAATATCTTTCATTTTGGTAAAAAAAAAAATATTAACCCATAAAAGGCAAAAAAAATTTTTATTTTTTTTTGAGAAAAAATTTTTTATTTTTTTTTTTGTTTTTGAGAATTTTCGTAAAAAAAGCTTTTCTGTGTAGCGACCTTCGGCCGGGCTTAGGGATTATAAACTCCATAAATTAGTTTAGCGGCTTCGCTAAATAAAGTTTTTTTGTGTATTAAGCCTTTTTCCAGTTATAATATTCGAATTTCAAGTCGACATAACTCGCGAACCAGATCTCGCCGACAAAAAATCACCATAATATTGTCGATTTGTAATCAAAAGATCTATCTCTGGTAAAAAATTGGGATCAATCCGACCAATGCCAGTAAACTCAACTTAAGCCAATTCATGTTGGTTAAAGTTATCAAAATTTCCATAGAAAGCCCCTAATCAAGTTAGGAACAAGTTACCTAAAAACAGCACGTATCATACACCCATTAATGAAAATTTGCATTAATAACAATTTTGGTGAGTCACATGTAACCATCACTGTAACCGTCACTGAAATTTTATTTAGGGGCATGTCACAGACTCAATTCCGATCGGATTTGAAAAAAAGTTGTTACTAGTAAAACGCAAAACAATTTTTTTTTTCGGAATGAAATCACTTTCAAAAATCAAAGTGGAATTGAATTGCTAAAAGTGGTTTCATTCCGAAAAAAAGTATTTGCTTCATTCCGAAAAAAAGTATTTGACATGACCCTTAATTGCACACTTTTTATGGTTTTCACCTAGTTTTTACACACAACAAAATTTTACTCCAAACTTAAATTGGTCTGAATTGCCATATAAGGTAAACTATAAAAGACAAAAACGCGATGACTTTAAAAACACGTGCTGCCAAAACGTAGCAACAACGAAGCAATGGAACAACACAAATTACCCTACATTTCATCATAAAATTTTAATGACTTAAAAAACTATTTTTCTGTTGCAAATTATATTATATTTTTTAAGAAAAAGTCAAAAGAAACACTTATACGGAACTTTTCACTTGTAATTTCAATTAGATATAACCAGCATAACACACACACAAGTTTCAATAAAAAAGCAAAAAAATATAAAATTATTTTATTTTATTAGAAAAAAGTTAACACACATGTAAAAATTACAATTAGACTAAACACGCGTGGTGTAATAAAATGTCGTATGTTTTTGTTCTGTTTTCTTTCTCTTATTCGCAACGCATAGTTGTATTTAGTTCTAAAAAATCTTATGATATTTTTTAATGAAATTATGAAATCCAATGAAACAAGTTTTATAAAATTTGTTCATAACATGCATGAAATTTCAATCAGCTTATGAATTCCTTCATTTAAGTAATGAAAACAAAATAATGAATCCGCTTCATTAATATCAGGAAGGTTATTTTTTTCAGTGTCTCTCAACCTAACAACATTCAATGAAGCAAAGAAAAAACTACCAACAACATCTAACTTTTATATCACAGTATGGTGCTTATGAAAGAACTAAAAGGATTTCCCGTTTTTTTGTAATCTAAATGAAAACTTTTTACTAAAATGCAACATTAAAAAAGGAATTGTTTGCACTTCACATTTCACTTGCACTTTTTATTTTGCAAAGAATGCGAGTGAAAAATCGTTGTATAGTTAAGACAAAACAACATTAAGAATAATAATAATAATAATCGTAACAACAGTATAAACTATTTAGTAGGGTGCTAATCATTTCAAGGGATAATTTGCAACTGTAATTTGTTAACCTTTAACCACACTTTTTCATTCAGAGAGTAACGCTTGAGGTCAATTGTCATGATAAGACTGACAAGGAAAGTGAACCGATTTGCCAGAAACTTAAAATATATCTAAAAGAAATAATTCTAAGGTTTGGGGTGTCTCGGCCATATCGGGAATTTAGGGGTTCAAAAAAATGGCAAAAATCGGTTTTTTCAATACTTATGCAACGGTGGCATAACTTTATACAATTTCGGCTTCGTTTAATATTTTTTTTTCGTGAAAATGTTATTATTTTGTGGGGTATTTATGTGAAGACATAGAGATACGATATCCATATGAATTCAAAATAATTTTTATTAAATTTAAGTCGACACGTATTTTGGCTCTAGACGATATTCCTGTTAGTTCGGGAGTTATCAAAATTTTCCCGAAAGTCCACATTGTTTCATAAGGGGACAACGAAATTTTTAAACGCTAATAAGGCCGATAAGCCGAGAAACCCCAACCCTAAAATCGTCTCTTTTGTATATATTTTAAGTTTCAGGCAAATCAATTTATAACGGTTGGAATACTTCCCTTGTGAGTTAAACGATTTTCGATGTTTGTGTAAAAAAGAAGTGCATACTTCTAGGATTAAAGGAAACATTTTTCCTTCTTACGTATGATTTTTGACATTTTTTTGAAAGTCTTATTGTGACAATTGGGTCTAAAACAGTATCGTTTTTGCAATTAGGGCACGTGGCATGGGCCCCGACCTCTAGGGGCCGCGAAAGCCAAAAAATCCGCTTATGCTATAAAAATAAGTTAAACTTTTTCATTCTCAGAATTTGAGACATTTTTCGTGATTTTTCAGATTTTGTGACATTTTTCTTATAGAAAAATTCTGAGACGTTTTCCTATAGAAAAATCCTAAGAGTCTGCAAAGTATTCCTATAGAAAAAGACTTAGATTCTGATACCTTTTTCCTATAGAAAAAGCCTTAGATTCTGAGACGTTTATCCTATAGGAAAAATCTCAGATTCCCAGACATTTTTCCTATAGAAAAAGTTTCAGATTCTGAGGCATTTTTCGCACAGAGAAAGTTTCAGATTCAGAGACATTTTGGAATAGAATAGATTCTGAGACCTTTTTCCTATCAAAAAATTCACAGACATTTTACGTAAAGAAAAATTAAATTTTTCGTATAAAAAAAATTCTTAGATTTTGAGGCATTTTCAAAATTATCAGATTCTGAAAAAAAAATTTTATAGAAAAATTCTAATATCCTTTCTATACGAAAAAAATTTTCGCATAGAAAATTCTCAAATTCTGAGACTTTTTTCCTTTACCAAAAGTCTCAGATTCTGAAACCTTTTTCCTTTAGAAAAAGTCTCAGATTCTGAGATCTTTTTCCTTAAGAAAAAGACTGCTATAGAAAAAGTCTCAGATTCTGAGACATTTTTCCTATAAAAAAAAGTCTCAAATTCTGTGACATTTTTGCTATAGAAAAAGACTTAGATTCTGAAACATTTTTTGTACAGAAAAAGTTTTGGACTCTGAGACATTTTTCGCACAGAAATAGTTTCAGATTCTGATACATTTTCGAATAGAATACATTTTTCCTTTCAGATTGTGAGACCTTTTTCCTATATCTCAGATTCTGATAACTTTTGCCTATTGAAAAGTCTCAGAGTTTCAGATTCAGATACATTTTTCCTATAGAAAAAAGGTCTCAGATTCTAAGACCTTTTTCCTAAACCAAAATTCTTTGATTCTGAGACTTTTTTCCTATAGAAAAAGTCTCAGATTCTGATACCTTTTTCCTATAGAAAAAGTCTCAGATTCTGCGATCTTTTTCTTAGAGAAAAAGTCTCAGATTTGAGACCTTTTTTCTATAGAAAATGTTTCAGAATCTGAGACCTTTTTCCTATAGAAAAACTGTCAGAAATCTTTTTCCTATAGAAAAAATCTCAGATTCTGAGACCTTTTTCCCATAGTTGAAGTCTCAGATTCTAAGACCTTTTTCCTTTAGAAAAAGCCTCAGATTCTAAGACCTTTTTCCTATAGAAAAAATCTCAGATTCTGAGACATTTTTCCTATAGCAAAAGTCTCTGATTCTGAGACCTTTATTCTATAGAAAAAGCCTCAGATTCTTATACCTGCCATTAATCCTATCGAAAAAGTCTCAGAGTCTCAGATTCTACGACCTTATTCCTGTAGAAAAAGTTTCAGATTCTGAGCCCTTTTTCTTATAGAAAAATCTCAAGATTCTGAGACCTTTATCCCTCAGATTCTAAAAATTTTTTCCTATAGAAAAAGTCTCAGATTCTGTGACCTTTTTACTATATAAAAAGTCTCATATTCTGAGATCTGTTTCCTATAGAAAGTCTCAGATGCTGAGACCTTCTTCTTATAGAAAAAGTCTCAGATTCTGAGACCTTTTTTTAGAAAAAGTCTCAGATTTTGAGACTTTCTATAAAAAAAATCTTAGATTCTGAGACCTCTATCCTATAAAAAAAGTATCCGATTCTAAGACCTTTTTCCTATAGTAAAAGTCTCAGATTCTGAGACTTTTTTCCTACAGAAAAAGTCTCAGATTCTAAAACCTTTATCCTATAGAAAAAGACTCAGATTCTGAGACTTTTTGCCCATAGTAAAAGTGTCAGATTCTAAGACCTTTTTCCATTAGAAAAGGCTCAGATTCTGAGAACTTTTTCCTATAGAAAACTTCTCAGATTCTTGGACCTATAGAAAAAATCTCAGATACTGAGACCTTTTTCCTATAGAAAAATCCTGAGATTCAGAGACCTTTTTCTTATAGAAAAAGCCTGAGATTCTGAGACCATTTTTCTATAGAAAAAGATTTTACTGTCACCCTATCATTTACTTAGTTTGTTAAATGCAGTTGAAAACCTCAAAAACAAGATTTATATTCAAGTGTAGTTGATTGCTTTATTTCATTGTATGGATTCAGTTTGGATTCTTTTTTTGTTCCTTCTTAAACACGTTCTTAGAAGAAATTTCCAACTGTGAATGGATAAACATGAAAAGTTTATTCATTAAAAAAAAGATTTTTAAAAGATGAAAATCTGATTTCAAATGAATAGTAAGTGGTATTGTGGATAAATATTTATGCAGAGTTATTTACTTTTTGTATTGTTAATAACACTGTGCAACAAATTTAAGGTCATCGAAAATGAAAGTTTACGTTAAGTAAACTAATAACCCTGAAGGGTTCTTAAAACATAACACTGTCCGACAAAAATCAAAAAAAGTCGTTAAACACGAACTGGATAATATACGTACTAGAGACTAAATGTAGTTAAACTACATTTACAGTTTTTCTTTTCGTGATCCTGTTTCCTTTTAAAAGGACTTCAAAGTTTTAGAGGATTAAATTTTATAAAATACTTTTTTAATATTTGTATTTGTCCTAGAATGCCACTAGCAATAGCAAATAAAAGAGGAGGATCTAGCTAAGTTACGTCGTTTCAAATATTTATCCTTCAGTATCATTCAAAATTTTCAACAAAATATTTTCATAAAGTTTTCAAATGACTTTATTCACATCCCTTTATCCTGATATGGCAAAATCAAAAATGAAAAAATTAGGGGAGATACTCCTCTTTAATTTGCCATCACCAGTTTCATTCTGGGACAAGTATAAATATTTCAATTTTACAAAATGTATCCTTTAAAAATTTGAAGTCCTTTTAAAAAGAAACAGGGTCACGAAAGGAAAAACTGTAAATGCAGTTTTACTCCATTTGATCTCTACTTTCAGACGTATATCATCCGGTTCATGTTTAATATTGGCTGTCGGACGGTGTAATAAATCAAAAAAAAAATAATCGAAATTTTTAACTAAAAAATAAAAAATTAACTTTTAGAAATCTGAAAATTGGCTTTCAGGAAATTTCTCGTTAACTGAAAAATTATGCTGTCCCCACTTTGTATACCGATTTTTATAAAAATGTAACGGTTATAGATAAGTATAAAAAAAAATTGATTTCAACATTTTTTATTCGTTTTTCTAATCAAATTTTAGTTAACGAGATATTCGATCAAAAATAGTTTTTGATCGGAAGTAAAACAATTGTCTTCTTTTTACAAGGACTACTTTGTGCCGACAAATGCAATCGGTACCCTGAAAAAATTATAGTTACCCAAGTTGTAGTTGAATATAAAAAAAAATATTTTTTTTTTTGACATAAACTTTTGTGTTGAGTTTTTCTTGGTTATTAAAACCACAACATAACTGCAGCAGATGCACCAAAATGAAAAAAAAAATATTTAAAAATGCCAAGCACGTCAACTTGATAAAAATTTGTTTTATTCACAAACAAAAATTGTCAAATAAAGAATAAAATAAAAATAAATTACTTTTAAATTTATTTACACTAACAGCAGAAAGAACAAACTGTGTATGCAATTCATGTTCATTTTTTTGGTAGTATGAGTAGATAAATTCGCAATAAAAATGCAACAATATGTGTTAAAGTATGTAAATGTGAGTAAGTTTTTCGACTATTTGTACACACTAGGGTGGCACGTTTTTTTGGTTTTTCTCTCTTGATCATTTTCTTATATGCGCCAAAAGTGTCGGTACCCTAAGGGTAACTCACATGCATAATATCACTCCAATCGGAGTTTATCTTCTGTCTCCACTTTGATCCTCAAAATTGTGTTTTTTGCAAAAAAGGACTTTAAAAAAAAAATTCTTTTACAAGTTTTTTTATTAAAATAATTACAAAATTATTTTTGTATAATATTTGATCGTAAATACCTAAATATAAAATTTAAAGATTTTACGATATCATTAACCCGTTCAAACTTGATACCAAAAAAAATGGCATAATTTATCTTCTGTCTCCACTTTGATCCTCAAAATTGTGTTTTTTGCAAAAAAGGACTTTTAAAAAAAATTCTTTTACAAGTTTTTTTATTAAAATAATTACAAAATTATTTTTGTATAATATTTGATCGTAAATACCTAAATATAAAATTTAAAGATTTTACGATATCATTAACCCGTTAAAACTTGATACCAAAAAAATGGCTGGAATTTGGAACGTTTAAAAACACATTTTTTCAAAATTTGAAAATTTTATTAAAAAAAATTTTAAATATATAATTTTTCCTTTCTGAATTCATTAAGAACACCTTGGAGAAGAAAAATGTGAAATTTGGCGGATATCCATCGGGCCACTGTTCAGGAATCGCAGGGGGAAGTTAGCGGATTTCAAGGAAATGTTGGTTTTATCAATAATTTGGATTAATAAAATCTTATAAATTTCATTTTTGGGAAAATTAACGGTTTTTTAGTGTCGTGGTATTCTATTAAATAACTTTAAGTCTGTCATGAAATCTTACCGATCTAGGACGTCTTTAACCCACATTGGCTGGCGGTCAAAAATGACCCCCGCAAAAAATTTGAAGTTTATAACTTAAATTTTGTGCTATAAACAAGTATAAAATGGCTTTTGTGTTTTGTGCCTCAAACTATTATGTCGTATTAATATATTATCTTTTAAAAAAAATCGTTAATCCTTCTTGGTAAGGGTTCAAAAATGACCCATTGAAAATGGTCGTTTCCAAACCGGAGAGATTTCAAAACTTTTGAAATTTTTTTCATTTTGGAGTACCTAACGAGTTTCATTTAAAATGACTTTATTTGAAGTACTGGCACAACGCTAGATTTTTTTGTCCTTTACAGTGTTTTTTCGTATTAATGCCATGCGATAAATAAATAATCTTATGGTGTTTTCTTTTCTGAAAAAAAATGTTTGCCTTTTTAGTGCATACACTCAGAAAATTATGTAAGTTACTTGTTAGTTGTTTGTATATTTTACAGTAGTAAGTTGTTTTCAACTACAAAGTCAGTTGTTTTTGAATGAAAAATATCAAACAACTATTTCTGTTAGTTATTTTAAATAGTTTTTTTTGAATAACTATCAAAAAAGTACTGTGATGTACACTCAAAAAAAAACGTGGGTATTCAATACTAAAAATTTAGCTACGAGTACTAATGTTTTAGTCCAAAAGGACCTAGTGCAGGAATTGGTAATCAATACTAAAATTTTTTACTAATATCTAGTACATGAAAAATACTAACAAAACAGTAAATATTACTGCAATTTACTACAATTTTAGTAAATATAATTACTAAAAAATCATAAATATTTCAAATTTTTGCCCTATTTAGTAAAAAAAATACTAATTTTAGTAAATAAAATTGCCAATTTTAGTTAATAAAATTACTACCTATATCAATTTTAGTAAATAAAAATCAGAAAAAAATTATATATAAATGATTTTTTATTTCACTTCGGTTATAAGATATACTTAATTACATGTCTTCTTAAGCTGGTTAAAAATGTAGCGTAGATTGTACCACGTCAGGCATTTGAAAATATAAATGTTGTCGCCATACCATTGAAATATATTTTGGAAACGATTGCTAAAAATATAAGAAAGAAATAATATTTTCTCAATACATGTTCAAATGTATGTACAAACATTTTACTACAGATTGTGTTTTTTTTTTACCTGCATTATTTTTGGTATACGTGTGTGTATACATCACTGATGCCAACTATTTTTTAAAAAATGTAGCTAGATCGGACCAAAAAATAGCTAGAAATAGCTAAATTTATAAACAGTTAAAAAATCTAGCTATTTTGTAGCTAGATTCTTATAAACAGTTAAAAAATCTAGCTATTTTATAGCTAGATTTAGGATTTGTGCGTTTTTAAAGGATTTATTTGTTAAACTTTTTAATTTGATAATATAATAAGTTAGTTTTGGTATTAAAAAGAATATTTGAATACATTTTTATTAAATTTTGCAAACAAAAAACTTCAAATAGTTATATTTTGTATCGCCAAATAATCATTTAAACGAAAAATAAAAAATTTGTATGAATCGTCGGAATATCAGTAAAATGATAATCCAGCGATACAGCTATGTATATCCATTCTCTGAAACTGAAAATATACATTATTTTTTCATTCATATTTTGGTCATATTAACGGATAAATGTGAAATCCTCTATTTGTATTTTTTTAACAGGTTATATAACAGACGTTAGTGGGCCGTATTAATACGAGTTATGTACCAATATTGTAACACAACAAAAATGGCTTAATTTTTGTTTTATTATTTATAAAAAAAAAAATATTTTTTTCAAAATGGTGTTTAGTGTAAATAACAGACGTATTCATAACAAAAACTGGTGGCTATCAGCAGCTGCTAAAATTTTCAACACAAAATTGTATTAAAGCGAATTCTTGGTTAGAAGCTTGATGATAGCCACTAATTTTTTGATTATAAATACGGATGTAAAAGTTTTTTCCGTTATTCGAAAAATGAAAATTATTATATTTTTAGCCCCCATAGCTGTTTTCTAATTGTTGGTACTAGACTTCATTTTCTATGGGTTTTGCCTATAAGATACTTGCTTGAATTTGAACATTTCAGCAACTTTATCATGGAGGAAATTTCGAGAAATTCTAAACTTTTGTTAGAAGTTATAGCAAATATGTATCATAGAAAAACTCTGATATAATTGTTTGAAAAGTTGAAAAACAAGCAGATGTCATACACACGTAAATAACACCACTGTTGCCAAGTTGGAGGTTTTCCCGCACGCAAAAAAAAACTTGTGTCGGAGTGAGCAAAAATCTGGCATAATTTTACCAAAAATATGCTAAAACTACAACCGACGAAGTAGTTTTCGTAATTTAACCAAAACACTTATGTAAAAAATTTTGAAGAAAATGCTAATGCTATTTAAGCAAAAACTTGGTAAAATATACCAAAAGCAATATGGTGAAATATACCAAAATTATTTGAAAAGCTGACTAAAAATAATGCTAAAAATTACCACATTTATGCTAAAATAAATTTTCAATAAATTTTTGTAAAAATTTGTATATTTGTTGAATTTAAAATTTTCACAGAATAAATCCATATTAATATAATAAATGTTGTGTAGGATTTAATTTACCACCGACCAACTGACCCTTTTTGTACAATTTTCTCGAGTGACTGCTGCCTACGCTTCTTCTTGAAGTAAAGGGTCCGCTATAGCTTCACGAATTTATTTAAAAGCATCCTGTAAAAATAGAAAATTATTACAAAACATAAATTTTTAATTTAAAAAATTGGTTAACCCCATTGGTCTCTTGGTAAGGAGGAACACTTACTTTGTCATTCCATTTGTAACTCATCAAAACAGGTATGGACTCCCTTGGCTTTGGGTTTTTAGGTTTTAATTTTATAACTAAAGGCAGGATTGGTGTCCACGCTTTTTATTGTAGTGAAGGATTCTCCATAGTTTCAAAAATTTATTTAGCAGTACCCTGTAAAAATATAAAATTATTACCAAACACTAATTTTTAACTAAAAATCTATTAAACCTTATTGGTGTCTTCGGAATGCGGGTATACTCACTTTATCATTCCATTTGTTATTCATCGAAACATACGTCTGGGACTCCATTGGTTTTTCTTATTGAATGGTGTTTTAAGTGATGAAAGCAAAATTAACTTTAACATTCTTTTATCTTACATTTATTTATCTTTTAGAAAACTAATTATTTATTTTTATTTATGTATTAATTTATTTTTATTTTATATATCAATTTCCTTTTTACGTTTTTATAACACAAAAAATAAACGAACAACGCACGCACACAAAAATACAAAATGAATATGGCGGTCTGTATTTGTTTTGTTTTTTTTGTTGTTTTCTTTCGATAAATTTTTGTGCAGGTAATTTGCGTTATTGAGCAAGCTACTTGGTTATTTTACATAAAAAATGAATTATGTTACTTTAACATCGACAAGCATAATAATAGCAAAAATTTGGTAAAAATTTTTTTTTGGTATGAAAAAAGTTTTACCAAGTAGGATTGCTCAATCTTACACAGATTTTTTTTTTGCGTGCGCTAAATCTAGCGCTTTTTGTTTGGGTTTAGCGGGGGAAAATTGGTTTTAGCGGGAACGGTGTTTTAGCGGAAAAATCTAGAGCTTTTTGTTTGGATTTAGTGGGAAAAATTTAGAGTTTTTTTACAATTTTTCTTTTTTTTCAATCGAAAACGCCAAGTTTGTCGAATTTTAGCGCTTTTTTTGTAACTTAGCGGGAAAGTTTTATATTTTCCCGCTAAATTTTTTTTGGCGGTTTCTTGCGCGTTTTTAGAGAAAATTCAATTTTTGTAGAAAAAATTTTTTGGAGGTTTTTTTTAATTTTTCTTTTTTGTCAATCAAAAATGCCAAGTTTTTCGGTTTTTAGCGCTTTTTTTTGTAATTTAGCGGGAGAATTTTAAATTTTCCCCGCTAGATTTATTTTTGGCGGTTTCCGGCGCTTTTTTAGTGAAATTTAGAGGTTTTTGATTAAAAATAGTTGGCAACAGTGAATAACACGTTAATACACTGTTGCCAACTATTTTTAACCAAAAAACTCTAAATTTCACTAAAAAAGCGCTAGAAACCGCCAAAAATAAATTTAGCGGGGAAAATTTAAAATTCTCCCGCTAAATTACGAAAAAAAGCGCTAAAAACCGAAAAACTTGGCATTTTTGATTAACAAAAAAAGCTAAATTTAAAAAAAAACCTCCAAATTATTTTTTCTACGAAAATTGACTTTTCACTAAAAACGCGCAAGAAACCGCCGAAAAAAATTTAGCGGGAAAATATAAAATTCTACCGCTAAGTTACAAAAAAAGCGCTAAAACTGGACAAACTTGGCGTTTTCGATTGAAAAAAAAAGAAAAATTGAAAAAAAACCTCTAAATTTTTCCCACTAAATCCAAACAAAAAGCGCTAGATTTTCCCGCTAAAACACAGTTCCCGCTAAAACCAATTTTCCCCCGCTAAATCCAAACAAAAAGCGCTAGATTTAGCGGGAAAACCTCCAACTTGGCAACAGTGCGTTAATAAAATGTCAAAATGAAATGTTGCAAATGTTGCGACTAAAAAAAAGTAGCTAGATTTGTAGCTAAGAGCTAAATGACTTTTTTTGTCGCTAGATGCAAAAAAAAATAGCTAAATCTAGCTACAAAATAGCTAAGTTGGCAACAGTGGTATACATAATATTCTTTTTCTTCTTCAGCTTGAGTTTTTTTTTCACAGCCATTGAAATGAAAAACGATTTAACAAAATCACTGATGTAGTTTTATTATTAATGGCATTTTATTAAATGCACATATTTAAATACAGAACATATTTATTTAATTAGTTTACCACCACACAATTTAATTAAATAAATTCTGAATATATTTTTTTACAAACACTCCGTGACCGGGTATCGCGTTGTTTCGGTTTTAATTCTTTTTTGCACTAAACAAACAGAAAAATCAGTTGGTAGCACTGCAGTTAAATGCAGCAAACGTGGTGTTCGCACACACTGCAGCAGCAAGCAGCAGACGGCAAGAAATATAAAGAACTGTGTTTAATTGTAAATTATAAATTTATGCAATAAGTACTTTTTGTATTTACAGCTTGGGGTATGCTTTTTTAATGTTAAGAAATAAAAAAAATCGTGATTTTAGTGAAATTATATTTAAATAGAGTACTCTTAATTTTTTCTGTCTGCTGCTTGCTGCTGAATTGTGAAGAAGTATTTGGTCGATATTACAAGCAGTGTTGCCATTACCAATATCAAAAAAACGCAAAATCATAGGAAAAGGGTAAAAATTTACAAAGAAAAAAATCAGCGACAAAAAAAGAGAACATTTTTAAAAAAAATAGAAAATGTGTTTTTTAAGGATAAAAGGATAAAAGGAGCAAAAAAACAATAATAAAAATATTTGTTTTTATCATAAATTAAATAAGCTGTTACAATCAGAAGTAAAAATAATATTACATTCATATTACTTAAAAAACAATAAATATAATACAAATTTTTTAGTTACATTCAATCATCACGCCACAGATCTGTTTTAATGAAATGTTTGGATATTTTATCTGTTTAATTTTTATGCATTTTACTTTATTTTGACCGTAAACAAAATTGTTTGAAAAGCAACTGTCATTAAATATTTAAAAAAATACTTAGTTGTAAAAAAATGTAGAAAATATGTACCAAAAAGTTTTTATACAATTTTTTTATTTAAGAAACTGGTAATACATTTTAATTAAAAAATATTGTTAGTATTTCCAATCCAATTCTGCGTTATAGGTACCTCAGCGTATGAAGTGATATTAGACAGGTAGTTTAGTAAAATAATTTACTCATATCTTTCGTGGGAAATCCCAATATTTAAATGTTATAATCCAAAAACTAAATTGGCTTGATGAAGCAAAAACATAATCCAAAAACTAAATTGGTTAAATGAAACAAAAAATGAAATTGCGAAAAATTTTAATTTTTGTACGACCGGTACAAAACTTAATTAGATTTTGAACCAAATCACAACCAAAAACAGCGATGACAATTCAGCGCGTCTCGTGCTGGATTTAGCGCTCTCCGACCACCCAAAAAGCTAATATTTTTAGTCTAGCGCATTTTTTAAAACTTTCGCGTTTCCCTTTTTCATTCAGTGCATTTAGCGCTTTCTTTCTAGAACTAATCATTTGAGAAAAAATTTACATTTCACAACAGAAACGTCCTAATAACAGTCTTAAATTCATATTTTTCATGTGGTTGTTGTAGTGCAACCAAAGAAATGGATAACTTTGTTTAAAATTAAAAAAAAAAAAAAAATATTTCACAAATGTTAGACTCATTCTGTGAATAGGCCTGATGATTTTATACATATTTTTTTTTTAACCTTAAATTAAAATTGTTTTTTAGCGCTTTTAACTTAATTCATATTTAATTCATCGCTTTTAACTTAATTCATATTTATAGGTTTTTAGCTCTTTTTGAGTCACTGTTTTGCGCGTTTTGCCTGTTACATAATTTTCTAAAATAACCCCCAATTTTCTTTATTTAAATCTGTCAAAAATACATATTTTGATTGCATCAACCAAAAAAATAAAACACGATCTGATTTTTCCCAATTTCTTTAGGTCTTGGGCTTAAGTTTCAAATTTCAGCAAAATCTATTGATAATATAAAAATCACAAATTTTAAAAAAAAATGTCGCGAAAAAATGGAATAATACCATAAATACCCTATTTTTAAAAACGCGTATTTAAAAAAACGGCAAGACCAAAAAAGCACCAGCAAATACCCGAAATGTAACATAATGGCAACACTGAATTCAAATTTAACGATTTTGCAAAAAAATAGTTGGTAGCTCTGCTTGTAAACAAGCGCCCCCTTACGGAATAATTACTAACAAAAATAAATTAAAAACTTATTAAATTACTGTATATTAGTACTTTTATGAACTAAAAATAGTGAAAAAATAGTAAAACAAACTACCAACAAAAATTACTCATAAACAGTAAGAAATACTAATTTTAGCACTTTGAAGATACTAAAAAAACTACTGTAATACTGGTAATTGGTATTTTATTAGTAGATATGGGTTACCAACGCACTTACTAATTTTTTTACTGTAGAATTATTTTGAGTGTAGTAACAGTTATTTAAAGTAGTTAATTTTATTTTTTTATCTCTGAAAAATTTTTAAAGTTTTTTTCCAAAAAATAAAAATAAATTTTTGTTTTTTTTTTATTTTTCACAACTTTTTTTTAAAAAAAAAAAAACTTTGAAAAAATTTGGTCTTCAAATTTTTTTCTGAAAAATTTTTAAGAAAAAAAAAAATTATTTATTGATTTTTTATTTTTACTACATTTTAGTTGTTTTGACTACAAATGTAAGTAGTTTTTACTACATAAGTCAGTTGTTTTTTTGTCAGTTAAAATAACTAACATTGTTAGTTGATTTAACTGAAAAAGTAGTTGACCCCAAAACAACTTACAAAGTAGTTATTTTAACTGACATTTTCAGTTGATTTTACTAACATAATTTTTTGAGTGTACATTTTTAAAATGTTTAACTCACACCTTCAAAAATTTGCATTTTATTTGACTGGAATAGAACACAACATACAGCAATACTCTGCCCTGTATTTTTTTAACAGCTGTTTTGAGAAAACAACACAGAAAAAGTCAGCTGTTGTATAAGGCAATTTCAACCCCGTGATTTTTTACGGGGTAAAAAGTGCAACTTTTTTGCACTTTATAGGGCAGACATTTTTAGAAAAGAACACGATATTCTTTATAATGGTTGACATTTTTTAGAAAAGAACACAAAAACATAAATTTGGGGGCGAAATGCAAAAAAAAGGCACATTTTTTGCCAGAAAAGAAAACACCATTAATCTATACATCCAACACTCTGTTGATATAGCTATCTACACAGAAAAAAAATTAATTATTTCTAAAAGTATTGTGTAAAAAATTACTCAATTTTGCAACAGTAAACGATTTAATAGTATTTGGAAAACGAA
Source organism: Pegoplata infirma (assembly GCA_963921195.1). Taxonomy (NCBI): domain Eukaryota; kingdom Metazoa; phylum Arthropoda; class Insecta; order Diptera; family Anthomyiidae; genus Pegoplata; species Pegoplata infirma. The sequence goes on from OY992540.1 coordinate 103,477,453, forward strand.
TATATATGTATTTGGAAAACTTTTAGTAAAAATTTATTAAATTTTCACAAAGTGTTCCTAAATTTGATGAAAAATGTAATTGTCACAAAAACAAGATATCAATTAAACGATAACATATTTTTATACCCTCCAATCACAGTAAGGGGGTATACTCACTTTGTCATTCCGTGTGTAACGCATCGAAATATCGATCTAGGACCCCATAAAGTATATATTTTATTGATCAGTGATCGATTTTAAGACATTCTAGCGATGTCCGTCCGTCCGTCTGTAGAAGACACGATACAGTCCAAAATAAAAGAGCTAGACTTCCGAAGTTTGGTACGAATATGTCTTATATTCTTAGGCAGGTTAAGTTCGGAAATGGGCAAAATCGGACTAAGGGGAAAAAAGTTCCCCCTTGGAGAACTAAACCAACCCATGAAAAAACGCATTTTTTGCAGGGTTTTTTGTACTTTTGCTAAGCAAATGCAACTTTATTATCTCAGAAGAAGTTCAAAATCGCAAGGGGAAGGTGCCCCCTAACGTCTCCCACCAACCCACCCCCCCCAAAAAAAGACGCCCCTGGATTTTTTTTTTACATTTTGGAGGGTATACGAGATTCGGCCCAGCCGAATGTAACACTCTCACTTGTTTTTCTTAAGAATATTTTTTTCTTTGATTTTTGGTGGATTCTTCTTCCTGTGGTTTTTAAAGGTGAAGGAATACGGTTTGTTGGTTAGTTAGTTACAGGGTCGATAAACTCAAACATTCAAATATTAACACATACACACATAGCGTGTGCAAATATAAATTGGTATCTTGCATACGTGAGTAGTTTTGCTGTATAAAATTCAAATTACACGTTGTGTAATTTAACTTTATAATTACAAATATTTTATAGTTTATGCAAGCGCTTCCCAAACAATGGCAAGCAAGATACACTCAGAAAATTATGTAAGTTACTACATGTTAGTTGTTTGTATATTTTACAGTAGTTAGTTATTTTCAACTAAAAGGTCAGTTGTTTTTGTATGAAAAATGTCAAACAACTATTTCTGTTAGTTATTTTAAGTAGTTTTTTTGAATAACTAACAAAAAAGTACTGTGATGTAGTAACAGTTATTTAAAGTAGTTAATTTTATTTTTTTTATCTCTGAAAAATTTTCAAAGTTTTTTTCCAAAAAATAAAAATGAATTTTCGTTTTTTTATTTTTCGCAACTTTTTTTTAAAAAAAAAAAAAACTTTTGAAAAAATTTGGTCTTAATTTTTTCTGAAAAATTTTTTGAAAAAAAAAAATTATTTATAGATTTTTTTATTTTTACTACATTTTAGTTGTTTTGACTACAAATGTAAGTAGTTTTTACTACATAAGTCAGTTGTTTTTTGTCAGTTAAAATAACTAACATTGTTAGTTGATTTAACTGAAAAAGTAGTTGACCCCAAAACAACTTACAAAGTAGTTATTTTAACTGACATTTTCAGTTAATTTTACTAACATAATTTTTTGAGTGTATATTTCCAAGGGGTAAAGCAAATCTTTTGAAATGTGTACAAAAGTTTTATTAAATTTAATAAATTTTGCTGATTTTTACTAAAGTGTTAAGTAAATCTCCGCGACTTAGAAAAATTCAAAAACGAAAAAACCCTACAGGAAAAGTGTGTCTCTCGATCCGAAATCACCTATCCCGTGACTGGTGAAAACTTTACATTTTTACCAAGCCCCCGAACAAAATTTTAAAATTTTCTAACAAGGAAAGTATCTCAACCCTTATGAACCGATTTGCCTGAAACTTAAAATATATATAATTTAGGCGATTATTAAAATTATGTCATTAACTGTTTATAGTTTATTTAAAAAAGTAATCAGTAAAATTGATTTAAATGAAAAATCACTTATTTTATTAAGGATTTCTTGTTTTCACTATTTATGTAGGTTAAAAAAATAAATTGCTGTCCTAAAAATTAATTTTCCGTTTCATTAAATTTCAGCAGTAAAAAATTTCTTCAATAGTTTAAGGCAGGGCTTACAATTAGCATACACAAAAAATTTTTTAAACAATATAATACTACAAATATTTCACGTCTTCAATATTTTTCTTTATTGCTAATTTAAAAATTAGAATACTAAAGCAATTTTTTTAAATTGCTAATTTATAAATTCAAACTTGAACATATTTTCAAAATGAATATATTCAAATTTTAAAATTTCTGAAGAAAATATTTTAGCAAATTTAAAAATTTGAAAATGAAAAAAAAAACTGGTGACAGCAAATTTAAAAATTTTAAAATTAAAAAAAAAACTGGCCACAGCAAATTTTAAAATTTTAAAATTGCCATTTTAGCAAATTTCAAAACATTTAAAATGCTAAAATTGTAAATTTCAAATTCCGAAAATTGCAATTTGGTAAATTTGAAAATATTTAACATGCTTGTTTAGAAAACTTAAAAACTGAATATATTACAATTTGAAAACAATACAAATTGAATACACATACATACGTATGTGTGTATGTATGAAAAAAAAATGATGAACGATATCACTGTGCTACACCAAAAAAATGCAGGGGTTCTCATATGAAAATTCGGGTTGGTTGGAGTCCATTGAGTACTGATATACTCATAGTTTTTCTGGATCACTTCGTTAAGCACGTTTTTTATTGGCAAATGTGTCGAAAAACGGCAATTCTTAAATTACAACTTTAAAAAATTATTACTTTGTTAGTTTGCAACCGATTTTCGATTTTATAGATTTTTTTGAAAGGTATAAGTCTTACCTTTTAAACAAAACAAAAATAATAAAAATCGATCAAGAATTGGCTGAGCTACGATCGTTTAAGTTAAAAAAAATCCAATTTTTTGAAAAATTTGTCATGTTCTTTATACTCTAAGTTGAAAGTGCATCATTAAACAATTTTTTTTTTATTTTTGTATAAAAGTATAGTAAAGTAGCTTTCCAAAACACCAAAAAACATAACAATCGGTTAAAAAATGAATGAGTTATGCTAAGTTTTGTGATAGGACATTTTTAATTTTTTTCAGAAATGCTTGTAATTCAGGTATTATTCATAATTCTTATTGCTAGTAGTAATTTTATGTGCCTATGCATATAAACAAGAGATGGTAACATAATTAGATTTGTGCGTGATTGACACATGATCACAAGTGAGCGTGATTGAAAATCAATTTTACTCACGTCGTTGTGAGTGAGTGTCAGTGGAATAAAAAAGTGTGAGTGAAATAAAAAAAAATTTCAGAACCCCAGAAAAAATCCGGCCACATTTGTTTTTTTTTGTAATTTTTTTTTTAAAGATTAGATGTTTGTCTAAGAGATGGTCACGTGAGTGAATTTTAACTTTCATAATAATTTTTCTTCTAACACTCACTCACAATCACGTGTGTAAATTTAATACAACTCACACTCACGTACGCCGATGCAAGAGTCACTCACGCTAACGTTGACTCACACTCACGATATTCTTATTTATACTAAAAATAATTTCAAAAATCTTTTAAAATTTTCAGCAAAATCTAAAATTTTACATTTGTTTTGATTTTTTCGGGACGAAATCTGAAGTTAATCAAAATTTTACATTTTTTTTGTTGCTTTTTTGGAATGAAAGGAAATATGAAGAGAAAATAAATCACGCAAACTCACGCAAAAAAATCAACTAACGCTCACTCTTTCACGCAATAATCTTTCTCACACTCACTCACAATCACGTGAGTAAAATTGAATTCAGTCACACTCACGCTCTTATCTGCTCATGTTCCCATCTCTAGTTTGTCTATCCACACAAAAAAAATGTAATGTGTTTTTTTCGTTATTTTCGAGAAATCGCATTTGAATTTTGAATTTCATGACAATTTGGTAATTTGCTTGGTGAGTGTGAGTCAACGTTAGCGTGAGTGACTCTTGCATCGGCGTACGTGAGTGTGAGTTGTATTAAATTTACACACGTGATTGTGAGTGAGTGTTAGAAGAAAAATTATTATGAAAGTTAAAATTCACTCACGTGACCATCTCTTAGACAAACATCTAATCTTTAAAAAAAATTTACAAAAAAAAACAAATGTGGCCGGATTTTTTATAAATTGACTTTTTTAAAAAATGGAAAATTTCAGAACGGGTTCTGAAATTTTTTTTATTTCACTCACACTTTTTTATTCCACTGACACTCACTCACAACGACGTGAGTAAAATTGATTTTCAATCACACTCACTTGTGATCATGTGTCAATCACGCACAAATCTAATTATGTTACCATCTCTTGTTTATATGCATAGGCACATAAAATTACTACTAGCAATAAGATTTATGAATAATACCTGAATTACAAGCATTTCTGAAAAAAATTAAAAATGTCCTATCACGAAACTTAGCATAACTCATTCATTTTTTAACCGATTGTTATGTTTTTTGGTGTTTTGGAAAGCTACTTTACTATGCTTTTATACAAAAATAAAAAAAAAATTGTTTAATTATGCACTTTCAACTTAGAGTATAAAGAACATGACAAATTTTTCAAAAAATTTGATTTTTTTTAACTTAAACGATCGTAGCTCAGCCAATTCTTGATCGATTTTTAATATTTTTGTTTTGTTTAAAAGGTAAGACTTATACCTTTCAAAAAAATCTATAAAATCGAAAATCGGTTGCAAACTAACAAAGTAATAATTTTTTAAATTTGTAATTTAAGAATTGCCGTTTTTCAACACATTTGCCAATAAAAAACGTACTTAACGAAGTGATCCAGAAAAACTATGAGTATATCAGTTCTCTATGGACTCCAACGAACCCGAATTTTCATATGAGAACCCCTGCATATTTTATTTTTGCTCATTTGTAGCACAGTGTATTTATTAAACGAATACATAAATATTAAAAGATAAAAATGTTACACGGTTTTTGTGCAGACTTCTAGAATACATTTTCTAAAGTATTTTTGCCTCCTAAACATAAATCTGTCATCAGAAAAAGTTGTATCGCCTTCTCGAGATATAGGTATTTTAGTTTTTTGTGGACCAATACCTCAAAAGCAACAATTCTTTTAGTATTGGAAAAATGTATGTTAAATTTTTATATGAGGGTTTCTGCGTCAACCGAGCCACCCCTCTCTCCAAAATTGGAATGAATTTAAAATGTTTAAAAAATTTTAAAATTACTTTAAAATATTTACTTTTAAATGCCGAGTGACGCCTTTTCAATTTCTATATGGCTGATCCAATATGGAGTCCAATTTTTTAAAAATATTACAGATTCGCTTAAAACGTTTTATATATGGGTTCTTGGGGTCGCTTAAGAAGAACCTGCAGTTGGATTTTTAAAATTCAATATGGCGGACTCAACATGGGGACCAATATTTTTAAAAAAATAAACCGATTTGCTTGAAACTTTATATGCTCGGGGTTTTGGGGTCGCTAAAGAAGAATCTGAAGTTAGATTTTCTAAGTTCAAGATGGTGGATCCAACATGGCGATAAATGATCCGACCCAGTGGTGTATACAGGGGGGGGCGGGGGCCCGGGCCCCCCCGAAATGATTTCACAAATTTCAGGATTTGGTATCAAATAACAAGTACAATAATAAAAAACTTCTTAAACAAATCGAAAAACATTTAGGAATCTAAAATTTTTTTAAAAAATATGTTTTGAAACCGAAAAATTTTTCTGTTAAAAAAATCTCAAAATCTGAAAATTTTTTCTTAGAATTTCAAACTTTTCAACTTAAGATACTAATAAAAAATATCTTACAACCTAAAGTTTTATGTACACAAAAAATGAACCTAATTGTAAGTAAAATGTAGTCAAATCTTAAAATGCGACTTTGTCTTTGAGAAAAATGCCTCAGAACGAGACTATTTCTTAAAAAAAAAATGTCTCAGAATCTTACACTCTTCTAAAAAAAAATGTCTCAGAATCTAAAACTTTCTATAAGAAAAATGTCTGAGAATCTAAGACTTTTTTTTATAGGAATAATGTCTTAAAATATTAGCCTTTTTCTCAGAATCTAAGACTTTTTCTATAGGAAAAATGTCTCAGAATCTGAGACTATTTCTATAAAAAATTCTCAGAATCTGAGGCTTTTCTACATGAAAAATGTTTCAGAATCTGAGATCTTTCTATACGAATAATGTCTCTGAATCTGAAAAATGTCTCAAAATCTGAGATTTTTTCTATAAAAAAATCTAAGAATCTGAGGCTTTTCTATATGAAAAATGTTTTAAAAAAAATGTTTCAGAGACACAAGCTGGGACTTTTTGTGTAGAAAAAACGCTAAAAATCTGAGACTTTTCTATTGTAAAAATATCTTTTTCTATGGGAAAAATAATTCAGAATCTGAGACTTTCTCGTTATGAAAAATGTCTCAGAATCTGAGCCTTTTTCTATATTAAAAATGATTCAGAATCTGACAATTTCCTATTGGCAAAATGTGTGAGAATCTGAGACTTGTTTTATAAGAAAATGTCTAAGAATTTGAAACTTTGTCTATAGGAAAAGTGTTTAAGCATCTCAGACTTTTTCGATTGGAAAAATGTCTCAGAATCTAAGAAATTTTCTGTAGAAAAAATGTTTGAGAATCTGAGACATTTTCTATAGGAAAAATGTCGAAGAATCTGAGACTTTTTTTATAAGAATCTGAGACTTTCTATAGGAAAATTATCTCAGAATTAGAAACTTTTTCTATAGGAAAAATGTCTAAGAATCTTAGACTTTTTCTATAGGAAAATTTTCTCAGAATCCGAGTGTTTTTCTTCAGGAAAAATGTTTTAGAATCTAAGACTTTTTGTATACTGTTTTCTTTTTAAAAAGGTCTCAGAATCTGAATAATTTTTCTTAAAGAAAAGGCGAAGATTTTCTCAGAATCTAAAACTTTTTGTGTAGAATGTTTCAGAATCTAAGAAAATGTGCTAGACTAGAAATATCTCAGATTCTGGGAAAATGTCTTACAATCGGAGTCTTTTCTTTTAGAAAAGTATTTTATGAATATATTTATAGAATCATTTTCTAAAGTGACTTTTTCCCGAGAAACGTTTTTCATTGAAAATATGATTTAGAGTCTTTCACTTTTTCTATAACAAAAACTGTCTTAACTGGAAATTGTCATAGAATCTTAGACTTTTCTTTGAAAAAAAATTCAGATTCTGATAATCTTCATTGGAAAAATGTATCAGCATCTGATACAATTCACACATTAAAAAAAGACTTATGTAAGTCTCTCAAAAAATTTTAAAATATTAAAAAATTTTAATTTTTTCCCCAACAGTTTTAAACTTACAAAAAAATTAAGAATCTGATTGTGTTACATTCAGTCATAGAGTAAAGAAAGGAACAGAGGTACGATTAGTGAAAACTTCGTGGAACCCAAATTGAGAACTACGATTATCTCAAGGCGGGCTCTTTTAGATAATAGAATAGATAAATTGTTTTGTTTTCTTTTCATTTTCCTTTTAAATGCATTCGTTTTTTTTTCTTTATTTCCTTTTGAAATGTATTTAGGGTTTCACTTTTTTCTTCGATTTCCTTTTGAAAGGTATTTGGGGTTTCTCTTTTTTTCAATTTCTTTTTGTAAGTATTCTGGGTTCTAGCCCGAGATAATCGGAGTTCACGGCTAAAAAAAATTAACAAAAGAAGTGCGGTTTCATCCGTAATATCTCTTATTCTTCTTTACTCTGTGATTCAGTTCAAGGAAAAGATAGAGACAAATTCTAAAACATGTGCTGTTATAAAAATTTTTTGTAAAAAAAAAATTGACAAAAAATTTTGGGCCCCCACCGAAATAAAATCCTGGATACGCCCCTGATCCGACCTAATATTCGGTTCGGCTAAAAAGCCGAGGCGAATATTCTGCCACATTTTTGGCCGAATAAAGAATAATTATAAGATATTGTAGTCACGTGTTGAAAAATGCACCAAACTCGTTTATGAAAAATTTCAAGCAAATCAGGTTACATAAAAAAAAAATGGTCGCCATGTTGCATCGGTCATTTTAAATTTGGGAAATTCTACTTCAGATTCTAATTTAGCAACCCAAAATGCGTAAAAAGTTTTAAGTCAATTATTTTTAAAAAGTATCGCCATGTTGGATCTGCCATTTTGAACTTAGAAAATCTAACTTCAGATTCTTCTTTAGCGACCCAAAAAACCAGTGCATACAATATTTCAAGCAAATCGGTTTATTTTTAAAAATATTGGTCGCCATGTTGGGTCCGCCATTTTGAATTTTAAAAATCCAACTGCAAGTTCTTTTTAAGCGACCACAAGAACCCATATATAAAGAGTTTTAAGCGAATCTGTAATATTTTTAACAAATTGGGCGCCACATTGGATCAGCCAATAGAAATTTAAAAGGCGTCACTCGGCATTCAAAAGTAAATATTTTTAAGTAATTTCAAAATTTTTTAAAAAATTTTAAACTCATACCAATTTTGGAGAGAGGGGTGGCTCGGTTGACGCAGAAACCCTCATATAAAAATTTAACATACATTTTTCCAATACTAAAAGAATTGTTGGTTTTGAGGTATTGGTCCACAAAAAACTAAAATACCTATATCTCGAGAAGGCGATACAACTTTTTCTGATGACAGATTTATGTTTAGGAGGCAAAAATACTTTAGAAAATGTATTCTAGAAGTCTGCACAAAAACCGTGTAACATTTTTATCTTTTAATATTTATGTATTCGTTTAATAAATATCATTTATCATTTTTTTTTTCATATATACACACATACGTATGTATGTATGTGTATTCAATTTGTATTGTTTTCAAATTGTGATATATTCAGTTTTTAAGTTTTCTAAACAAGCATGTTAAATATTTTCAAATTTACCAAATTGCAATTTTCGGAATTTGAAATTTACAATTTTAGCATTTTAAATGTTTTGAAATTTGCTAAAATGGCAATTTTAAAATTTTAAAATTTGCTGTGGCCAGTTTTTTTTTTTAATTTTAAAATTTTTAAATTTGCTGTCACCAGTTTTTTTTCATTTTCAAATTTTTAAATTTGCTAAAATATTTTCTTCAGAAATTTTAAAATTTGAATATATTCATTTTGAAAATATGTTCAAGTTTGAATTTATAAATTAGCAATTTAAAAAAATTGCTTTAGTATTCTAATATTTTCTGTAGTAATACTAGAAAATTATTATATTCTATGCAATTTTTGACTACTGCCAGTAGCAAAACAAACCCTGGTTTAAGGTGGTTATTGATAAAAACTGAAATATAACTAAAGTAGGTTTATTTGACAGATATTGCAGGCATATGTGTCAAATATACCTAAAATTAGTCTACTATAAGTATTATGAATAATAGCCTTAGGGCGGATTTTACAGTCAGCACTAAGTGGCGACTTAAACTAAGAAATTGCTTAAATCCAAAAAACTATTTTATAAAAACCACTTAAGAAAAACTTAAGTCATCTATTATCATGACTTAAGTTTTACTTAAGTAATTTATTTTGAATTGACAATAAAAAAAAAATACAAAACAAAATTTAAACAATAATAAAAAAAAAGAAAATTAAAAACCAAAATTATACGATTTCTGTTATTTTCCGTTAAAATCTTCCGCAATGGAAGTTGTGAGGACCAAAACAATCAAGAACTCCGCTAAAGTCATCATTGAAATTTACGCATCCCGCTTGACTTCGGAATTACACACCAACAAACGTGATATTTCTTCCAAAACTTTGGATTAAGATTACCTGTTATTTTACCCATTTGATAGGCCTTCTCCGCCACTATCAAATTCAAGGGGTGCCTATCAAATTGCGTGATATTTCCTTAAAAAAAAAATTAATAAAAATGTGTAAGATATTTGAGATTGGGAGATATAGGCCATCATAGGGGTAACATAACCGGCGATGTTATTTCTCAAGGGTTCGTTGGAAATAATAAAAACCTTTATTGGTGTGCAAATTCGCAGGCAATTGGGTGGATAATTTTTCAGCCTTAGCGGCTTGAACGTTTTGGTTCTAACAAGACATTCAGCAAAAGATTTCAATGGAAAAGAACACCAATTGTGTGATTATTTGATGTATGTGATGAAGTTTGAATTGCCCGAAATATTGATCCCAGGCCCCCGTTTGAATATACCGATCGACTGTTCGCCCGTCAGTCTGTTTGTCCATGTTGTAAAAATCTCCTTGAAAAGGTTGCTGTTATTTACAGCAATGAAAAAGAATGCCTTTTTTTGTTTTGATGGAATCATGGAATCAAGTTTGAGAGTGCCGGAGATTGCCTATCAAATAGGTAACATAATCGGCAATCTTATCCCTACAAGTTTTGGTGGAAATAACAGAAACCTTTTCACGGAGACGTTTGTTGGTGTGCAAATCCGAAATCAAGCGGGTGGAGAATTTTTCAATAACGACCTTAGCGGCGTTCTTGTTATGGTTTTAACAATACCCACGGCGGAAGATTTTAAAGGAAAAGAACACCTTTTTGGGAATTTTTTGGTTTTTTAATTTTTGTTTTGTATATTTTTAATAATATTTTATTTTTTGGTATTCTTTTTGAATTGTCAAATCAAAATAAATACCTTGTGTTACCATATTTTTAGCATTTTTTCTTTTTAACTTAAGTACAAACTGTAAAATGGAATTTAACTTAAGTAATAAAAATTACTTAAATAAATCTTAACTAAGATTTCACTTAAGTTAGAACTTAGTTTGGACTGTAAAATCCGCCCTAAATGTTTTTTAAATACAAAATAAAAGAATATTCATTAGTTTTTTAATGTTTTTGTTAGTCATTTAATTAACATTTAAAATTGACTGTAATATGATTTTATTTTAAATGAAAAATCATTGTAATGGTTTTTATTTGTTTTAAGTGACCATACACTGGAATTTACCTACTTAATTTTTTGAGTGAGTGTTTCAAAATTTCGTTGTCCCCTTATAAAACAACGTAGACCTTCGGGAAAATTTCGATAACTCCCGAACAGGAATATCGTATAGAAAAAAATCGTATCGACTTAAATTTAATAAAGATTATTTGGTATTCATATGGATATCGTAGGTCTGTGTATTCGCATAAATACCCCCAAAACTTACACATTTTAATGAAAAAATATTTAATGAAGCCCAATTTTTACAAGATTATGTCACCTCATATCGAAACATCATATAGTTTCTTAGACAGAAATGGCTGAAAAATTAAAAAAAAAGTATTTTTCACCAGTTTTTGACCCATTTTTTGAACCCCTAACTCCCCGATATGGCCGATAAGCCGAGAAACCTTCATGCAAACTGGTTCATTATTTCTTTCTATTTAGTTACAACTCCACTCAAAATATTTTGTAGGCAAAAACAAATGAAAAACACATTTAAAACCAGTGTATAAACAATTGAAAACCATCCCAGTAATTATTATTTTTTTTTAACAAACATTAACATTTGTTTTTTACTGTTGACAAAACTTTCTAAAATAAATAACATTAACCCAGCAAAAAAAGAGCTTACCATTCACTACAAAATTCACCACAACTTATGAACCAGATGTACTTCTTCTTCAACTGAAACATTGATGAATTTAATATGGGCGTGACACACAAAGTATGTTCTTTTTATCGCCACTTTTCAGTGGCGAAAGATTGACACTTAAGTATAACATATATCACTAGTATTTTTATCACAACTTCTGAAGTAGTGATCCGGATGTTAATATAACTTGACCTTTTGGAAGCACTTTTTTCATCACTTCTTTAGAAGTACATATTTCTTGGCATTTTGGGTGTGATTATGTCATTTATATTTGCTGATTTAGAACTTCTAAATTAGAAGTTCTTTTTTCACTTATTTTTGTAAGATTGAAAGAGTATTTTTTTGTAATATTTACACTAAAAACACTGTTCGACAGCAAAAACCTTCCAGTGAAATTTCTAACTGGTCCTTATAGATTTTGGTCTCCTGCTTCCAAATCTACCGTCCAAATTTTTCTAGCACGTACCGTTTTTGAGATATTCGCTGTCAAAAAGTAAAAAAAGCATTTTTAGGGGTCAACTGTTACGTATTCTTACGTTGCTTCCACGAAATAGGACTTGATTTCATATAAAATGGACCTCCTGATTCCAAAACTGCAATCCACAATTTTCAAGCATTTTCTGTTTTTGAGATATTCGCGTTTGAAAATTTAAGTGTGATTTATAAAGATTATAAGTGCGTAACAGTAGAGTTTAAGTTTTTCAAACGCCAATATTTCAAAAACAGTACGCGATAGAAAAATTTGGATGACAGATTTGGAATAAAGATGCCTTATTTTTACTAAATCGAGTTCTATTGTGTTTGAGCAACTTAAGAATACGTTAAGGAGGAGACCCAAATATTTCAATAATAAAACGCGAATATCTTAAAAACCTTACGTGATAGAAACCAACTTCTTTTGATATAAGATATGAAATTTGAAAAATTTATCAATAATTGATTTTCGTCTTTTCGATTTTTTAAGCTCTAAATAAAGAGAAAAGAAATGCCATTACCAAATTTTGTCACCATTTTTGCAAAACCTAAATCTATTTGAAGCTGGACGTAGAAAAAATTGTATACTTCGTGTATCACCCTCATTCTAATTGTTTCAGTTGAAAAAGAAGTTCATATGTTGTGGTGATTTGATTTGATTCCTAAGAATATATAAAAACGGTACTTTAAAATCATTAAGCAAAGAACTGGTGAAAGATGTTTTTATTGTTATTTTGTAGCATTTTTGGAAGTGATTTTAAAAGTACTTCCTACGGAATATGAAGTTCGGCACCTATCGCTACTTTGTATGTAGTGAAACCACTACTTATTTTTGAACCACTTCGTTTATTTTTTGCTGGGAAACATTAAAAAATTACATTTTTTCATTCTTTTTTACCAACAAATTCGAAAAAATAACCTACGAAAACATTAAAAATTAATGATAGTTCTGTTATTTTTATCAACAAATTCCAAAAAAAAAACCTACGAAAACATTAAAAATTAATGATTCCGTAGGTTATTTTTTAAAATTTTCTATTGAAATATTTTTTTAAAAATTTTTAATAAAATTTTGGGGAATCGATCCCGCAATCAACTACATTCTGGCCAGACACTCTACATATCGTGCCAAAGTCACTTGATAGAAACATATTTTTATATTTCTATAAATAATTTTTTGTTTTTTTTCTACAAAAAAATAACCTACTTGTGCAGGTAAAAACTAATGATATCTTATTAAAAAATACCAACAATTTAAAAAAAAAATTACTTACACAAATGATTAAAAATTTAAAGAATAATCAGTAGTTTTTACTTACAGAACAAAAACAAATTACTTTAAAAATTAAATGTTAATGAAAGTCTTTATTTTTCAGTGTGTTATTTTTGAAACAAAGGACAGAAGTAGTCATTAATAAAAACTGAATATCAAACAAATGTGTTTTCTTTTAAAAACGACTAAACGTAAAATTTTTTAAATAAACTACAAACAGTTATTGACATAATTTTTTAAGTCTCATTTTTAATAATGTCGTTGTGGCGAAAAAACAAGGCTTCTGGTGGGAATAGAACCCACGGCCCCCACGTTCAAGCCCTAGTACGCTCCCAACTAGCCTTCGGGGGCCCCCAAACCTGTTCATAAGCGTTATGGTACTTCCCTTGTACATAATTCCCAGTCACATTTTTTTTGCGTTTTGTAGTAAAAAACTTCATCAAAAATGATTTTCAAAAAAAAAAAATTTTCATAAATTTTTAGAGTCCGACCGAATATTCGGTTTCGGTCTCGGTTTCGGCCGAATAATGGGGTTTCGGCCTCTATTCGGTATTCGGCAAAATTTTGGCCGAATATTAGCCGAAACCGAAACTTTTTGGTATTTTAAAAAATATGTAAAAAAGTCGGTGAATTTTTTGATTTCGTATTTCATTACACTTGTTTCAGTTCAATTGAAGAAAATGTTACAAGTTTATGCAATAAATGTAAAACTGCCTCAGTTCAAAAATTATTTTCTCCTAATCTACAAACGAAATTTAATTTTTTTTTTGTAAGTTTTTCAAAAAACATATTTTTTTTCAAAAATACAACAATTCCTATGGTTTAAAAAGCATTATATGCTGTATATTTATCTTTAAGAACTTTTGAATAATTTTATTCATGCCATGCGGTAATTTTTTTTAAGTTTCGGTTTCGGTTCGGTTTCGGCCGAATATTACTTTTTCGGCCGAATATTCGGTTCGGTTTCGGTTCGGCCTCGAAAACTGGTTTCGGTCGGACTCTATAAATTTTAAAAAAAAAAGTTCCAGAGATAAAATTTCTTTGCGTTTTAGAATAACAAGTATTTTAAAGCAAAAAAAAATTTTAACATTTTTCAAAGTTTCGAAAATTTATGAAAAGTCCGTTCACAAAAATGGTTGGCAATTTTTTTTGCGTTTTGGTGTAAAAAATTCATTGAAATTTTATAAAATTTCCGAAAAATGGTGGATACATCTGTGATGTGTTCTGTAACATTTCACAATTGAATCGGCATGGTTGTGTTCCTTAAAAACATGTCCTGTGACATGTCACTTGTGATATATTCGGGGCTGAGACATTCCCTAACAAAAGCGATAGGTATTTTTATATGAAAGGTGTCGAATATGTGGTAGGTTTTTTGGGTCCAGGTGATATGTCACGTGACCTATCATGGAACTATTAATTTTCCTGCAGGGAAGTTCTTTGTTCGACATTCTTAAAAAACTTGATATTTGGTTAAGAAAATTTAAGTCTTTGTTCCTTAAGCATTTTTACTTAATTTGTTTTTACCCAAACGAAAAGTTCAAAATTTCGGATATCTTTTTTAACAAATGAAATTAAAAAATGAGTTTTCAAACAAATTTTGTGTTCGGGAAAGTTTTCAAAAAATTGTTGGTGATTTAAAAAAGTTTTTATATTATGAGTACGCTAATCAAAAATATTGGGAAGCCCTGGTGTATACCCTTTATAATCTTTTTTTTTACTTTTACTATTTCTATTTTAATATAAAAAATAGAGTAGTATTACAGAACAAATATCCGGAAGGGATATAAATGTTTATATACATCTTTTTAAATTATTTTATGTATACCCCTTTTTTTCAATTATTTACTTACCTAAGGATTTTATACAGTTCACAAAAAATTGAGGAGTATGCAAATTATGTAAAAAAGCTATGAGTTCACAGAAAGAATTTAAAACGAATTTCAATCACGAAAAACGCGGTTTCAATAAATTTTTTTATTGAATCTCCTTCGATGAAGAAAATTGTTATACCAATTACCAAATTAAAAATTAATATTTTTCAAATAAACATTTTTCAATTTCGATCACAATTTTGATTAAGTTTTTGTTTGTTTGTAGTCAATGAAAATAATGATTAATTTGAAGAATGAATTATGACAAAATTATGGAGATGTCCTTATTTTTTACTTTAAAATATTTTGCCAACAATAAAAAAAGTAAAACCCAAATGTTTTGTATATTTTTTCTATTAACGTAGTCAAATAATAAACTTGTACATCGACAGTAAAAGAAAATAACCAAAATTTTGGTCAAATAATTAGGGTTTTCACAGTAACGATTAAATTTGTCTTTTTTAGTTTGGTATTTTGCAAATGTGCCAAACGTCAAAAAAATGCCAATTTGAATGTGGCATATTTTTCTTAAAATGCCCAACTCAAACCTTGTCTAAAACCAAAATGCCAGTGTGCAAATAAAAAAAAACATAAAAATGACAACAGCTGTGATTGTTTATGCTGAAATTTCGAACGCGGCAACAAAAACATTTATACAAAAAGAAACATACACATTTTTTGTGTTTATTTTAAAATTGTGAATGTAAAAACTTAATTAAAGTTATTTTGTGCAAATTATTAACGAAAAGTGCGCTCACGATATGTAAAGAAAAAATGGTGGCAAATACATGACGTTTAGTAAAATGGCAAATTTGCCAAATACCCAACTAAAAATGGCAAATTTAATCGTCACTGTGAAAACCCCAAATGTTTGATTCATTTAAAATTTTGTTGATTGAAAGATTAAAAATTTAATTTAATTGGATGAAGAGGAGTTGGAAACTATCGAACACTTTATTTGCCATTGCCCGGCACTTTCTGGTCAGAGACTTCACTGGGATCTAGGGAGCTGTACGATCTTTCTGATTTGTCGGATGTCAAAATTCAATATCTAAGGAGTTTCATAAGAAGCTCAAACTGGTTTAACGACAGGGACTAGTAGGGAAACCTATTACGGTCCCGTGGTATCACAATGGACCTCAGAGTCTACGTGTGTTGACGTAACAACATCAGCAGCCACTTACAACCTAACCTAATTTAATTAAATTTTTTTTCTCGCCGATCCTTGATATTGTTTTTTTGTTGGAATCTGCTTGATGAGATCTATCAATGATATTAAATTTTAAAGGTTTTGGAAAAATGCCAGTAAAATACATAGGGTACGTTCAGCAGAGAAAGCTGCTACCCAGCTGCTCCTCAACATTCTGCTGAACGGTTTAATTTTCGACATTTTAGTCAACATGTTGAGTGAGCGCTTCTCATCACTGGTAGCGTTAAAAAATTATGCTACATTTGATCACAAACTGATAAATAAGCTGTTTTATTGAAATTATTCCTTTTTTTTGACGTTATTTAAGGAAATAAACAAAAATATCATAAAAAAGTAATTTCCACAGATAAAATAAATGAAAATATAAAAAAAAACAATAATTTATTCCAATATTTTAAAACATTCATAAAAAATTGCGTTCAGCAGAATCAACTAATCAAAACATGCTACATCTCAACTGTTGAGTAGCAGGTTTCTCTGCTGAACACGCTCATAGTGTATAGCCCCACATTTATAAAAATTTCTGGAACTCATTAAGAATACCGAACTTGCTAAAAAAAAAAAAAAAAAATATGACCTTGACCTCTGACCTCTAAAAAGTCGATTGTGGTGTTCGGAGAATACCGAACTTGCTAAAAAAAAAAAAAAAAAATATGACCTTGACCTCTGACCTCTAAAAAGTCGATTGTGGTGTTCAAACCCGTTTGGGAGGGGCAGGGGTTTAAAATTAAAATGGTTTTTCTTAAATATTTCAAAAACTACTTATCTGATCAAGACGGTTATGGTATCGTTAGAAAGGGTAATTAAAGACCTTTCCAACGGGGTTCAACAGGGTCTAGGATAATGGTTCCCAACCCTTTTTACGCCACGCCCCACTTTTAAGTTAAAAAAATTGTATTGTCCCCCCTACACTAAGAAAAAAATTGTTAGTTTTTCTAATTTTTGTTTCTAATGAAAAATTACTACTTTTTTAGCAAAGTTTTTTTAAAATAAGCATTTAAATTAAGTTTTTAGTAAAAATGTTAAGAAATTAACAAGATTTTTGTAGTTAATTTTGAAAAAAAAAATAGTTTTTGTAGTTGATTTGACTAAAAAAAATCTTGAAAAATTGCTCGTTGCCCCCCTGGAACCTTCAAATTGCCCCCCAGTGGGGCGAGAATCAAAGGTTGGGAACCATTGGTCTAGGACCAACATTTCGGGTAGTTACAAACATCAGCACAAACTCATTATACCCTGTACCACAGTGTGGTGTAGGGTATAATTAAAGTTTTTCGAAAGACACATTCGATATTTTCGAACTACCTATTCGAACTCTAGCAACTGTTCCCATTGCTGTATCTTTATTATTAATTACCTTTCCCCCATGTGATAGAAATCCATAGTTTTTAAATTTTGAATTTTATGATAGGGGGTTTTGTTTCTCAAAAATATTAAGTACATGAATGAAAATGATCAGAAAGAGGTTTTTGCATTGTAATAAAAATGAATTATTTTGTTTTCATTTACGACATCGGTAAATTTTTAACGTGATGTATTAACGTGATGTATTGACAAAAGTTGTTGAGTATGTTTTGTAAAAAATAGTAAAAAATTAAAAACGCGATTTTGGTCCACAGATGCTTATCAGCATCACAATTTTTAAGATCAAAATTTTTGTTTCATAATGTATACAAGGCATCAAAATTTTTAGCCATATTTTTCAAAAAAGTCAAACAAGAATTTTCAGAAAAAAATTTGCATCAGACCAAAATCGTTGTTCTAGAATTTTGTTGACAAATTCATGTTCAGGATGCAAAATTTTGTATGAAAACATGTAATGCATGATGAAATTATTCAAAGAAAATATCAATCAGAAAAACACAAACAAGAAAATATTTGTAATTAATTTGGTATTTAAAAAATTGCATTTTTTGTTTGGGTTGTCGGAAAAACTAGGTGATAACTGACTAAAAATTTCTGGATAATTTTTTTAAATTTTTAGTGTTTGAACTTGGAAAAAATCAACTTAGAAATATTTTTAAAACAATTTAAAAAAAAAATATCTATAAATATTAATTTTTTTCCCTGGTTATATTTACTAATTGCATATAGATTCAGAAAAAAATTATTAAAACAATTTCTGGAATTGATTTGACCCATTTTTAAACTAAATAGAGCTAATCCTAATCCGGTCTGCAAAAAAACAAGCCTAATAATTTTATTTTTCAGTGCGACACTCGTATCTCTTTAAATATTTGCTCAATCTGGACGCTATCAAGCTTAAATTAAAGCTTGGAAAATTTTCTATATAGCATTTTCTGTTTTTAATTTTTCCATTAAAAAACTGCCATCAAATATACGCTGTTCCATTATTAGTATGAGTCACTGTACCTCAATTTTTAACAGTTTCCTCCACAGCCTGCATACCACCACAGATTCCGAATTGAAACATTTGTAATTTTGTTTTTTTTAGTAAAAAGTTTTTTGCATGTTTTTTTTTTATTCACGTTCACTTATTAAACAAAAATTAATAAATTTCTTGTAAATTGTCCACAAAGTATAACAAAATACCACATCCCATAATCACCAAACATCTTTCTTTGCAATGAAAAAATAAATGTTTACAAACGGCGACCACGACGACCACCCTTTCTGCGGGTAGAGTCAGAAGGAATGGGTGTACAATCTTCAATGCGGCCAATCTTCATGGAAGAACGGGCCAAAGCACGGAGAGCAGACTGGGCACCGGGTCCAGGAGTTTTGGTCTTGTTACCACCGGTAGCACGCAATTTGATGTGCAAGGCAGTGATGCCCAAAGTTTTGCACTTTTCAGCGACATCCTAGAAAGAAACAAACAATAAAAACCATTAGTATACAATCCCCTATGTGATGGAAATCGATCGATTTCAAATCGAACGTTTTTGAATTTTCAATCTCGGTTATTTTAAAATATTTATAATTAAAATGAGACAAAATTGTATAAATTCATATATTTGATTCAACTCAAGCCATTAAAAACAATTTCAAGTTATTTTGGCTTTTCTATTAACTTTTTAAATTTCGTTTTTTAATGAAATCGATCGAAATTGCAATCGTTCGATTTCCATCACATACCAGAATATCATCAAAGTAACAATTTATTTTTAAACTTACTTGAGCAGCCAACATAGCAGCGTAGGGAGAAGCTTCATCACGATCAGCTTTTACCTTCATACCACCGGTGACACGGGCAATGGTTTCACGGCCAGACAAATCGGTAACATGAACGAAAGTATCGTTAAAACTGGCATAGATGTGAGCAACGCCAAACACAAATTCACCATCACGTACTTGAGGTCCCAAAGAAACTTGGACTTCTTCTTTTTGAGCTTTAGCCTTTCTGGGAGCCATTGTGTTTTAATAGCTGCAAAATAAAAACAAAATAAGTATCTCGCATTCACTCAAAACAGTCAAAAAAATAATAATGGCCATAACAATTTGTGAATTTTGTTTTTAAACACACTTTATTTAATGTTTACATTCTTATATTTATATATTGCTCTTTTGCACACTCTTGCTTTTTTTTTATTCTTAAACATCCTACATTGTAGGCAAAATTTTTGATCACTAATAATATTTTTACGTTGTTTATTTATTTGTTTTCGTTTTTCCATTACACTTTTTTAACAAAATTCACAAATTTTATTTAAAATTTATAAAAAAATTAAAGACCTTAAATAAAATACAATCCAATTGCGTGAACCGGATATTGAAAAAGAAAGTCTAGCAGTTTTTAGCTGTCACAAATGTCAAAACTGCTAGAATATAATTTACCAGACTGTCAAAAGTGCATGAATGGGCGTTGTTACACACACTACAAACATTCCATACCAGTGCTGCCAAGTACTTTTTATTATTTCCCTAAAAAATTAAAAAGCCCGAACGTGTGAAAATAACAAACGCAAAAAAGATAACAAACAACTTCAACAAACAGCGAAAACTGTATTACCATACAGTTAACAACAGAATGCTTGGTTAAACTTGGTTTTATTTTTATAAAGTTTAATACAACTCCCGGTTAAACTAAGTTAAAGCGATATGTCAACAACGCAGCCTTAGTGTTATAAGTTATAGCGATATGTCGAAAACGCAGCCTTAGTCAGAGTCATAGAGTAGTACAACAAATGGCGTTTGAAAAAGTAGTAAACAAAAACCATATGGTATTGTTTACGAAATTTTATCACAAACCGAAATTCGAGCGAGATGGAAGATACCAGTTTTACAGTGAGAATGCAGATTTTTTTTGTCTCTCTTTGCTTTGCGTTTGAACTTTAGTTTGGCATTGCCAGAATTTTCCAATTATCTTTGGTGATGCCAGATCTACAAAACGGTCGATGGATTACTTTGTAACTTTGGCCTTAGTGTTCCCTTTGCTATTGCATGTAAAAACTCTCTAAAACACTTATACCGTATTCGCATTCATTTAAACTAGTTTAATTATGTGTTTTCCCCAAACAATTTTAAACACGATATCTGTCAAAATAAAACGAAGTTTAAATTTGACGTTTAATTGTATGGGGAAAACCAATAAATAAACTAGTTAAAAATGAATGCGAACACCGTTTTAGGCTGCGTTTTTGACATATCGCTTTAACTTAGTTTAAACGGGAGTTTTATTAAACTTTATTAAATTAAAACCAAGTTTAACCAAGCATTCTGTTTTTCAGTTCAAGTTTAGCAAATGTCGATTAACGCGGTATTGCCATACCAAATATCGCATTTCCAATTAGAATAGTTGCCATCATCGCACATTTTTTCCATTAAAATACCACAACATGGCAACACTAACCAGTATATTTGAAAATCAGAGGTGTTTTTTTGACATTTTTGTACCTTAGTTTAACTCTCCATCATTGGTGAGTTAAACTTAAAATAAACCACATCTCAAAAACAGAATTTGTGGTTTTAACTCAGTTTAAACCTAAAACCAATAAATTTTACAACTCAAAAACTCAGCCTTAGGGTTCTCTTAAACTGAGTTAAACCACAAATTCTGTTTTGTTGTAGTTGCCATCATCGCACATTTTTTTAAATGAAATACTACTACATGGCAACATTAACCAGTATATTTGAAAATCAGAGGTGTTTTATTTGACGTTTTTGTACCTTAGTTTAATACCAAATTCGCATTCATTTTTTTAAACATGTTTAAGTACTTAAACATGTTTATGTACTTTAACAAGTTTAAATTTAAACATGTTTAAGTAGTTAAACATGTTTAAAAAAATTAATGCGAATTTGGTATTACTTCCAACATTGGTGAGTTAAACTTAAAATAAACCACAACTCAAAAACAGAATTTGTAGTTTTAACTCAGTTTAAACCTAAAACCAATGAATTTTACCACCCAAAAACTCGCCCTAAGAGAACCAATTTATATAAAGTGACTAAGGCTGCGTTTTTGACATATCGCTTTAACTTAGTTTAACCGGGAGTTTTATTAAACTTTATAAAAATAAAACCAAGTTTAACCAAGCATTCTGTTTTTCAGTTCAAGTTTAGCAAATGTCGATTAACGCGGTATTGCCATACCAAATGCCACATTTCCAATTAGAATAGTTGCCATCATCGCACATTTTTTCGAATAAAATACCACAACATGGCAATACTAACCAGTATATTTGAAAATCAGAGGTGTTTTTTTATGTTTTTGTACCTTAGTTTAACTCTCCAACATTGGTGAGTTAAACTTAAAATAAACCACAACTCAAAAACAGAATTTGTGGTTTTAACTCAGTTTAAACCTAAAATCATTAAATTTTACAACTCAAAAACTCGCCCTTATTGTTTTGGCGTCTATCAAAATCTCTGATCATTTTTACTCTGTGGATAACGGCATTAGTGTCTCTTCACAATACAGCAGCAAGCAGCAGACAGCAAAATTTTTACATGTATTTTGTTGTTGGTGCAAATTTTTGCTGTCTGTATTGTAAAGAGACACTAATATGGCATTCCCACTTGCGACCTTAAACATGCTGTTCAACAAAACACCAGTAACAGAATAAAAAACGTAATGGACACAGAACAAACACCTTGGCGCAACAACAAAATACATGTAAAAAATTTGCTGTCTTCTGCTTGCCGCTGTATTGTGAAGAGACACTTAGTGTGCAATTACAACTCTAGCGTTGGCTTTGAATTTTGTGTAAAGAGAGGGCTTTTGATTTAAACAAAGGCTTTGGCTTTGAATTTTGTTCTGGCGTTTGTTTGTATACACCAAAGGTTCGAAAGAATTAATTCTTTAATTCAATTTTCTAATTCGAATTAAAAAAATAGAATTTGGCATTCCCTAAAATCATTCAACTTTCAAAATCACTGAATTAATTCTTTCAAGAATTCATTCCTTAAGAATGATCATTCTTAAGGAATGAACTATTTTTTATCCAAATCAATCTACTACAAATTGAATGGTGAAATTAGCTTATCATTCAATTTTAAACAGTGAAGCGCAACACACATACACACACATTTATGCTTGTGTGGGAAGCAGCAGACGAGACGTGGACAAACCAACAGCCAATCGTTTATACACGAAGATGCTTAAAATGCACACAAGCAACACATTTTTGAAAATACAAAGGGAATGAAATAAAAAAATCATCATTCAATTTGTAATAGATTTGAATGATGAAAAATTTTGATCATTCAATCGAATGATTGCTTGCAAGGAATTAATTCTCTTGGGAATTAATTCAATTTGATTTAAGCTTTGAGAATTAAGCCTTTGAATTAATTCGTGTTGAATGCTAGTAAGGAATGATAATTCAAAACTTTTTAAAACGGAATTGAACTTTTTGGGAATTAATTCTCAATAGAATTAATTCGTTCGAAGCTCTGGTATACACACACAAAAAGAATAACAGAAATATAATTATTTGGTGGAAGAAAAATACATTTTTCCTGAAAATTATTTTTTTTTATACATAAAACTGCTTTGGT
This sequence comes from Pegoplata infirma, assembly GCA_963921195.1. Classification (NCBI taxonomy): domain Eukaryota; kingdom Metazoa; phylum Arthropoda; class Insecta; order Diptera; family Anthomyiidae; genus Pegoplata; species Pegoplata infirma. The sequence goes on from OY992540.1 coordinate 103,500,711, forward strand.
TTTTTTTATTGATTTTTTTTTTTTTTTTTTGATACTTGTTTTTTTTTATAATAATTGGCGGTAAATTATATTTCACTTTTTTTTATATGTACTTTTCTTATAATTTCAAGGAGGGTACAAATATAGGAGAGGGGGATTGGAGAACACTCAACCTAGCACTAATCCAAGCACAATACCACGGCGTCAAAAAAACAAAATATTGCAAAACAAATGGAAAAAAGAGTTGTCATGTTATTTGTATTTATTTAAAATTGTGGCATGGTTGCATTTTTTTGTTAAGGCAATGTTTTTTGGAGTTTAAATTACGAAGAAAACATGTATACAACTAGTTAAAAAACAAAAAAGTACGACACCAGCAAAGTACAATTAAAATAAATATAAAACATAAGCAAAATTGAGAAAAAACTGGTAATAAATAATTTTATTCTAGAAAAATGCAACCATGCCACAATTTTAAATAAATAAAAATAACATGACAACTCTTTTTTCCATTTGTTATGCACAATTTTGTTTTTTGACGCCGTGGTATTGTGCTTGGGTTAGTGCTAGGTTGAGTGTTCTCCAATCCCCCTCTCCTATATTTGTACACGCAAAAAAAAAATCTGTGTAAGATTGAGCAATCCTACTTGGTAAAACTTTTTTCATACCAAAAAAAAATTTTTACCAAATTTTTGCTAATATTATGCTTGTCGATGTTAAAGTAACATAATTCATTTTTTATGTAAAATAACCAAGTAGCTTGCTCAATAACGCAAATTACCTGCACAAAAATTTATCGAAAGAAAACAACAAAAAAACAAAACAAATACAGACCACCATTTTCATTTTGTATTTTTGTGTGCGTGCGTTGTTCGTTTATTTTTTGTGTTATAAAAACGTAAAAAGGAAATTGATATATAAAATAAAAATAAATTAATACATAAATAAAAATAAATAATTAGTTTTCTAAAAGATAAATAAATGTAAGATAAAAGAATGTTAAAGTTAATTTTGCTTTCATCACTTAAAACACCATTCAATAAGAAAAACCAATGGAGTCCCAGACGTATGTTTCGATGAATAACAAATGGAATGATAAAGTAAGTATACCCGCATTCCGAAGACACCAATAAGGTTTAATAGATTTTTAGTTAAAAATTAGTGTTTGGTAATTATTTTATATTTTTACAAGGTACTGCTAAATAAATTTTTGAAGCTATGGAGAATCCTTCACTACAATAAAGAGCGTGGACACCAATCCTGCCTTTAGTTATAAAATTAAAACCTAAAAACCCAAAGCCAATGGAGTCCATACCTGTTTTGATGAGTTACAAATGGAATGACAAAGTAAGTCTTCCTCCTTACCAAGAGACCAATGGGGTTAACCAATTTTTTAAATTAAAAATTTATGTTTTGTAATAATTTTCTATTTTTACAGGATGCTTTTAAATAAATTCGTGAAGCTATAGCGGATCCTTTACTTCAAGAAGAAGCGTAGGCAGCAGTCACTCGTGAAAATTGTACAAAAAGGGTCAGTTGGTCGGTGGTAAATTAAATCATACACAACATTTATTATATTAATATGGATTTATTCTATGAAAATTTTAAATTCAACAAATATACAAATTTTTACAAAAATTTATTGAAAATTTATTTTAGCATAAATGTGGTAATTTTTAGCATTATTTTTAGTCAGCTTTTCAAATAATTTTGGTATATTTCACCATATTTCTTTTGGTATATTTTACCAAGTTTTTGCTTAAATAGCATCAGCATTTTCTTCAAAATTTTTTTCATAAGTGTTTTGGCTAAATTACGAAAACTACTTCGTCGGTTGTAGTTTTAGCATATTTTTGGTAAAATTATGCCAGATTTTTGCTCACTCCGACACAAGTTTTTTTTTGCGTGTACCCTCCTTGATAATTTTGCAATACACAGATGTGTTTCATAAACAAGATGTGTTTCATAAACAAAATCAACCCTTTTTTTTGTAAATGACTGGCAATGCCAAAGCAAAAAAAAAATACTCACGAGACAGCAAAGCCAAGAAAATAGAATTGATTCTATTCTGGCTTTGAAACGCTAGCGTTGGCTTTGAATTTTGTTCTACATACAAAATGTATGGGAACAAGCAAAATTCAAGGCCAACGCCAGAATTGTAATTGCACACTTACTTTTTAATTTCGAAAAAGGTTGGCATCAGTGGTGTTATTATAACATTAAAAATACAACCCTAGGCTCTTTAATTGTTTTCTACGAAACGCCCTGTTAATTTTCCCCAAATGATAGCAAACGAAGAAAATTTTTTTGTTCGTAGAAAAAAAATCGACAAAGAAAAGATTTATAAGCTCCCTACGACGCGACGGAAAATTTTCAATTTTTATAAGAATTTCCAAAATTTATTAATTAAAACTATGTTAACATCATAAAAGACAATAGTGTTTAATAGAATTTAATAACATTTAGCTAAAAAATGTGAATTATATGGAAAAATAAACAATTAAAAAATTGGTCTAAGGTCGTTGAATTTTTTTTTAACCAAAAACGACTGTGTACAAGAAAAAAGGCCTATAATTTAATTGATTCTTTAAAATTTAGTGAAACAAAACAAATATTTACTTGATAATGTGTTAGAAACCCCCAAAAAAATTAAAAAAAATTTATGATTTTTTGGTTTTGCAAGTGAAAAAAAATTTTCTTTGGTGAAAAAAATTAAGTGAAAAAAGAAGAAAGGAGAATCAAGGCGAATCTGTCAAGGCAAAATGAATAACAAAACACAGCGAATTTATCTTAAAAACATGACAAAATAATAACAATAACAACGAAACCAACGAATAATAAAAAAACAAAGTTGAGAAAAATATAAATAAAATCATAAAGAGAAAAAGAATATAAGAAAAGATAAAAACACTTGGTGGTGTGCATGAATGTATAAAAAATAAAAGCAGCTGTTCTGATGAGGTTCAGTGGCTCTAGAAAACTGCTGCTGCTGCTTTTAACATTGGAGAAAGGAGAACTGGTGTTTATTTAAGCTAGGGTTTGTAGCTTTTAATATTAATAACCAGCCCTTTTTTCTACGAATACTTGTGTGTATGTGTTTTAATACTATAGCCGAAAACAGTTGTAAGAAAACCTCATCATAGTAATATAATTAAAGTCAATGTCCTAAAAGCAACAACAACAACACGCAAGTCATTAATAACTTATTTAAAACAACCTAAACACAAGTTTCTTCAAAAATCCTTTAAATATTTTTTTTTTTTTTTTAATTTGTGCTTATATTTTGGGGATTCTTTTTCATTTTCTTTTTCTTTGTGTGTCTATAATACAAACAAAAATTATTTATGCAAATTCTGAAACGATTGATTGTTTGAATTTATGTTTTCATCGTTTTTATATTTTGGTTTACGCAATGTGTATATTTTTTTCTATTGAAAAAGAAGAAAAATTTCGTTTGCGTTCATTCGCCTTTATGTTGTTGACTTTTTGCATACAAAGGAAGTTTTAATAATTTACTTCTATTCTCTTGGTATAACAAAAAAAAAAAATTAAACAAAAAGAAGTGGAAAAAGTTAGAGAGAGAGTGATTTTTTTTCATATCTTTATATTAGGTGGATCTCGTTTTCTTATTTTTCTTATATACATATCTATTTCTTTTTTTTGACAATTTTATTCTTTGTTTTGGTAACAATGTCGTTGCAGTTCGTTTGACGTTAACGTCTACGTCGATTTCGCCATCGCTGTCAACGTCGTCATAATATTTTTATATCGTCTGTGTTTTATGCTTTAATCTTTTATAAAAAAAATAAAAAAACAGCTGTGGGGGGTAATAAAGAACCAAACATAAAATAAATAAAAGAAAAATAACAATAACAAGAAGAAGACGACGTCATTTCCCCATTTAATAAAATATCAGCAGTCATTACTTTACATTTATCCGGTTTAAAACGACCTAAAACGAAAAAGGACGGTAAAATTACAACAAGAACAAATTCTTGAAAAACTTAAACAAAAACTCAAGTCGCGTTGTACGGGAGTGTAAAAAAAAAAGATACAAACATCCCTTTAGAAAATGTAAAAATATAATTTTAATGAAAACGTCTTAAAAATAAAAGTAAAAGTTTCATAATCCCATTTGTAAATATACTTTTAATATCGTCTGCTCCTTCCCTGCCCCCAACACTTCATCAAAATGGTTAATAATCGTAATAACAATAATAATCAACAAGCGGCTGGTAACGATCATGTTCAAAATCGTCGCAATGCTGCTAATCCACCCGATGGTGGAGCTGCCGTTGATTGGGTACAAGAGGATTTAGAACGTTTTAGTTTCGACGATTCAGATCGTTTTGAAGAAGATTCTCTATGTAGTTGGAGCTCAGAACCAGAGTCGCTGTATAATAATTGGCGTGGTTGGAAGAAACCAACAAATTTTAGTTTAGGTAATAACGCATCATCTGCAGCAGGTGGTGATAATCCAACAGACTCACGAGGGAGTAACACATCAGGTAAGTTTTTAAAGATTTTGTTGTTATAGTTAAAAAAATACCAATATTTACATTTACTAATTAAGTACCAATCATACTTGGGATCTAAGCATTAAGGCATTCGTTTTTTTTTCATGTAAAATGCCAATGAAAAAACAGGCATTGGCATTGTTTTTTATACAAAAGTAATGCCCGGTCCCAAGTATGGTACCAATGTATAATATTTAAAATGAAATTTAAAAAAAAATATCAAAATTCAACTTTAGAGTAGTTATGTTGGAGCAGGACTTGATTTTTCTAGTAAAGACTTGTAAAAATGACTTCACCGCATTAATGGTGCCTACAAAAATTTTAAGATTCCATTTGTAATTTAAATAGTGTCCGACCGAATACACCTTTTTTGGCCGAAGCCGAATATTCGTCCAAATTTTCACTATTCGGCCAAACCGAAGCCGAAGCCGAACATTAAAAAAAAATAATATTTATGTAGTAAAAACAATGAAAAAAATAAAACTCGAATCGGCGGGATACTCAAATGCATGAGAATGTTGTCTAGAATGATTTTTTTTTTAAGCAAAAAAATTTTTTGGACATTTTTGTAAAAATATATATTTTTGAGTGTAAATTTTTTTCGACCGAATTTTTTTTTTTGAATGTAAAAAATGTTTTTAGTTGCAAAAACACTTAGTAAAATGTTTTTGTGGCTTACTAATGTGATTCAAATTAAGTTTCGTGTGTTTTTCAACACGTGAGCACAAATATTATACAATTATTCGGTATTCGGCCTATTCGGTCAAAATTGTGGCCGAAGCCGAATAGTGGCCGAATAGTGCTTTTTGGCCGAAGCCGAGGCCGAAGCCGAATATTCGGTCGGACACTAAATTTAAATATTTCATTTGAAATTCGCAGATTTCATTTGCAATTCGAAAATTTAATTTGTAATTCAAAAATTACTTTTGTAATTCGAAAATTGCACCTGTAATTAGAAAAATATCAATTGTAATTCGGAAAAGACCAACTGTAATTCGAAAAATCATTGTAATTCGAAATAAATCAATTGCAATCCGATAAAGATAAATTGTAATTCGAAATAGATCAATTTCAATTCGTAAAATATCAATTGTTATTCGAAAAAGATAAATTGTAATTCAAAATTTAAAAATTGTAATTCGAAAAAAATCAATTGTAATTCGAAATTGATCAATTGTAAATCGAAAAAGATTAATTGTAATTTCAAAAACATCAATTGTAATTGGAAAAAGGTGGCCTAACTAAAAGAAAAAACGTAATACAAAAAAACTTTAAACAAGATTGTTAAATTTGGCTGTGCCAAATTTTTATACCCTCCAACAGGAAAATTTTGTTTTATTATGCATTTTGCACTTTAGTAATATAATTCCATCATTACTAAAATAATTTAAAAATACCAGTGTTGGCTACCCTTTTAATACCGTTACCGATTAAATACCCTTTAATATTGACTACCGTTACCAATACCGAATTAAAAAACTTTAAATACCGTTACCGATAAAAAACCATTACCATTTATTCGAATTTTTACCGGTATTATAACGGGTTTGTTTCGGTTGTCTGAATATTACTTATTTTAAATTTTTTTTGCAGATAAAAAACAAAGTAAAATATTTTAAATGTACGTAAAATAAAATAAAAAAAAATTTTTGCTCATTGCAAATCGTATTGTTATTTGGGCAAAAACAATGAGGAAATCGGTCCAACCAATGATCACATTCACAATTAACTAAATTTAGATAAGGAATATGTCGAAATCGGCACAACCAATGATCACATTCCCTATTTACCTAACAAGTTCCCAAGAGAAAAGTGTGTGCCACATAATGAAAAAATTCTTATTCTGAATTGTGCCTAGAGTTAAATGCATAATGAGTCCAAGTCGTACACTCAGCGGAAAAACTGTGTCGAAAAATCAATACAACTTTTTTCAGTTTGAATTAGAAAACTTTGACCAGATTTTTTGCTAAAATGGATACTTTAACTTTGATAAATTCTTTATTATGTTAAAAAAAAAAAAACATAAATTTGGTGGTATTTTTACTGACTTTGTTTGCTGATTTTAAAAAAAAAATCTTTTCAAATTTTAGAAGATTATTTTGTTATCTTACAAACATTTTTTGTTGTAATTTTTTTAATTTTTGTCTAATTTAAACAATTATCAGCTTGACAGATTTTTTTACAGACTACGTAATTTATCCAAGCAGAAATTCAGCAAACCGCTGACGCGGTTTCGCATGGCTTAAAATGCAGATTTTTCTTCTGGACAGAAACATTTCACAAACACGTAAAAAATCAAAAATTTATTTGTTGAATTACAATATTGCGTGAAATTTTAATGAAACTCTGAGTTAATAATAGAATAAAATACTACTATGTAATTATGTGTTAAAAATACACTAAATTTTTTTTTTGATTTTCACGTGTTTTTAACTAATTTGTGACTTTTTAACATTTTGGGTAAATTTTAATTATAATACTGGAACATACCGGTATCGATGTTTCGGTAACGACAAACCGTTACCGATAATCGAAAATACCGTTACCTTTACCGTTACCGATATAAAAAATATGTAATACCAATACCGTTACCAATGATTTTCTTAAGTGTCCTGTCAAATTTTTATTCTACTACACCATTTGCAATTGTATTTCAGAAATTATCCATAGTTTTTCAGAAGTTATTAATTGTATTTCAGAAAATATCGATTGTATTTCAGAAACTATTGTATTTCAGAATTATCAATTGTATTTCAGAAATAAACAATTGTATTTTAGAAGTTATCAATTGTATTTCAGATTTACCAATTGCATTTAAGAATTTATCAATTGTATTTCAGAAATTATCAATTGTATTTTAAAAAATTTGAATTTGTATTTCAGGAAATATCAATTGTATTTCAGAAATGATCAATTGTATTTCAGAAATGATCAATTGTATTTTAGAATTTATCAGCATTTATAGTCTATGAACATTAGACATATCCGTGTTAAACTTCAGGAGTCTATCTCTTTTAGTTTGGACTGTATCGTGTCTTCCGCAGACAGACGAACGGACGGACAGAGCTACCTACCATTAGACTGGCATTTTTCTGTATGGCCAAAAAAATGTTTCTCCAATTTTCAAAGTCCGGGCATTTTTTTATTCTACTAGGACTAAAACGGATGTTGTACAAATTTGAGGCCAATCAGATTAAATTAACCCGTGGCGCCCGGTGGTCAAAGTTTTGGATTTTTGAAAAATTAAAATAAAAAAAATAAAAAAAATAAATTTAAATTTCTTTCGACACATCATATTTGTTAATTTTGATGCGGTGAGCACGAATATCAAAAAAAATTAAAATCGGTCGAACGGTCCAAAACTTTGACCGCCGGGCGCCACGGGTTAATTTAATCCGATTGACCTCAAATTTGTACCACATAAGTTTTAGACCTTGGACAATAAAAATTTGCCAGTCTAACCTACCATACAAATCATACATTACAAACCATACAATTTTTGAAAGTCGATTTTAAAAACAATTTATATAAAAAAAATTTCATCAAAATCGTTTCAGTAGTTTTTGGTGTACAACTGCAGTTGATTTGTCCTTTAAAAAAGCGTTCTGCAATTGAGTGGCAACCCTGGAAAACTTGTTTTAACAAATTTTGGCCCTTACCTAACCTGACCAACCATCCCGCTTTTGGCGGGATTATCCCGCTTTTTGATGTATCATCCCGCCTTGAATTTTTATCCCGCTTTTTAAACAAAAGTCCCGCTTCATCCCGCTTTATCCCGCTTTTTGACTTTTAGAATAGCAAAGCACAATTTAAATTTTTTTATAAAATATTTTAAATATAATTGTTCTGAAGTAACTTTAAGCGATTTATTTAGATTTTTGTGCATATAAATATGGTAAAACTTCTTATCGCGTTTAAAAAATGTAAAGGATATTACTCCTAAAATTAAGTTTGAACTCGAAAAAATGTCCAATTACTTTTAAACGTTTATTTAAAAAAATAATAAATTGATTTTGATATTATTTTAAATCAGGGTTGGCAACCGATACCCACCTAGAATAACGGTATTTGGCTATTGTGGCGCAACCAATAAAGATATGGACATTTTCAAAAGTGATTATGAAAGCTGATGAAATTTCTAGTATTTTAAATGTGTCACTTCGTGTTTCTACCGGTTCGTTTTAGTTATATAGGCCAATACCGTTATCAGTTAAATCAGGGTTGGCAACCGATACCCACCTAGAATAACGGTATTTGGCTATTGTGGCGCAACCAATAAAGATATGGACATTTTCAAAAGTGATTATGAAAGCTGATGAAATTTCTAGTATTTTAAATGTGTCACTTCGTGTTTCTACCGGTTCGTTTTCAAAATATAGGTCAATACCTTTATAATACCGTTTGAAACGGTATTATAACGGTATTGGCCTATATAACTAAAACGAACCGGTAGAAACACGAAGTGACACATTTGAAATACTAGAAATTTCATCAGCTTTCATAATCACTTTTGAAAATGTCCATATCTTTATTGGTTGAGGTACAATAGCCAAATACCGTTATTCTAGGTGGGTATCGGTTGCCAACCCTGTTTAAAATTACTTTTTTTGTTTTTAATTTAAAAATTAAAAAAAAAATATAATTCAGAAACAAATTTTTAAGTTTATTTTTATTTCAATTAATTTTTTTTTTAAATCTTTTTTTTGGAGACGTGTTTAATTGGGTGGTCCTTATTTTCATAATTTTTAAATGACCTGAAAAAAGTACCTAGTAAAATTTTGAGTCGAATAGGTTAACTCTTTGACCCCCGCGAAAATCAGTCAATGTTTCCAGTTTCGGGCAAAAATTCTCTAAATTTAAGAAAATAAGTTTGATTAAAAATTTTATGAATATGCTCAAAGTAATTTTTGTTTAACGTTGCCTAAACATACTCAGATAAGAAATATATCATTTTCGAGATATCGTTAACCCATATTAATTTGGTACAAAATATAATTTGTGAATTTGACACATTTTTCAAATCAGCAAAATTATTTTTTTTTAATTTTCTCATACAAAATTACCAGGTACTTCAGCTTGTTTAACAAATAGGGGTAAAGAAGCAGCAAAAATTAAAAATTTAAAAAAAAAAATCCACCCTTTTTGAAAACTTTCACTCGGAATATATTTTTTTGGTTAAATGATTTTTTATGTAATTTTTTTTGAGTGTAAAATTTGCTTGAAGTGACAAAAATATTTCGTTAACTTATTTTGTAGCTTACCAATGTCTTTCGAGGCGTGTTCAACGTTTTATTTAACACGTGAATTGGAGGCGAAACCAATCCAAAATTCACGGTTTTTCTCATAACTTCTGAACCACTGGACCGATTTCACTGAAATTCAATATCAACCTGACCGGACAAATTACAAACTACTTTCTTTCGAAAGTAAGTGTGTTTTCAACAGACAGCCAGAGAGACGGACGGACATCACTAACAATAAGTCGAATTAAAATCTATTGAAAATCATGAATTTTTATATTTTTTCGAACAAACTTACTGTCACTAACTGTAAGTGGGGGATATAAAAAAGTCCCTCTTTTTAGACCAAAATCCCGCTTTTTCAACCTTTCCATCCCGCTTTTCAGGCAAAAACAGTTGGTCAGGTTACCCTTACCACAAAAAAACAAAAAGTCTATTTTAACAAAAGTTTTATTTTAAATTTCAAATTTTCAATACATTTTTTGAAAATCGATTAAAAAAAAAAATCATTTTGTATGGAAATAAAATTAAAACGTGATTTTAAATATATTTTATTTTTCTATAGGCTGTTTGTGTTATAAAATTTTAAAAATATTTAAATAGTTCATCTTTCTATTAAAAAAAACAGAATTAAAAAATATTGCGTATTTATTTTTTTATGGCTGTTTTAAAATGACCCAGTCAGAAAAATACAATCGCAAAAGCGTTGTGGACGGTTCTACGAGCGTTCTGTATACCAACTTCAAAGCGCCTTCATATGATCGAATGATAACACCGATCTACGCTAGGTTTGAAGCGTTTTAAAAGCGATGTAAAAAGGTGCTTTGAGGACGTTTTTTAAAGCGCTTTAAAAACCCAAAGTTAAGATTTCTGCTTTAAATTTCTGCGAAAAAAAAAAATTTTTGTTCTAAAAGAAAAAAATTTTTGTTCTTCAAAACTTAAAAAAAAAAATTCTAAAAACATTTTTGATGATTTTTTTTTACTTAAAAAACAAAAAAAAAAATTGACAAAAAATTGTTATTTAAAAAAAGTTTCGGAAATCTAAAGAACTTTTAAAACGCTTTTCGAATACGCTCGCAAAGCGTACCAAATGTTTTACGATTGCTTTTTTTGTTATAAGTAGTGCTTTCAGAACACTTTTCAAAAACAATCGCAAAGCGTTTGAAAATATCGCTTTGAGAATGCTTTTTTTTTGTTACAGTGCTTTCAGAACGCTTTTTTTTAGAACCGTCGTCAATTTCTGCTTGGGGACTCACATGCAGGCTGTTTTTTTGCAACTTTAAAATCTAAGGCCCTTACCACAAGAAAACAAAAAGTCTATTTTAACAAAAGTTTTATTTTAAATTTCAAATTTTCTATACATTTTTTGAAAGTCGATTTTAAAAACAAAAACAATTTGTATGGAAATAAAATTAAAAGCTCATTTTAAATTTATTTTATTTTCTTGTGGTAAGGCTGTAAGTTTTTAAACAATACTCTGCTTTAATTATTTAAAAAAAAAAAAAAACAAACGGACTGAATCCTTTTGTTTTTTTGTTTAAATATGACAATTTTAATTCAATTCACTTTAATTGATTTTTAATCCAAAAGAACAACATAAAATCATTAGCATTAAAATCAACTAAACAAACATTCAACCAATGCAGCTCAACTCTTCTCTGAAAATAAAATGCTTGTATGTTCGTTCATATGTTGGCATTCTTCAACATATATTTGTTGTATGATTGCATCGTAAATTATGCATTAAATCTCAAATCAATGTCAATTTACGAATTCATCTTTTGGATACCAAAACCAGTAAAGTGTATTGAATCAATATGTCTGTTTTTTCTTGTTGCTGTTGTTATTGTTTTAAACTTAAAAACGAAAAAAGAACAATAACAGCAGGACGTTTAAGGCAGAATACTACTCACTTCTCTATTATATAGCAAAAAAAAAAAAAAAAAAGTGCACCGAACTGAACTTTAATGAACATTGGAGGATTTGCTTCAAAAGATAAATTTTGTACCAGAAACATACAAACAATAGCAACAGCAAAAAAAAAACTATAGAGGAGTAATGGACGACGTTCTTGCAACATTTTTTTTTTTTCGAATGGACTTCAATTCAATGCTGTTGTTTTCCAGGCACTTATGCCCGCTATATGCTTTACTGTCAATTACCTCAAAATTATAGTCGCTTTAGTTGTTATTTATTCGTGATTTAAACGTTAAACGCGTACAACAAAACCAGAGCTAAAAAAGAAGCCATGATTCTAAATTTAAACTGAACAGCGAAATATATATGAATGTATATTAGGCTGGGTCGCACAGTGCCACATTTGGCCAATCTAGCACGACAAAAATCCAATTTTATTTGTATTGACTGGAAATTCGGTATACATGTTAGTTGTGACTTCAAAAACAACATAATGAAAAATATGGGAGGCCAGTTAACGGCCACGCCCACTTTTTAAGAAATTTTTAATTTAGGTTGTAATTTCTTTAAACTTGGTATATATACTCTCAAGGACTGTAGAAATAATATCACAAAAAAAGGGGGCGGTCAGACAACTGCCACTCCCACTTTTAAAAAATATGTTTAAAAAATATGTAAAAACAAGGTTTACATATCGCCCCACTGTAGTCGGCGTCGCAGACGGTCGCAAAAGTTAGCCGTTGAAATAAGTACTATGGACAGCGACGTATCCAGGAATTTGAAAAGGGGGGGGCCCAACTCGAAATTTTTTTTAATCATATTATTTTTTAGGACTACCCCCCCTCCCACCACAGTGGGAAAAAATGGACTTTTTTTGTTCAATTTTGCCGCAATTCTTAACCGATTTTGGTTTTTCTTTTTTTGTATTTTGGCTTATAAAATTCCGCATCGACCTGTCATGGTGGATGTTTGCAAAAAATTTCGGATTACTTTTTATATTTTCCTAAAGTTCAGAAAATTTTATTTTTTTCAGTATTTTTGCAATAAAAAATGTGGTAGGCATGGGACGAATATGCTTTATAGACTTAATTAAAGGTATTGGAACCCCTTATCAACGACGTGATTAGTATTTGAAAATATATTATTATTTTGGTTTTTATAACCAGACAAAAATTCAAGAATTTTCACTTTTTAAAGCCTATATCTTTAAAAAATAATGTACCAATTTCAATGAAATCTTTTTTACATTAAAGCTTATGTTTTGCTTAGTCATAATTGGTCCACAAAATTAAAAAAAAAAAATATTTAATTTTTTGCTAAAATTTTATCTTTTTTAATTTTAAAATTATTTTTTAGTCTGTTTAATAAAAAAAAGTTGTTACATTGTAAATTCGAAAAAAAGAGTCAAACAATTTGCAAAAATACTTTATTTACCAATAATAGTTAAGAAAATGATAAGCCATTATCTAAAAAAAAATTCATTGAAATTGGTACATTTTTAAGTTTTCAAAACCAAAATACTACCTCCGTCCCAAAATAATCTTAACATTTCTATATTTTGGCTGGGATTATGGAGGATTTTTTGAAAAAGCTTTGTTTTTTTTGTTAATACATATCGGGACATATCAATAATTTAAAAATTCTTTATAGCTTTGCAATTTTTCAATTCACGTGGAAAATGGATGCAATAAACTGCATCCAGATATATGAGACAACTTGTTTTCGACGTTACAAACAGGCATGGTGTCCACTATGGTCGAAAAGATGAAAATTAATACAAAATGCGGCGTATGAAATAAGAAATTTTACGCTAGAGGCCCTTTTAACGGTTTTTAACAAATGCATTATGAATGCAATAGGGACATCTTGAAAATATTTTTAATTAATTTTGTTACAGTTTTAGTACACGAGATTAGTATAAGATTGTTTTTTTAACTTTATCTTATATTATTTCAACTAAAACACTGCTTGATAAAATGTTAAGTTTATTTTGGGACAAAAAAATCTATAGAAATGTTAAAAATATTTCGGGACGGAGGTAGTAATAATAAATTAACAAATGCTATTAATGTCATTTATAAGGGGTTCAAATACCATTAATTTTGTGCATACAGCTTATTCGTCCCTTGCCTATTACATTTTTAGAGCAAAAATTCTAAAAAAAAATAATATTTTCTAAACTTTAAAAAAATATTCAAATGAAACAAATCCACAAGGAAATCCACCATGACAGACCGATGAGGAATTTTATTATCTAAATTTCAAAAAAAGAAAAACAAAAATCGTTTAAAAATTGCGACCTGTAGGCAAAATCGGACAAAAAAATTAAATTTTTCCCCACTGTGCCCCCCCCCCCTACTGTACAAAAAAAAGTTTACAAATCTGAATACTTTTTTAGTTAAAACATGCCTCAGAATTTGTTAATTTTTCTAGAGAAACAAGGTCTCAGACTCTGAAATTTTTTAAACATCAAAATTTTAAACATCAAAATTTTAAACATCTCAGAATCTGAGGACTTTTATTTATTAAAAACAACGTTTAAAATTTTCCGAAAATTTGAAACACCAAATTTAGGCGTCGACGTATTCTCACGTAACCCAATAAACCAAATAACAATAAGTAATAGTGAAAATTGTATCACACATATTCATATCGAAACGAGTTCGTTATCGCCTGGAATATCAATAGTTTTTCGATAAATTCTAAAAAATTCTACATTAAGAACGAAAACACTATGGTTTTCGTATAATATGTGAAAACTAGGTGATATTGCCTCGATATCATGAAGGTATCATTTGGTTTACTGGGAATAGCCATAATAAAGGTCGTGATTCCAAATCAGCATTCAAAATTTTTGTAGAACATTCCGTTATCGAGATATTTTGACTTGAAAAATTAATTCTTTAACGCTTTTTACGGCTCTACTGTTACATATTATTGCGTTGGCGAAAGATTTGATTGCTGGATTTTTATAAAACGGATCTCTAAATTTCAAATACGTCATTACATTTTTTAAGGTGCTTTTGTAAATTCGTTAATGAAAATTTATCTATATTTATTAACATAAAAAATAATACAAGTTTTTAATTTTGTGCCAGTTATATATTGTCCTTAGTCGTTTTTAATACTCAAAACTGCAGTTTTTCAATGCAAACCAAACCCGACTTTTTTAAAAAAGTGCTAGGAAAAAAATTAAATATGAAAATTTTTCTTTCGAACAAATTTTTCAAAATCTAAAAAATAGAAATAATATCTCAGAATCTGAGACTTTTAATAATAGAAAAAGTAACTTAGATCCTCAGAGTTTTAAACTTTTTATAGAAAACTGTTTTCATGATCCTGATGCATACTTTTTATAAAATAAAACCAATATAATGTGTTTTCACTAGATATTTTACAAAAATTTCGATATAAATCACTTTTTAAAAACGAAAATTTACTCAAAAAATCAAGAGTTTTTATAAAAAAAATAATTAAAACGTTTCTTCAAAAACCAAAATATTTACAATACTAAAAAACTTATGTTTGTTGCTTGTATAATGTGTTGAAGTGTTTTAGTTTTTTACAATTTTTCATTCCAAAAGGGGGGGGCCCGGGCCCCCTGGGCCCCCCCCCTGAATACGTCCATGACTATGGATATTGGTCAATATGTCTGAAAAAGTACGGCGACCAATAGGGACCAAAAACAAAAGATCTATTCCATCAAAAAAAATAAATATTTAATTTTCTTTTCAAAAATGTTTATTATGTTAAAAATTTAATAAAAAATAAAAAAAAATTGTTAAAAAAAAGAAAATATGTGACTTAAAGCCTTTAAATTCCTTTAAAATTACCAAAAAAGAGTGTATAAATATCTTTTTTTGATAAAAAGTTACAACAGTTTAAAATCGACTTAATTAATGCGAAATAATGAACACTTACAGGATTTTACAAAATGCAACTTTATGCACCCACATCTTAATAACGAACAGAATTATCGTTCTTATATGAGTATTTCCGTGCTATTAGGAATGTTTTATAATACATACAAACAAATCATAAAAATCGGGGAACTTTTTTTTTTTTGATGTTTGTCGTGCTAGATTGGCAAAATGTGGCACTGTGGGTCGGCCATAAAGCAGAAAAAAGTTGCCATTGGGCGCGCTTAATTTTAAAGCTTACCTCGAAAAAGTTCTATAGCCAAAATATTAGATTTTTAGGTCGCGATTTGGTACCGCTGAAATCATTATTTGTTCATAGCTTTGTCATTTGATGTCCGATTGTTATAAAAAAAAATTGTTAGAAAGTCCTCAGTGAGTACTAAATTTGACCCATATCTGGTTTAAACCTCAGAGGTCATTTTCTTGTTATGATTGTTAGTTTCTCATCTTTCTACCCACTTAAATGGTTTTTATTTTTCCATTAAGTTTAGAAAGCTGATAAACTAACACTCATAAAACGAAGATATGGGTCATATTTAGTACTCGGTGAGGACTTTCTAACAATTTTTTTTATAACGATCAGACATCAAATGACAAAGCTATGAACAAATAATGATTTCGGCGGTACCAAATCGCGACCTAAAAATCTAATATTTTGGCTATGGAGCATTTTCGAGGTAAGCTTTAAAATTAAGCGCGCCAAATGAGAACTCTTTTTTTCGACCCAGTCTAATGTATATTATAGAATCTAAAGAACGAAAAGGAATTGTTTTATAGACGTTTTTTTTTTCCAGCATAGTCATGGTTTTGAAAATGTGGAATAAAATAGAGATAAATGATTTTGATTTCCAATGATTTCGAATTTAAGGGCCGTTTACATCATCCCTCTGATTGTTAAGATTTGAAGCTAGTAAAATATTACGAAAGTTTTAAGGTTGCAGAAAAACTGTGAAACAATTGAAGGGTAATTTCTTAGGGCCTCAACTAAACCAAGACAATTTGAAAGAACTTATGTGTAGTAGTACAGATTTTTAAAACTATTTTATTTTTTAATATATTTTAAGATATTTTTCGGAAAAAGTGTCAGATTCTGAAACATTTTTCGTAAACAAAATGTCTCAGATTCTGAGACGCAAAATCGGAGACGTTTTCTTTACGAAAAATGTCTTAGAATCTGAGACAGAACGTTTGCTAGCAAGGATTTTTTTTGGTTTGGAAACAGGTAAAAGTCAGAGGGAGCTAAATCAGGAGGTGGTCAAGTAACTCGTACTTTAATTCGTTGAATTTTACCATTATTATGACACTTTTGTTCGATAGTGCGTTGTCTTGATGAAAACATTTTGGTTGTGGTCGTTTTTCTTGAATTTTAAAATTCAAGTATCCAAAAGGTTACAATCAGTACCGTTTTTACCATTAGGGCACACTGTGCACGTGCTCAGTTCCCCCGATCTCATGGGGGTTCCGAAACGCCAATAAATTCGCTCACACAAAAATGGAGCTTAATTTTTCTTAAAAAAAGTTTCCGATTCTGAGACATTTTATGTATAAAAATAAATTTGTATAAAATAATATCAGATTTTGAGAAACTTTTCGTATAGAAAAAGTCTCAAATTTCGCCTCTCAGATTATAAGACATTATTCGTATGGAAAAAGTCTCAGATTCTAAGGCATTTTTCGTATAAAAAAAGCAATGTTGGCAATCGATACCTTTTCAATACCGTTATCCGTTTCAAAACCCTTTAAATTGAATACCGGTACCAATACCAATACCGAAACTCAGTTTTGGTATCGGATACCGGTATCCAAAAACCTTTTCTTCGATACCGGTACGTACCGGTATTGAAACGGTATTAAAACGGTTTTTCGTTAAAAACATGTTTTTTAAAAAAAAAAAAATAATAGAAAATTTGTAATTTTTTTGGTTTTTGTAATTGAAAAATCGTACTCCAAATGCCTCCCCGAAGTCTCATAAATATCAAAAAAATCTTTGGGCACTAGGGTTGCCAGACGGCCTGGAATGGCTTGGATTTTCCAGTTATTCGAGGTCTGGTCCAGTTTCCAGTTAAAACATAATTTTTCCAGTTGAAAAAGGATTTTCATAATTTAAAATTTTTTTTTTATTAAATATTTTTTACAATTTTTTGGGACTACTTTTTGAATAAAACATTAATCATAAAAATAACATTAATGCCTCTTTTGGATACGGAAAATGTACTGCATTTTCGCTAGTTTTTTTACAACTTTTTCGAGCATCTCGGCCAGTCTAAAGTTGATTTCGTTTGTCGATGATTTAAGGATTATTGGCGTACATTTTGCTTTTAAAATAACTCCACAAAAATATGTCTGGATGGGTCAAATCTGCAAATGATGGTCAATTGTTGTCGCCCTTTTTTAACTTTGCACGTCCGGGAAACTTTACTTGTCCTTCTTGATTTCCAGATTTGACTTTTTGCCACTTTGAACTTATTTTTGTGGGGTTATTTAAAAAGAAAAATATACTCTAACCATCCTTAGGCCAATGACGAGCTTAACATCAGCATTTCGAGATGCTCGAAAAAGTAATAAAAATGCTTAAAAAGGGAACATTTGCCGTGGTAAATAGAAACCGCTATTTAGTCCAAAATAAGAATATGTATCTAACATATGAAAATCGGGTGATTTTTTTTTTCAGATTATTAAAAAAAAATGTATGGGTCCAGTTACTTTTTAAAAATCCAGCTGAAAATGTTCCATTTTCCAGTTATTTGACTTCTAGTATCTGGCAACCCTATTGGGCACCCACATCGTGGTTTAAAAAAAAATCATACTTCAACCGCTATGCGGGAGCAGAAGAAAATTATTGATTTTCACGAAATTTTTTTGAAATCATTTAGACCCCCAATAGAAACTTTCCGCAACCCTAAGTATAGTTAAGTTTTTTTGGGGATTTTTATTTAATCCGCGATGTGGGTGCCCAAGCATTTTTTTTGGCATTTATAGGACTCAAATTGGTTTCACCTTAAGTCCACATGTTGAAAAACCCGTTAAACCAACAAAAATGTACAACAATTTTGTCATTTTACTCAATATGACGAAAAGTTGTGCATGTTTGGACCGTTCTTTGCACATGGAGATAGGTTTTCCAAAGACCTTTCATTTGGTATGCAACATGACTAGGTTTATTTGTATAATATATGAGATAAACGCAAAAAAACTGAAAAATTACCGTTTCTTCCCCCTCATTTTCACCCCTAAATATGAATTTGGGCCACTAAAAAAAATACGTGTCCCTTTATTTTTTATACTCTACAAAATAAAACCAATTCCATAAAGATCGGCGGGTGACACCAGGGAGACCTTCCTTGTAAGTCGAATTCAACTCTTCTACTTTTTTACATATTTTTTTTACTTTCTGCAACAAATGAAACCTTTTTATGTCAGAATAACTTCAAAGTTCTGCACTTTGATCAAGGGGATAAGAAAATTACAGTTTTCTCGGTCCGCCCCCTTTTGTAGGTGTGGTCCGGCAACGTCCCCGCCGACCCCCTAAGAAAACGCAATTAAACTTTTTTTTTCACATTTTAAAGCGCATTTTAGCAAAAATGATAAAAATAAATATGTAAATACGTGTTTTAGTATTAAAATTGAAAAAAAATTTAAGTTTTTATACGTTTTTTATATTTTTAAAATTTTTTTCTATAATACCGGTACGTACCGGTATCGACGTTTCGGTATCGGTAATACCGTAACCGATTCAACTCAAATACCGTAACCGATACCGATACCGAAATAAATAAAAAAACGATACCAATACCGATATCGATACCGTTATTCGTTTCGATTGCCAACCTTGAAAAAAAGTCTCAGATTCTGACACATTTTTACTAAAAACAGTCTCAGATTCTGAGACATTTTTCTTATAGAAAATGTCTCACAATCTGAGATGAGAAAATGTCTCAGAGTCTGATATTTTCGTAAAGAAAAAGTTTAAGATCCTAAGACAGTTTTCGTATAGAAAAATTCTCAGATCCTAAGACATTTTTCGAATAGAAAAAGTTTTAGATTTTAAGACATTTTTCATATAGAAAACGTCTCGGGTTCTGAGAAATTTTTCGTTAAGAAAAAGTCTCAGATTCTGAATCATTGCTCGTATACAAAGAGTCTCAGATTCTGAATCATTACATTAGTCTCAGAATTTGAAACATTTCTGAGAAACTTTTTTTTTTAGTTGGAGTTGCTACAAGTCTTTTTTAAAGTTGAAGTTGCTATAAAGCTCTTAGATTGTAAGACATATAGAAAAATTTCAGATTCTGGAACATTTTTCGTGTAAAAAAGTCTCAGATTCTGAGACATTTCCCCCATAGAAAAATTATGAGATTCTAATACATTTTGCGTATAGAAAAATTCTTAGATTCTGGGATATTTTTCGTACAGAAAAAGTGTCATATTCTGAAAATTGTTCGTACAAAAAATGTTTCCAATTCTCAGACATTTTTCGTAAAAAACGTTTTCAGAACTTTAGAAATTTTTCGTTTAAAAAATGTCTTAGGGTCTGACAAATTTTTTCTATAGAAGAAGTTTAAGAATCTGAGACATTTCATAACAAAAAAATTCTTTTGTTATGCGAATTTCTATATTCTAGCATTTGTGTGCCCAAGGGCCCCGTAATACCTTATGATGGCCCTAATCGAATTTATTGTTTTACCTTTTTGAAGATAGTTGTTCAATAGAATACCTTTGTAATCCCAGAAAACCGTTGAAATGACCAGCCCTTTGATTTTTTTTGCCTTCTTTGGAGCACTTCCGGTTCTCAAAAACCAAAAAATACTATACCATAAAATATTTAAATTACACTATTTAATCAGTATTACAGAAATATTTAGTTGTGTTTGTAAAATTATTTGAAAATCATGTAACTAAGTATTTTTCTTAAATCTAAAAATAAAATGGAAATGGTATTTTTCACATGTTTTGTATTTTTTTAGTAAAAGGAAAGAAAAAATTTTAATTGTACAAAATTTTACAAAATATACATACCGGTAGTCCCGGGAATACCGCCAGAACCGGACCCGGGAATACCGGTATTCCCGGGAATACCGGGAATGAAATAAGAACCGGGAAACCGGTACCATTTCCCGGTAATACCGAGAACCGGGAATACCGGTATTCCCGGTACTGCGGTACTGACCGTAGGCACAAGTCTATAGTGATGGATCCATGTTTCACCAACAGTTATAAAACGACGCTGAAAATACATTTTGTTTCGCTTAAATCAATCCAATCAAGCTTGAGAAATTTTCGTTCGAATGCGTTTTTGGTCAAACCTTGCAGAAAGCTTTTTCATCTGTAATTCTTAATGCAAAATAAAATGTACTTGATCATTTGATATGCCAATTGCATTATCTACCTATTTCACGCATTTTCACTTGTCGATCGCCTAATACTATATCATGGACTTTTGCTATGATTTCTGGCGCAAGAAAAAAAACGCACAAGCATTCTTTTTAATCTAAAACTTGTAAATATTCAGCTCTTAAGCAGTGATATTCGCGAACCCCTCACATAGACTCTGAGGACTGTTGTGATACCACAGGTTATGGGGTTCTCCTACTAGTCCCTGGCGTTAAACCCCTTTCAGCTCCTTATAAAACTCAAGGTATTTAATTTTGACATCACACAAACCAGAAAGATTACAGTGAAGCAAGTCTTTGACCAGAAAGTTCAGGAAATGATCCATAAAGTGTTCTACAGTTTCCAACTTATCCATGCAAATCCGGCAAAAGTCATTTGACGGCACATTTAACCGCTCAGCTTTCCTATAAGGCATTCTGGTAATTACAGCTACCACCGTAGAACTCCCTGTCTTGAAAACGTTCTGATAAAGAGAAGGTCATCCTTGTGTCCATTAGCCTTCGTCGTAAAACAAATTCGTAAATTTTGCATGCAAGTTTCTAGAGGCATACCAACACATCAATTCCTTTGGAAGTTGTAAGGTAGTTCCCAGGAATGTCACTGTGCCCTATATGAGTCGTATGTCGAACCGCATATCTTGTTTTCAGACTGTCGGAATAGATATTGACTGTGGTTGTAGACAAAACATTGCAACTCAGCCAATCAGCCACTTCCTTTATTGCCAGCATCTTTGCCTTGTATATACTGCAATGATCTGATAATCTTTGAGACAGGCTCAAACCAAGTTAGTTCCAATAGACTCTGAAACCTACTTGTTCGTGTAGCTTCGATCCATCTGTGTTTAAATTTAAAGAGGCTCCACTACCCGGAATTCCCCTCATTTAAGACTGCCTGGATGGTTTCATAGTAGTGGTATAGTTATATTTCTCAAGATCGCGCTATCACCACAATTGCTACTCTTTCATTGTAGAGTGCTAATTAGTCGAATTGCCGACGTTGCCGCATACTGCCTTCCTAATATGTCCAATGGCATGAGGTAAAGGAAGATTTCTTATGCAGTCATAGCAGTAGTGCGAAAAGCTCCAATGTGATTCGTCTCCATTCTTTGTATCTTAGTTCACTTTTGTCTCTAAAGCAGGCCACCAGACAATGTTCCCCATTTAGTATGAGAATCAGATCGCTCACCAAAATATGTAGAGGCGAGCCAATTATACTTTCCCCATTCTGTGTTTGGAGGGTATAAAAAGCGACAAAAAGCGGCGATCTAAAGAAGTCAGCGGTATTCGCATCAGATTGAAAACTTAGACCACTGTGCGTTGTTAGACACCTTTGCCGTTTAGCAGGGATAACACCGTTTGGATTGAAAGAATTCACAAACCTTTGGGACATTGCCATTCGAGATTTATATATGATATTATCTGAGTGCATATAATTATATTTGGAATGACCAAAATCGATATCTTATTATATCTCGGATTTGGGCAATATTGTGACAAATTTGACATATAACTACATATATCTGATCAGTTACAATTATATACAATCAGATGAAATAATATATTAAACTGCACCTCTAAAAAATTTCAGACCATATAACCGAACCAATCTTATTGTATTTTTTCATGTGAACTAATCGTTGTTTTTTTTTTGGAAAATGATACAATAATCGTAGCTAGAGTCAGTCAATGCATCCAGGCAGAATTCAGTTAATTTGTAAAACGATTTTCATTTAAATTACAAGTATTTACAACATTGAAACATAAAAACAAACAACAATAAAAACAAAAGCTACATACAAAATACAACATGCACGAAGCACTTGAAATAAAAGGTTCACGACGATGTTGGATAGATGAATGGTTGGATAGATGTGTTAGTTAAATTTGTGGAATGGATGGATATTTGAATATCATACCTTTTAAGGAGTTAGTTCATAAATTTATTTTTTTTAATTAAAGAATTATCCTTTTTATATCCTGCACTTACAATTAGTGGGTTTATAACTTTGTTCGTCTTTTGAAATTATGATCACGGCCAAAGTATTACACAGATATGATTGCGACTTAACTTATTGACTTGTTCTTCTGAGAAGTTTAGGCAGGTTATGTTTGTATGTGGAATAAATCGGACCAGGGGATAAAAGTTTCCCTTGATGAACAAAAACAACCCAGAGAAACACCAATGTTTTTTGTACACTCAAAACAATGTTGAACTAAGAACAAAGATTTTTTCATTTGTTTTAGTTCATATTTTTCTTAAAAATAAGGAAAACTAAGTTATTTAATTTTTTCCAATTTTAACTAGAAAATTGGAAAATTTGTATTATACTTTAGTTAATACACATTTGAGGATTAGATTGGGCCCCGAACCCATGGGTTAAGACCTTGTTGGCTCGAGACCCCGTTGGGTCGCCAAAGATTTTGATCCACAACTTTTGTCCGTTTCGCTCTACCTTGCTTAGTTTTCAAGAGTCGGGCCCGATAGGGTCTTGATAATTTTATAAACTGGATAACTCAAAAACTATTACTCGGAGGGCTTTCGGATATTTTGCGATTAACAAAATGCTGTTAGACTTTTTCTCATATATAAAAACCTTGGAAATGCCAAATTTTATATAAAAAATTAGGGGTTGGCGACCCTGACAGATATCGTTGGCTTATGCGACAAATCTGTCAAGTCCATTTTTATAAACATTGAGATTTTAATTTAGTATGCATTGTGTAACTCAAAATACATCATTTGAAAAAAAAATAATAAATAGAAATTTAAATATGGTGATCTAAAGAAAAAAACTACGTTTATAAACTAAAAAAAAGTCAACCTAAAAAAAAGTTAGAAAGTTTTTTGTTCCTCCTAAAATCAAAAATTGAAAATGGATTTGACAGGTTTGCCGATATGTAGAGTAGAGCGTCTCGTCAAATCTAAACTTTCTAATTTCGTGTCTTAATATCTGGCGAACGATGGCCACGGATAAGCTGATTGTGGGAAAATTTATGAAACAATTTTCCAAGGGCATCTTCAGTTTTTTCGTGCATAATTGTTTAAAAAAACATTTGTATGCCATCTGAAGTTCATTGACCAGCTCTTACAAAAGGAGATTAGAAAATGACGTTTTGTTACGTTGAACCAACACTTAGGGGATGTCCCTATTCATGCAGTGCATTGTGTTGATCAGGAAAATAGGTTATGAGGAGGAGGAAAGAGAGAGTAGTGTTTTGTGGATATTTGACTTGAATTTATCTACATTGAAAGAGACTAGTTGGACGTCTGCGGGAAGAATATTCCACATACGGCTAGTTCGATTGATAAACGAACCTTCTCTGTAGTGCGCTGTGCGATCAACTATAGTAGACAATCGACAACAAATGGATGTTATCTAGACAACCAAGTGTTGCGAACAAAAACTCGGGCATTAGGGATAAGTTCACTTATCGCGGCAGAACACTTTCCATGTTAATATCGATAGAACATAGTCAGACAACCCACATTCCGACGATGTTCCAATGTGTAAATAGAGTTGGACACCCTATTGTCATTGATAAGCACATGGTACAAGAGCTCCAAAATAGACTTTGAAGCCCCTGCCCATATATGGGAGTTGTATTCCATCTTCGGTCGGATGTAGGTGGTATAAATAGTGAGGAGATCAGATGAGGTAAAGTACTTCTTAAACCGTTTTGAAATACCAATACCCTTAAATGCTTCTTTCGACAATTGAAAAACGTGCTTATTCCAACGGACATCACACTGAACTTTTATGCCCAGAACATCAAGAGTGTCAGATACCTCGATACTTATACCACCCATGTGTACAGATGACGTTGTTGGTTCCACATTCCTGTGGGTCAACATACAACATTGAGTCTCGCAAGACCCCACTCAGTGATTGTTAACAGGTCTTGATTAAGTGTGTCATTCATAATCTGCCTTTTGCACTCAACTTCAACAAGGCTTGGCCTACGATCAAAGGAAAATAATTGACAAATATTGCTGTCATATGCAAAAGAGTAGATAGGATTTGAAGTTTGACTTAGAAGGTCGTTAGAAAAAGTAAGAAAAAGAGTAGGAGAAAGAATAGGAATAGAACCTTGCTGTACCCCTGATTGAAGCTGAAAGTCATCTGATAAACCCATCTATAACAACACGTATAGAACGATCTCATTAAGACATATTCGTGCCAAACTTGAGGAAAGTAGCTCTTTTATTTTGGACTGTATCGTGTCAATAATATATACAATTTATGGAGTCCCCGGCCGATATTTCGTTGCGTTACACACAGAATGAGTATACGCCCACACTGTAGTTGGATGGTATAAAAAGTTTTTATTACAATGGTGAAAAAAAAGTTAACCCCCAGTTTCTGTAATACAAACGTCATTCGTCCGCGACGAATTTGCATGTATTTTGTTTTTGTTACACGTTCAAATAAAACTTAGGGCGCCAACGAACTCTTTCCATCGTCTCGATCATTAGCTAATGACTTAACTTGGTTCCATGTCATTACAAAATCTTCATAATCATTTTTTTTGTTTCTTATCCTCGTTAAGAGTGGGTGTCAGGGACCTCGTTGACCTTGCTGGTTCCAGTCCATCGATGCGCGTGATATTTCATTTGGGGGCTTTCTAAGTGCATACCCAATCCACTTCCATTAACGTTTCTTAAGCTTATTCTCGATCGAGTTGAGGTTCGCCAATTCGAGAACCTGTTCATTTGTGAGCAAGAACGGTCAGAAGATTTGTAGGATTTCGCGTATACAGCGGTTTGTAAATGATTGTAGCTAAATTTAACTTTTTTAAAACTTCAGAGAAAAAAGTTAATTCTTTCATCGAAAAATTATTTAAACAATAAATTCTTAAAGGGTCTGATACATACACAATATATTTTGCATTTACAACAGAAACAAAAACAACAACAATAACAGTGTAAATGTGTACAAAAAAATAAAACAAAAACTACAAAAAATGTATACATATGTACATATTTAAGTGTACAAAATTAAAGTAAATGAAGGAGACGTACTACACGTTCTTGTTTTTTACGTTCATATAATAAGAAAGAAATCGCGTTTATGTCGTTCGTGGTTGTAACTGATGTTAATTTCATTAAAAAGATATCACAAAAATGAATCCTTGAAGAGGTTCCTTGACACTAAATTAAACAACAACAAACAGCAACATCATCAGAGGCATTGACTGCAGCAGCTACAGCCAACATCACAGGCAGCAGCAATGTTTAAACAACAGGAATACGGACAAAAAAAACACAGAACAACACAAAAAAGGAAAATAAAAGAGTAGATATTTTTGGAAAAATTGTTTACGTAGTAAACGCAAAGGAATCTGAATATAAATTCAAAGGGGAATAAAGTCATATGAAAATACAAGGGTTGTTTAATAATTCCTGTCCTCCTCCTGAATGAGAAAGTGGTGTTTTTTTTTTTTTTTGAAAAACACCTTAGAAATACTGTGTGTTGGAGTCACTTTCTTGGAAAGTTTTTTAAATGCATTTCTTATTAGATCCATCTTTTTTGGTGTCATGGACATGGTGTTTCTTAAACAAAGTTCATCGATTCTCGAACAGAAAGTGAAAGTATTAACCCTGTAAGAAAATGATTGGTTCTACAGGACCGTTTGATCTAAAAAAACCTTTCCAGTTCTACGACCAGAAAAAAGGGTCCATTGATTTAAAAAAAAACAGGTCGCGGCTTGTCCTGTGACAGGTTACAAGGTCTTAATTAACTCCGGCCTAGATCGACATGAAAAACTTTCAGGATCCTTTCATACAAAAGTACCAACTTAGGACCTGGACTAGTTCCTTTACTTACAGGGAAATGTTCCAAAATGGGATTTTCGGCTAGCTAACCAACAATTTTGCTAGGTTAGGCTGATAAAAGAGTAAACATTGTGATCCCTTTCACTGGATGACTGGCTGTGTTTACGGATGGTTTCAAAATATTTGCGGAAACAGGCAGTGGTTTTCACTGTATGGAACTAAATCTGAATGGATCATATAGTCTTGACTACGATTGTAGTATTTTCCAAGCCGAAGTATATGCGGTAGCCAAGGAAGCTGATCAAATTTCGAGGTTACCAATATACAGTTGTAATATTGGCTTCTCCATTGACAGCCAAGCTGCTATAATGGCTTTGAAAAGTGATAACATCAGATAACATCAGTCGCTGCAACAGATTAATCTGTACCTGGACATAAGGATATTCCGTGAACCGAAAAAAGCTGACCAGCTTGCATGACTGGGAGAGGATCGCACAGGAAACAGCGGAATCAAACGTATTTTCACCACTTTCCACTATATTCCAGAGAATATGATTGGACTCGAAAGCGATTTGGTGGTCAATTTCTGTCAGGAGTATACAGACGAAATTATTATGGAATGAAAACTTGTTAAAACACAGTAAAATTCTTCTGGAATTGGACAGGAAGCAACTGAGAGCTACAGTTAATCTCATAACGGGTCACAAACACATTAGGTAAACACATGGTAACAATTGGAATTAGAAATAATGATATGTGCAGAAATTCGCAGACGATATCTACCACTTCTTTATGGATTTCCATTCACTTGGGAGTGACCTGGAATTGTACTGTAAAGCAGCTTCCTACCTCCGGTTTCAGCTAGGTATTCCCCGGTCAGTAGCTTTTGGACACCAGGGAAATGTTCCAAAACGGGATTTTCGGCTAGCTAATTTATAATAACCAACAATTTTGCTAGGTTAGGCTTTAGGTTAGGCTGATGAAAGAGTGAAAATTGTGATCCCTTTTACTGGATGACTGGCTGTGTTTACGAATGGTTCCAAAATGTTTGCGGGAACATGCAGTGGTTTTCACTGTATGGAACTAAATCTGAATGGATCATATACAGGCATGTGATGGAAAAGAAAACGATCGAAATTTCAACGGTCAATATTTTACGATCTGTAAAATATGAAAAAGATTTTATAACTCAATATAATACTTCTGATTTATCTAAACGGTATAACAAATTAAATTTTGTTTTTTATTTAACAAAATATCCTCGATTGAAAATGTGTTCGTTTTCGATTTCGATTTCCATCACATACCGGATAGTCTTGACAACGATTGTAGTATTTTCCAAGCCGAAGTATATGCGGTAGCCAAGGAAGCTGATCAAATTTCGAGGTTTCCAATATACAGTTGTAATATTGGCTTCTCCATTGACAGCAAAGCTGCTATAATGGCTTTGAAAAGTGATTACATCAGATCAAAGGTACACTCAAAATAATTCTACAGTAAAAAAATTAGTAAGTGCGTTGGTAATCCAAATCTACTAATAAGTTATCAATTACCAGTATTACAGTAGTTTTTTTAGTATCTTAAAAGTGCTAAAATTAGTATTTCTTACTGTTTATGAGTAATTTTTGTTGGTAGTCGGTTGTACTAATTTTTTTACTATTTTTAGTTCATAAAAGTACTAATATACAGTAATTTATTAGGTTTTTAATTTTTTTTGTTAGTAATAATTCCGTAAGGGGGCGCTTGTTTACAAGCAGAGCTACCAACTGTTTTTGCTGCAAAATCGTTAAATTTGAATTCAGTGTTGCCATTATGTTACATTTTGGGTAAGTGCTGGTGCTTTTTTTGTTTTGCCGTTTTTTAAATACGCGTTTTTAAAGATAAGGTATTTATGGTGTTTTTTTCTATTTTTTTTAATTTGTGATTTTTATATTATCAATAGATTTTGCTGAAATTTGAAAGTTAAGCCCAGACCTAATGAAATTTGGAAAATTTTAGCCATGTTTGGACCTTGGCCTCATACAAACAACCCCTTTAAATTTGAATTAAGTGACTCTAACAATTAATTTAAATTGTGCCGAAGAGGAACTTACGGTGGTGGCAACTCGCCCCATTTGCTTACAGACGGCGGCGTTTGCTCTCAATCGTCGGCTTATTTAAATTTTTGGTTATGGAGTTGTATTTTTGTAATGACGCAATCAAAATATGTATTTTTGATAAAGTTAAATAAAGAAAATTGGGGTTTATTTTCGTAAAAATTTCAATACAATTTATTGTTTTTACAAAACCAATTTACACAGAATTTTGAACAACGCTATGCGTTGTGATGGAATGTGATTTCATCTTAGGTGTGAATTAGGTATAAGTTCATGTAGTGTGAACGTGGCCTTACTCTATACAGGATTAATGATTTTTTTGGGATAAGACTAAAAATAATGCATGAACCTTCGTAATGCATGAAAAATAAAAAAAAAAAAATATGGCCTATGGGAAGCGGTAGGGAACAACTAGTACATATTTT
Organism: Pegoplata infirma; assembly: GCA_963921195.1. Classification (NCBI taxonomy): domain Eukaryota; kingdom Metazoa; phylum Arthropoda; class Insecta; order Diptera; family Anthomyiidae; genus Pegoplata; species Pegoplata infirma. The sequence goes on from OY992540.1 coordinate 103,529,968, forward strand.
TCCATTTTTTGTGGCTATGCATTACATGGTAATGCATACTGTTACTCCCTGTAGATTTAGTCGCCGATATTCAGTTAAAAGAAGCATATTTCTCTCAAAATTGTTTTATATGTGTTTTTTCCAGTAATTAAAGATTTTAAAAAAATATCCAATCGGTCCATGTTTGGACTTTCCTACTTGTATTTGTGTAAAAACTTTTTGGTACATATTTTCTAATTTTTTTTTTACAACTACGTATTTTTTTAAATGTTTAATGACTGTTGTTTTTTTAAACAATTTTGTTTACTGTCAAAATCCAAATCCGGCGACCAAATTTGTCTATCACGTCAGGATTTTGAGTAATTCGCGGTTAAAGTGCCGAAAAAGGGCATTTTTGACCCTTTTTATATTTTTTTATTTTTTATATTTTTTTTATATGCCCAACAAACTGGTAAACATTTTTTTGAGAATTTACAAATAAGGACTTTTGGCCGGAAATCGATCTGTCTGGCCCTCTGTGCATTCCATTAAAGCAGTTCTGTGGCTTGATAATTGAATGTAATAAAAAAAGTTTGTTTAAAATTTAATGTTAACCATTATCTTAATATTACTTGAGTAATATGAATGTAATATTATTTTTACTTTTGATTGTATCAGCTAATTTATTGAATTTATAATAAAAACAAATATTTTTATTTTTTTTTTGCTTTTTATCCTTTTTACCTTAAAAACACATTTTCAAATTTTTTTTTAATATTCTCTCTTTTCTTGGCGCTGATTTTTGTTTGGTAAATTTTTACCCTTTTCCTACGATTTTTGCGTTTTTTTTCATATTGATAATGGCAACACTGTTTTTATTAGCGCTCATTTGCTCCTTCACAATTCAGCAGCAAGCAGCAGACAGCAAAAATTAAGAGTAGACTATTTAATTATAATTTCACTAAAATGCCATATTTTTTGTTTCTTAACATTGCAAAAGCACACATCAAGTTCCAAATACAATAAGTACAGCTTTTATAAATTTATAATTTATAATTAAACAGGCACTTTATATTTTTTGCCGTCTGCTGCTTGCTGCTGAAGTGTGTGCGAACACTACGTTTGCTCGCATTAACTGCAGTGCTACCAACTGTTTTTTCTGTTTGTTTAGTGCGAAAAAGAATTAGAAAAAGTAACAACGCGATACCCACTCACGGAGTGTTTATAAAAAAAATATATGTTACATTTATTTAATTAAATTGTGTTAAAGTAATTATATATAAATGTTTTTTATTTAAATGTGTTTATAATAAAATTAATATGCATTAATAATAAAACTACGTCAGTTTTTTTTTTTAATCGTTTTTTATTTCAATGATTGTGTAAGAAAAAAATTCAAGCTGAAGAAGAATATGGATACACACACGAATACAAAAAAAAATGTAGGTATAAAAAAGCGCCCTCTGTAGTAAAATGTTTGTATATACATTTGAACATGTATTTAGAATATATTATTTCTTTCTTATATTTTTAGCAATCGTTTACGTGGTACAATGAACGCTACATTTTTTTAAACAGCTTAAGAAGACATGTAATTAAGTATATCTTATAACCGAAGTGAAATAATAAAATAAAAAACCGAAGTAAAATAAAATCATTTATATATAATATTTTTCTGACTTTTATTTATTAAAATTGATTTAGGTAGTAATTTTAATCACTAAAATTAGTAATTTTATTTACTAAAATTAGTAGTTTTATTTACTAAATAGGACAAAAATTTTAAATATTTATGATTTTTTTAGTAGTAAATTGCAGTAATATTTACTGTTTTGTTAGTATTTCTCATGTACTAGATATTAGTAACAAATTTTAGTAATGATTAGCAACGCCTGCACTAGATCATTTTGGACTAAAACATTAGTACTCGTAGCTAAATTTTTAGTATTAAATACCCACGTTTTTTTTTGAGTGTAGTCAGTCGCTGCAACAGATTACTCTGCACCTGGACGTAAGGATATTCCGTGAAACGAAAAAAGCTGACCACGTAGGTGAGCGGTACTCGCACAGGAAACAGCGGAATCGGACGTATTTTCACCAATTTCCACTATATTCCAGAGAATATGATTGGACTCGAAAGCGATTTGGTGGTCAATTTCTGTCAGGAGTATGCAGACGAAATTATTATGGAATGAAAACTTGTTAAAACACAGTAAAATTCTTCTGGAAATGGACAGGAAGCAACTGAGAGCTACAATTAATATCATAACGGATCACAAACACATTAGGTAAACACATGGTAACAATTAGAAATAGAAATGATGATGCGTGCAGATGGTGCAGAAATCCGCAGACGATATCTATCACTTCTTTATGGATTGTCATTCAATTGGGAGTGACCAGGAATGATTCCTTTGTTATACTGTAAAGCAGCTCTCTGCCTCCGGTTTCAGTCAGGTATTCCCCGGTCAGTAGCTTTTGGACACCCGTTCATATTAGAACTGAGAAAGCGGATAAGTAACCTTAATGGTCAACTATAATGTTGGTATCTTAGAAATCTTAGTTCACAATGGAGAACCTAAAATGGTTTGGCAAAAGTCAGCGTCTCAGGAATTAGGGAGATGAAGAAAATCGTTTTCTCTTAAATAAAAACTCCACTCTACAACCAAAAGAGGAGCTTTGTGAGTTTTTCTCTCTTAAGGTTAGGTTAGTGAGGATAACGTCAATCCCAAAAAAAATAAAATTTTTGAGAATGGCATCCATAGAGGTCAACATTGGCCCATTAAAGTTCCTGCTGTTGCTTTTCTTCTTTCAATTCTATTTTGTGTTTCCCCAAAAACCATTTCTCACGTTTTCCACTTCGACAATTTAATAATGTCATTAATAGCCATGGGTTTATACCCTGTAGGTCCTGAAAATCCTGAAAAATATAAGAACCGAAATATATCTCCTAAATGATAAACTGTCCTCGACAGAACCATTGTACCATTTGCAAGTGTCGTTTGATATAACCCCAAAACTTACCATATGTTTTGCCATAACTAAAGCTGTGGAACATAACAAGGATACCAATGAAACAACCATAAATTTTTACGTGGATAGTCAGGCCCCTTTGAAGGCACTTCAAGGATATAATATTTAATCTTAAATATGTTAAATCTTAATTATGTTAAAATCTGTTACGAGAACGTGCAGATGTTGTGTCTACACAACTAGGTTAATTTATTATGGGTACCAGGACACAACGGAATACAGGGAAATGAAAAGGCGAACGAACTCACGAAACTTGGAGCTGATGGTATAGGTACCATGGTACCAGTTTTACCACCACTTCAGCACTATAAGCTTAAACAGATTTCCATCAATGTTGCAAAGGCAAACTTGAAGTGGAGAGAAATGACAACATGCAAAATCAACAGAACTTTGTGGCAACTTATGATCAAGAGAAAACTAAATATCTTCTATCACTTACAAGAAGGGAATGTCGAGCTCTAACTGGGATAATAACAGGTCATTGTGTTATCGGCATCCATGCCCAGATGCCGATAAAAGATGTGCTTCACCAGGAGTAGATGAAACGTCGCCAATCCATTGCCGGTCAGATAAGTTTCGGTACTTTGGAGGATATAACGCGAATGGATCTTAGGATACTGAAAAAATTCGCAATGACTTTGAACGTGTTTAACTTGCACCGCCAGCGGAAAAGTTTTGTGGTATCGCTATGGACCTAGAGGCCTATGCGAGGTGTCAATCGGACACCGCCACCCTAACCTAACCTACTATGTGTTTTGCGTATTTGTTCCGACCTTTGTTAAGCGTTATTATCGCCTTACACTAAAAAAAACTGTAATGTTAGCAAAAAAAGCTTGTTAACCTACAAGAAAATTTGCTGATTTTGAACCCACAGTTTTTTTTGTAAAGTTAGCAAAAATGTTTTGTCAAAAATTAGTTAACTGAAAATTTTGTATTTCGACCTAGTTCATACACTTTTGAGGACCTTGTTGGGTTCGGACTCGATAGGTACAGACCCCGATGGGCCTATACCTTAATTGCGTTCCTTAAAAATCGTCATAGTTTTTGATCCACAATTTTTGTCCGTTTCGCTCTATCTTGCTTAGTTTTTGAGATACGTGATTTTAGGGGACCACTGGGGTTTTGAGAATTAAAAAACTCGATAACTTCAAAAATATTACTTGGAGAGCTTTTGGTTATATTGTGGTCTTGTTTTACGTGTTGAGAGTTACAAAAATGCTTTTGGACTTTTTATCGTGCCGGCAATATTCACGGAGATATGAGCATTTTAAAATTTTCGGGAATGCTAACTTTTTTGGATCCAAAGTTAGGACCCATTAGGGTCCACACATGTGAAGAGGACCTGCGATATTATGGAGAGATCGAGAACCAAAAATGGCCTCCGTTTTGCTCTATCTGGCTTAGTTTCCGAGATAGCGCCATTTTAAGTTTTCTAAAAAAAAAAATTAACATTTATTTTTGCTAATATTAGCAAAAAAGCTTGTAAAAATTTTGGTCAAATCAATTTTAAATTTAGCAAAAAAATTAGTTAAAATTTTGTTTAAAATTGCTAATGCGCTAAATAAAGTTTACAAGATATTTTTGCTAACATGCTAATCTCAACTAAAAATTTTCTAAAAGTTAGCTTACTAGCATTAGCAAAAAAAAATTAGTAAATCTACTAATGTATTATTTTGAGTGTAGCTACTTTCTGTCTATATCCAGAAGAATTTTGCTGTTACCTCGTGATTCTTCGCCCCTTGTGTCAAGCTTTATTCCCTGGAAAGTTAGGGAGAGTGGTAAAACAACTTTCACAACAGCAAGGATTGTCCCTGTCTTGCTAGTTCATCCGCTTTTTAATTTCCTTGAATATTCATGTGTCTTCTTTCTAAAGAGGCAGGAAAAGCTGTTTGATGCCCTATTCAGATTATCACTGCCAGATTTCGTACACGTGCTCGAAACCTAACATGCATTCAATGCTATGCTCCCACTAAAATAGTTGATTACGCTGTACAGGAGGAGACTACAGTCTTCTTGATCTCACAATTACAATCTACAAGCGTGGTGGTATTCTTAACGTGATGGGTGATTTAAATGCACAAACTGACTTAACACTGGTTTAAAAAGCGAATTGGGCCAACATGGTTTAGGCCGTAGAACAGAAAACGGAGAGCTATTCGTAAATATGTGTTCAGCTAACAATTAAGTTATTGGTAACGTGAGTTTAGTAGGATCACATAACTATGAACCAATAGACAACTTCACCATCTCCAGAAAATGGCGTGGCTCATTATTAGACGTACGAAGCAAAAGAGTCGTCGACATTGCCTGATATCATCAATTAAGAAAACCTTAATGCCCTCTGTAGCATCAAATTATGTAAAAGCGCTGAACAAATAAATACTGTAAAAAGAGGCACGCGTCTCTTGTCAAGGGAAGGTGTTGAAACTAAAAAAAAACCTTATAAAAAGTGATGTTACTTTTTTTCGATCTACACCGTTTTCCCGAGTAAATATCAAACAACCTACGTTTTAACACAATAGCAACAACAACGATAAAACCTTAAAAGGGAAATTGATAAAAACACATAAAACGTTAACAGAGTACAAAATGGAAAAAAGGAAAACTGTATACATATATAACAAATATGTATTCGATAAAGGGGGGAAGAAAATGAAACGTAAATATTCGTATCAAAACATACATTACTACTTACAAACGGAACTTACAAGAAAAATGTACAACGGTCGACATTGGTCAGAGGAATCTTACTTACAATTGACAATGCATAAAGCGACTGCAATACGGACACCCTTCTCTCGCGTAACGCAATATTAAAACATTTTCTGATTTATTTTCCAAACGAAATCATAGATTAATAAGGATAAGAGGTATTACGAGTGAAACCCCACTTCTTTTGTTAAATTTTTTTTTAGCCGTGAACTCCGATAATCTCGAGGAAAAAAACCAGAATACATTCAAAAGGAAATCGACGAAAAAAGAGAAACCTTAAATACATTTCAAAAGGAAATAAAGAAAAAAAAAACGAATGCATTTAAAAGGTAAATGGAAAAAAAAACAAGTAAAAATATTATAGTCGGTCAATACCGACCATATATACCCTACACCAGTATTTTCCGGAAAATGGGTCCTAAGTCCAAACATGGACCGATTTGGTCTGTCTTTTGTTAGAACTTTATTTAGTGTAGAAAACACACACAGATCAAATTTTAGTGGAATTGGTTTATTTTTTGTCAATAGACCGATTTAACTGAATATCGGTCGAAATTTTTATATGGGGGACTAAGTCCAAAAATGGTCCAATTATATTCCGATTTGATAAGGTTACTAAAGTATACGTTTAACACCTAAAAATAAAATTGTTATCAAATATTTTAATTTTTATGAATTTTGAGGGAATTATGTGAATATCGGGAGGGTGGTTTGTATGGGGACTACCAGAAGGACTGACCCGATTCCTTTGAAATTTGGAAATTTGGTGATTCGTGTATACAAAATTTGATTACCTGCTAAATTTCAAAGTGATATCTATTATAATACGGTTATTAGAGTCATTTAAGCCGAATACAAAGGGGGCGCTTGTATGGGGGCTAGGTCTTAACATGGACCGATTATCTTCAATTTCAATAGGCTTCGTCCTTGGGCCAAAAGATGCTTAAGTTTCAAATTTCAACTCAATTTATTGAATATTGCGACCTGTATCGTGCTTAAACCGATAGATGGACAGACGGACGGACGGACGGAGGGACGGACATCGCTAAATCTACTCAAAAAGTAATTTTGAGTCGATCGGTATACTTGAAGGTAGGTCAAGGGGCAATATTTCGGGTAGTTACAAACAAACTCATTATACCCTGTACCACAGAGTGGTGTAGGGTATAAAAACAAAAGAATTTTATCTATTCTGTTATCTAAAAGAGTCCGCCTTGAGATAATCGTAGTTCGCAATTTGGGTTTCTCCAAGTTTTCACTAATGGTACCTCTGTTCCTTTCTTTACTCTATGACGAAATACGGACATTACAACCGTGTTAAAAATGATCCATAGCCCATATCCCAAAAAACATCTATTTGGGCCATTCCGAGATTAAAATAAGTTTTTTTAAATAAAAAAAGGTTTTCTAATGTTTAGAATTTAATTCGTATAATATTAGTAGGGATTATGTCCGATCATATTCTCACAAAGGAAGATCACAAATCTCAATTTTGAAATTGTTACACTGAAAGAGTTATTGTTCATAATATCTATGAACATATTTCATAAAACCAAATTCATTGAATCTATGAAACAATTCATTGGCTGAATGAATATTCATTAGTATTTTGAAATATTTCATAGAATATTATTCATAGATTTTGTAAGATTCATAGAAAAAAATGTCATTAATAATTTTTTAAAAATTAAAATAATGTTACAATAATTAAATAATTTGAATAAATATATTAAAAAAATATAAAAAATATAAAAAAATCATAAAAAACGTAAAAAAAAAAAAAATATTGCTGCCCAGGCGGGGTTCGAACCCAAGACCTACTGGCTGGGAAATTTATAATCGACGCCTTAGCTAGCAGCGCCACCAAAGGAGGAAAACCTCGCCGACTAACACTTAGTTTTGTAATGTTCGTTATTTTTTTTTTTTGCAAATACACAAACATTTTGTTTTCTACAAACATACACACAGATTTTGGCAGAGCATTGCAGCAGAGCATAATATTTTAAAGCAGGATATTTAACAAAATAGATTTTAAGAGTTATAACTTGTTTATTTACTTTTTATTTACTTTAGCTCAGTGGTTAGAGACTATGCTTCACGAACCACTGGTATTGTGTTCGAATCTCGGTGGGGATCAGTTAAAAATAAATAAATTTTTAAAAATAGAATATTGTAAATAAATAAAAATAAAATAATAAAGTAAATAAAAATTAAATAATAAAATAAAAAAAAAAAAAAAATAGAATTGAACAATAAAATTTTTTTTCCATAGCCTATGAACTTTTTCATAGGTATCTGGTTTCTATGAATTTGTTTCATAGATTCTATGAAGGGCATCATTGGCTCACTTCTAATGATTTTTTTCATAGAATCAATGTACGTTTTCATAGCCGTAATGAACAAAATTCTTTCAGTGTATAATACTCCATCGCCAATATGAATGTTCTTACTGTTCATGGAGATTATGAACGTGTTTTTTTTTAATTTACCACGTTAAAAAAGGGAATGCTGTAATAACAAAAAAAAAATTGAAACGCGTTACAAACCAACAATCATGATTTTAAACAAAGATACCATTAAGCATCGTCTATGCACTATGAAGACGATGATGACTACAAATCGAGGCGACTGGGTTAGCCACAAGCGTAAACCAAAAATACAAGAAACAGGTAAGAAAATTATAGTCGGTCAAGACTGACCATATAATACCCTACACCTGTGTTTGCCGGAAAATGGGTCACAAGTCCAAACATGGACCGAAATAGACTGAAATATATCTTTTGTTAGATCTTTAATAAGTGAAGAAAACATTCACAAACCAAATTACAGATTTAACTGAATATCGAGCGAAATTTTTATATGGGGACTAAAAAGGAGAGTCTCCCTGGTGTCACACTACGATTTCCATATGTTGTTCAGAACGAAAATTAATTCGACACATATTTTTTTTAGTGTCCCAAACTCATTTTTAGGTGGGGTCAGTTTGTACAGGGGAAAATTGACCTTTTTCAGTTTTTTACGATTTACGCCTATTTAGACAAAATTAATATGTATAGGCATATGTGGTATCAGATTAAAGGTATTTAAAATACCTATCTCTTGATGCTAATAATGTGCCAAAAAAGTAAATATTTTTTGATTTCTTAACAAAAATGTCCTAAAATTTTGGCATTTTACTCAATATGACGATAAGCTGTGCATGTTTGGACACGGTCTTTTTACACAAAGATAGGTTTTCCAAGGACCTTTCATTTGGTATGTAACATAACTAGGTTTCTTTGCATAATATAGGAGATAAACGCAAAAAACTGAAAAATTATCGTTTCTTCTCCCCTCATTTTCACCCCCTAAATACGAATTTGGGCCGCTAAAAAAAAATACTTGTCCCTTTATTTTTCCTGCTCTACAAAATAAAACCAATTCCATAAGGACCGGCGGGTGACACCAGGGAGATCTTCCTTGTAAGCCCAAAAATGGTCTTAATATATAGTTTGATTTAATCAGGTAACCAAAGTACACGAAAATCATCTAAAAAACAAAATTGTAAGCAAAACATTTTTTTTTTATTTTGAAAGATTTCTGTAAATATCGGGTAATGGACTTCTAGGATTCCCTTCAAATTTGGAGTGGTGATTTATGTATACAAAAATACCAAATTTAGAGGGGACGTTTGTATGGGGTTATGTCTAAACATGTACCGTTTTTTTCCAATTTCAATTGCTTTCGTCCTTGAGTCAAAAGAAGCTTAAATTTCAATTCAGACAAATCGAAAAATTTAATTTTGTTTAAATTTCACATACCTTTAAATATTGTCCGATTTGTCTGAAATTTTTTTTTTTTTTTTTGGCAGCTAAAAAAACAGGTAACTCTTATTTTTCTCCCCTCATTCCCATAGGCAAGTTTCAGGACATTCGGCGGGTGCCTTCTGAAAGACCTTCCTTGTTAGTCCCCATATACAAATTTCGCCCTTTATTTAGTTAAATCGGTCTAATGTAGGGTGTTCAATTAATCGGTTTTTTTTATTGTTCGATTAAACGATTAATCGAAATTAATTTTTAAATTATTCGATTAAACGAATAATATTTTAAAATTGTTCGATTAATCGAATAATTACAAATTCAGAAATTTTCGAAATTACAAAAATTTTTTTCGACAATTTTAGAAAAAATTGGTACTTGAGTAAATAAACAATATTGATTCCAATATTAAAACAAAGCGAAATTTAAGTTTTCTGCTAATTTGTTTGAGAAAAATAATTTTGGAGATTTGAAAAATGTGTAGAATTCAAAAACAATGTTTTTGCCAAATTTATATGTATTACCGATATCACAAACAAAAAAATTATTTGACATTTGGGAAAATCTTAAACAAAAACTCGGAACTTTGACCGATTTTAGCGCGGTCATATAGTTAACTGATTTGGCCCAAAATTTGGCAGCGAAAATCCGAAAAGGTTTAAAGTAAGGACCACTCAAGTTAACATGAATGCTTCTTTTTTTAATTCCAACGGCCACATACATTTAGTTTGTTTATTGGATTAAAAACTTTTTAAAATTATACATATTTCCAGAAAAACTATATATTATTATTATTCGATTAATCGACATAAATTCTTCGATTAATCCTTTAATCGAAATTAGCAATTTTAAATTAATCGAACAATTATTCGTCTAAAATTATTCGATTAATCGAACAAGAATTGATCGACTGAACACCCTAGTCTAATGGCAACAAAAAGTAGCATATTCCACTCAAATTTCGTTTGTCTGTGCTTTCACACTAATTAAGGATCTTGCAAGAGATAGATCCAATCGGATCGATGTTTGGACTTGGGACCTATTTTTCGGAAATCACTGGATTATACAACCGGTGGTTGTATACAAATTTTGTAGTCACTCACTTCGACCGAGATAGCGAATGAGACAGTAATGTTCTTGGATTCTACCCTTTTTTTCAAGCACAAAGAAATTTATTTTTGGCATTTGTAGTTAATTGTTTTATTTTTAAAATTTTCACTTTCGATTTTCACTTTTTTTTTACTTCCGTTAAATACTAAAACAACAATTCTTTTGAACCGTATACCCTCATTTCATCCAGTTTCTTGTTTGCACTTTTTTTGGTAACCAATATATATTTTTATTTACAACATAATTGGGCCATCAAAGCTAAGTATTACTCACTATTTTTGAGTTTCTTAGCATATTTAAGGGGGTTCACACTTTAGAATTTGTATTTTTTTTTATTTAATAAACGTGGATTTTATGTTTTGTCTATATGCTGCAAACCATTTAACAAAACAAAAATTGTAAAAAAATAGTTACATTTTATTAAATATGTAAATTGTACATTTATGTCATTCCGTTTGCAATACTGGAAATACCAGTCTAGGACCCCATGAAGTATGTATTTTAGTGATCGATTTACTTGTATTTACTTGTATTTGCTTCGGGAAGTTTAGTATTGCATCTGAGCATCTGTAAGGTTACCTTGAAAATGTTGATACATTCTACATAACCTAAAAATGCAAAATGCTTTAATTCGGCTATTGGTTGACATATGTAAACATAATTGGATACCGAAAGGTATTTAAAGAAGTACAAATATATTTTTTTGCCCTAAACATTTAAAAAAACATTTTTTTCTCCAATTTTTTTTTTCGCGAAATTTAATTTTTTTACTTGTTTGAGTAGTTTATCGTCATATATTTTTTAATAAAATCCAAAATTTAAAAAACATGACTAGATTTTAAAATATTCTACAAAATGAAATTTACAGAACTAAAATCGGTTACCCGTTATTGCTAAATCGTCTATTTTTACTACAACTGGAAAGTTTTGTTTACTTTTTGTACTGAAAATTTCCAGCTGTAGTAAAAGTAGTAAGAAAGTAAGGTAAACAAACAGACATAATGCATCTTTCTAAAACAAGAAAGAAAATTCCAATCATACTTCTACACTCAAATAAAAAACCTTGTCAAATCACAAGAAAAAGTCCCGTAATCCCATTTTACCAATATTTGGCTGTTTTCCTTGTTTTTTTTACAAAACAAATTTTGATCAAACTTTCAAATTTTCTATTTAATTTTACAATTTTTTTCGTAAATGTACAAATTTCCAAGGTAATTTTACCAAAAAATTTAGTTAAGTCACGAGAATTCCTTGTAAGTAGTATCGCATCAAAAAAGTTGTAAATTTACAATTTTATTGTGAAAAAACGTGTAAAATTACAAAAAAGCTCGTTATTTTTACTAGAAATTCTCGTAAAATAGGAGGTAGCACAAAATCTAGTAAAGTCACGAGAAGTCCTTGTAATTTTTATCGCGTCAAGAAAGTTGTAAATTTACAATTTTATTGGTAAAAAGGTTGGAAATTGTTTGTAATTTTACAAGCTTTTTACCAATAAAATTGTAATTTTTATTAGGAACTCTCGTAAAATAGGAGGTAGAGCAAACAATTATTTTACGAGGCCTTTTTTTTTAGTAATTTTACAAGATTTTTATGTTGAGTGTATTTATTTTTTACAGCTGTTCAGATTTTTATTTTAAAAGAGTTCTAAAGTGTGAACCCCCCTTAATTAAAAGTTTAAGAATTTTTTTTTTTAATATTTTGCATACTTTTGCAAAAATGTATGCATGTTTTTGTGAGCATACATATATGGTGTAGCAGGAATGGAAAAAATAATGATATATTGTATCGGTTGGACTAACCACTCGACTATATACAAAAAATAAATGAATAACATACTTCCGCATAATCATCATAAGTACGGACTGGCTCGTACTATATGACTACCACTAGCAACAGCTACTATCAAACATCAACAACTATTGGTATCCATTGCACACTCACACACTTTTACACACATTCAAACATATACGAGTGTCGTAACACATTTTTTGGCAGAGATTAAAACCAAACACTAAAAACCACCTACTAAACAATATCGCCCGTCCCGAATTATACATTTTAAGTCGTGTTCTTCTGTCAAAGTATTCGAAAAAAAATGAAAAAAAAAACTGTTGACTTAAAACCAGTTCCTTAACAGCTTTCAGATAAATAGAAACGGTAGAACACTACCTCAAAATACCTGAAAAACTAAGCAAGGTAGAATGAAACGGACAAAAGTTTTAGATCAAAATCTATGGCTTATCTTAAAGGACCCAATGGGTTCTCGAGCCAACGTGGTCTGGACCCATGGGCTCTGAACCAAATGGGGGTGGACCCAATCTAGCCTTCAATGTGTATGAACTAAAGTAGAATAAAATTGTTCCCATTTTCTAGTTTAAATTGACAGAAAATTTAATTATTTTGTTTTCCTTATTTTTAAGAAAAATATGAACTAAAACAAAATAAACAAGTGAAAGTGTTTAATTCGACTATGCCGAATCTTTTATTCGCTCCAATATGTAAAAAAAATTAAAAAAAAAAAAATTCGAGGGTGGCAGTGAGTTGCCCCTCGCGGTAAACTTTTAGTACTTCAAGGGGAAAATTTTTTCTCCCTTGTCCGATTTTGCCCATTTCTGAACCTGCCTAGGTCCATAAGACATATTCGTGCCAAACTTTAGTTAAATCGACCAAGGGTTATGGTGGAAATCGATCCCACGACCTCTGGTTCTTATACTAGCACGTTACCAACGAACCTACATAGTCCCAATAAAAAATCTATTTTTATACCCTACACCACTCTGTGGTACAGGGTGTACTGAGTTTGTGCTGATGTTTGTAACTACCCGAAATATTGGTCTTATACCTACCTTCAAGTATACCGATCGACTCAGAATTACTTTTTGAGTCGATTTAGCGATGTCCGTCCGTCCGTCCGTCTGTCCATCTATCGGTTTAAGCACGATACAGGTCGCAATTTTCAATCAATTGACTTGAAATTTGAAACTTAAGCATCTAAGGACGAAGCCTATAGAAATTGGAAAAAAATCGATCCATGTAAAGACCTAGCCCCCATACAAACGCTCCTTTCAATTTGGCTTAAATTACTCTAAAAACCGTATTATAATAGGTATCGTTTTGAAATTTAACAGGTAATCAAATTTTATATGCACAAAACACTGTTCCAAATTTTGAAGAAATCGGATAAGTTCTTCTTGTAGTCCCCATACAAACCACCCTCCCGATATTACATAATTCCCTCAAAATTCATGAAAATGCAAAATATTTTATTAAGTTTTTATTTGTAGGTGTTAAACGTGCACTTTGGTAACCTAATCAAATCGGAATACATTTGGACCATTTTTGGACTCAGTCCCCCATATACAAATTTCGACCGATATTCAGTTAAATTAGTCTATTGGCAAAAAAATATACCAATTCCACTAAAACTTGATCTGTGTGTGTTTTCTAACACTAAATAAAGATCTAACAAAAGATAGGTCCAATCGGTCCATGTTTGGACTTGGGATCCATTTTCCCGAAAACACTGGTGTAGGGTATCATATGGTCGGTCTTGACCGACTATAACTTTCTTGCTTGTTAATTATAAAATTTAGTTACATATTTTTAAATGTACGTACATTTTAACGACCCTCGTACATAAAGTGACCCTTTTCAGTTGATTGCAATCGTTAGTTAGTATATTTTTTTGCTTTTGTTGTTATGTTGTAATTTGCATTGTTGTCATTATTTATCAAACAGGTAGAGCGTCTGTTGTTATATATAAGAGATGGTCGCTGGTCACTTGATTCACGCGTGAATAGGAATAAATAGTGATTGAATATTAAATAAATGTGAGCTCAAAAAGTATGTCGTGAGGGATTTGTGGATGAGTAAGGGAGTCGTGAATGTTTTGAATTTTTGGTTGCGTGAGTAAATTTTCTCTTGTTTGTTTATGTAAGAGATGGGTGGTCCTGGTCACTTGATTTGTAGTGATTAAGTCTGAGTGAGTAAGTCTGAGCAAAAATTGACAGCAAAGCTTTTTAAATCATACCATAGAGCATCCAAACATCGCTCTTGAGAATGCATTCAAAGTAGGGGAGAACATTTTAAATTTTTTGTTAAGATTTTTTTTATAATAAAAAATTCTTTTTTGATAAAATTTCACACATGCTGTCCTATTTATCATCTTTCACACTTTTTTAAAGCTAAATGATTTTTGGAGAAAAATACAGGATTTTCCTGCATCTTTATTGCGCTTAAATGAACTCTACAAAGAGAGCTTTCAACAGTGCTAAAAAGATACATGATTCAAGCGCTTTATCAGTGCTTCCAAATAATGTGACATCGCCCACAGAAATCATGCATGAATTCAGGTGGTTTGGATGCGCTCTTTGACTCGTGATTTCTTTTCAACTGCTGCTTTCAGTTTAGCAAAATTTATTCTGGGGAGTGAAATTTCAATTTTTGATTGCGTGACTAAATTATTTTTTTTATTTTTATTTTAAATTTTAATGAAAAAAAATTTCGGTCATGAGTAAAGTTTTTGTAAATTACCCGTGAGAGTGATATGAAATTGCTTCAATTATTCGTAAGAGAAACAAAATTTTCTCAAGGAAATATTAAGTGATCGTGAGTAAACTGTGAATGGTTTCTAAATTATTAAATTTTTTGTTGCGTGAGTCAAAATTCACTCACGCACACATCACTAGTATATTATATGTATAGATAAATGAATTTTTAAAAATGTTTTTGTGTGAGCATTATTGTTGTTGCTGTTTTTTATATATAAAAATTAGCGAAACATGTATGTATATTGAAACAAAACACTCAAAGCCTTTGAAACATGAATGATATCAATATAATATCGTGTCTTTGTTATTGCTGCTGTTGTCGGTAGTGTTGTTCATAACCCACATTCATACAAATTAGGAAAAATAAGTATTCCCCTTTAAATAGCAATTCTTAACGCTTTGTAAGGGTAAGAATTAAAAAAAAAATATAAGCCACAAGTGTTCATAACAGAATAATAAGATTGTATACATATAACAAATGCTAGGGAGTGGGGAGGGGGGGGGGTAGTGGTAGGGCGAGTAATATTTCTAAATAGAAGTTGCCAAAAAAAAAATAATTTTCTAATTCCCTTGGTCCAAGTACAGGTTGATTAACTTCATACGCTTTCATTTGTTAAACATAAATACAAAAAAAGATAAAAAATATGGTTTCCCAGAGTTGTTTTAATTCTTAAAGGGAAACTTTTTCCCCTTGTCCGATTTGTCTAACTTAACCAGCCTATGACCATAAGACATATTCATGCTAAACTTCAACAGAGTAGCTCTTTTATTTTGGACTGTATCGGGTTTTTCACATACGGATAGACAGACGGACAATGCTGGCATGTAATAATAGTTCCCCCTCTGATACAAATTTCTACTTCTTAAACCACCTCGATTCCCTAAGTTATTCTGCTAAAAAATGAGACACCGCAATCCAGGTCATCGAAAGATCTTTGCCCCAAATGCTTATGGCGGCTTCTGATTATACCCGGACGTTCACATAACAAGTGCTTAGCTGACGTCTCCTCCTCCACTTCCCCACAACTTCTACAATAGTCGCTTTCAGAAATTTCCATACGCACGGCCATCTGGCCAATAATACAGTGTCCTGTAAGACTTACTTACAGTGTAAGTACTTCCACTAATAGGCTAACCGTGCGTTTGCCAAAAGTAAGAAGACTTTTTGTCATCTTCCCAGTCACCAAAAAAAATCACCTCTGACATACTGCTGACTCTTCCTTTATAAAATTACTGACATCTTCATACAATTTTTCAAAATGTCACCAATGACATGTCAGCAGTTGGTCGGCGGTTGTTTAAACGATTTGTTGGTGTAACTGATACTGGTGGACACTGCTGACCAACTGCTGACCAACTGCTGACCAACATGTCATTGGGGACATTTTGAAAAATTGTATGAAAATGTTAGCGATTTCAAAAAGGGAGAGTCAGCAGTATGTCAGGAGTGGGTTTATTTTGCCAACTGGGTTAGGATTTGGCAGTGGCCACAGGGTTCGTGATATCCTGACCGTAGTTGGTGAGCGACTTAAACTTCATTCTATTCTCAGATATCCTATCAACTTCGTTCATCACTGCCACTAAAGCAATGGTTCCCAACCTTTCTTACGCCACGCCCCACTTTTAAGTTAAAAAAATTGTCTTGTCCCCCCAACACTAAGGAAAAATTTGTTAGTTTTTCTAATTTTTGTTTCTAATGAAAAATTACAACTTGTTTGGCAAAGTTTTTGTAAAATAAGCATTTAAATTAAGTTTTTAGTAAAAATGTTAAGAAATTAACAAGATTTTTGTAGTTAATTTTGCAAAAAAAAATTGTTTTTGTAGTTAATTTGACTCAAAAGAATCTTGAAAATTTGCTCGTTGCCCCCCTGGAACCTTAAAATTGCCCCCCAAAGGGGCGAGAATCAGAGGTTGGGAACCATTGCACTAAAGGAACCGAGATGTCAGGTTCTACACGCTCTCCCACCGATTCAAAGCCATTTCTCGCACATTCATCAGCCAATTCATTCCCAGCGATCCCACTATGTCCAGGGACCCAGATTAGCTTCATTGTGTGCTGACTGATTCGACGAAGGGATTTTATACAATTCCTTTCTATTCCCAATTTTACAGAGTTGCAAGACTATCCAAGAAAATATTAATGACGCCAGGACGAAGGTCCCTTGTTATAATCATCTGCGCGGCTTTATCAATTGCAAGTATCTCAGCCTGGAAACACTATACTTTTGCGAAAGTCTCAATGAGGACCCGATTTCAAGGAGTTCAGAGTATATTCCAGAACCTGTACCCATTATTGATCCATCCGTAAAGATTGAGATCGCATTTCTGTTATAACAGAGTTTTCAGCTTTTGAAGCCCGCTTTAGTATTTTTTAATTAATGTAAATCAAATTGGTTTAAAAAAGCACTTTTTTTTAAATACGTAGCTTTCAAATGTCAAGAAAAATCAAGCTGTTTTTTAGATGTCAAGAAAAATCAAAAGTTTTTTCAAAATGTCAAGCTTTTTACCATCTTCGATCTGGCTCCCTCTATTAGCCTTTTTGAGCGCCACTTTACAACTATGATACCATCGTGGGAGTCTTGGATGAGGGGATTTGGAGTCTTTTCGGAGGAGCTTGGGTTGAATCTGGCTCGAAGATAGCCAGATCATTGCAGTGTTTTTTCAGGCAGAGATCTTGGAAATAAAGGAAGTGGCTGCCTTGTTGAGCTGCAATGTATTGTCTACATCTGCAGTCAACATCTATTCTGATAGCCAAGCCGCGGTCAAGTCCCTGGAGTCAACTTTTCTGAAAAAAAGATCTGGCCTTAGCTGCCGCACGTTTAAATGAGATGGCAAAGCAGTTTGACATAAGCTTTTTGACCACCCAAAAAGCGATTTTTTTAAATTTAGCTCGTTTTTAAAAAAGGCGCTGAAATGGCGCGTTTTCGATTTTTTATTTAGCGCCTTTAGCGCTTTTTTTAGTATGTACAACCAATCACTTTGAGAAAAAAATGTACATTTTACAACAGAAACGTCCATATAATAGTTTTAAATCCTTATTTTAGACGTAGTTTTTTTGCGTGAGTTTGCGTGATTTATTTTCTATTCATACATCCTTTCGTAAAAAAAAGTTTTAGATTTTTTTTTATAAATAAGAGTTTCGTGAGTGTGACTCAACGTGAGTGTGAGTGAAGCTTGCGTGAGTGCACGTGAATGTGAATTGATTTTAATTTACTCACGTGATTGTGAGTGAGCGTGAGTATAAAAAAATGCTCGTGAGTGAGTGTGCGTGATTCAAAAATTCCTGTCGTGAGTGTGAGTCAAAAATAACTCACGCGCCCATCTCTAGAATAGACCCAATGATTTTATAAAAATTTATATTTAAACCGTTAAATTAAAAATATTTTTTAGCGCTTTTTGGCGCTTTTTACTTTATTAAAATCTAGCGCTTTTTAGCGCTTTTTGAGTCACTGTTTTGCGCGTTTTGCCCATAAAAAGTTGGCATCACTGGACATAAGACTTTTATGGGTCCCAGGGAATTGCAAAGCCGATGAGCTTGCAAGACCTTATAGCTTCCAACAGAATTGGAATGTGTTGGTATGCCTCTAGAAACCTAGAAGCAAAATATACGGCTTTGTTCCGCGACGGAGACTAATCAGAGATCGGCCAATGAATGGAAGTGTGAAACAACACAACAGATTTGGCATTCTCTTAATCAGAAGCGCACAAGTAAGCTGATATCGCTGTGCCAGACTCTCTCCACTCTCTGTGCCAGAGAGTGGATTTTGTTCCTTTCTCTTTCGCACTTACACATTTTTTGTATGATGTCGTCTCTATTTTTAGAGATGGTACTCTGTAGTACAGAATACTCCGAGATTGTGTCGGACAGAGCTTCGAAGAATGAAATCCTTTTCGAATGAATTCTCAAAAAAATCCATTCAATTTTCATAGTCAGTGAATGCATTCGATTTCATAAATCAACATTGAATGCAGTCCTTGGAATTCATTCGATTGAATGAACAAAAATGAATGCATTCGATTTTTTGTTCATTCGATTTAGAAAAATCGAATGCATTCGATTTTTTATCATTTCACTGCGAATGCAATCGATTTTTTAATATATAGACCAAAACGGAGCCAAATTTTGGTTCATAGTATCGCCTACTCTCTTTACGTACGATGACCCTAATGAGCTCTAATTTTGAATCCAAAAAAATTGGTGTTCCCGAAAATTTTAAAAATGCACATATTAACTGCCTATACGACAAAAAAATGTGAAGAGTGTTAGCGATACTATGGACAACAAATTGGCTCCGTTTTTCCCTATCTTGGTTAGTTTTTTTAAGTTTTTTATGCAATGAATGAATAAGCCATTAGATTTTTCAAATTGAATGAAAAGAAAATCGATTGCATTCGCAAGTGAATGCATTCGATTTTTAAAAGTCGAATGAAAAAAAAATCGAATGCATTCGATTTTTGAAAGTCGAATGAAAAATAAAACGAATGCATTCGATATTTATAAATCGAATGAGTCTAAAGTGAATTCATTCAATTCGCTAAAATGTGATTGGGGAATGCAATCACTAAATTTTCACTCAGAATGACAAATCGAATTAAGGAATGAAATCCTTCGAAGCTCTGGTGTCGGAGCCTTTAATGTTTGAGTTTGAAAAATCGACTTAAAAATATTTTTATATATTGCCAAAACCTTAAAAAGTTTCTTTAAAAAACGATCTAGTCAGCACAGTAGCTTTTTGAGCTTTTATGTCTGACAGATACTTTTTTCGTTTGTATCACTCTTTCCGTCACCTTAAAAATGTACATACATACAAAATTGATGACGAATTATGATTGCATACATGACATAAATATGTTTAGTTTTTTTTTTGTCAAACTTTCATTGACCGTTTTATACAAAGTTCATTTTGAGGGCAATAGTTCTACGGTGTCATCATTGTGTAGTAGTTCTTCCCTTACCATATGACGTGAGTGAGACAAAGAAATTATTTATCCTTGTTTTTGTAGTTTTTATTTTGTTACTTAAGGTTTTTTTGTTTTGTTGTCTGTTATCGGTACTATCGTTGTCGACGTTGTGTTGTTGGTCCCATCTTAGCTGTTGACGTTGTGTTGTTTCATGGTGTTGATGATGTTTTCTTTGTTGGTGATAAAGATGGTGACGATAATAATGATTGCTTGCTGTGACGTTGCAGTCAGTGTTGGTGTTAGTATGTTTGATAATGATGATGTTGGTATTAAATGTATGCGATGAACGAACAAACGAACAAATAAACGGCAACGGGAAATTACTATAACAAAGTTAACGACACTTTCCAACCATGCCACACCATCCAAAACCACCATTCCTCCTTTCAGATTCTTCACTCATTTACTTATTTAACCAAACACTGTTAATGTATTTTATGTGTGTGAGTTTTTTTTTTTTGTTGTTGTTTGTTATTATTAAGTATGAGTAAGTCGAGTGAGACGATAAATAACGGTGCCAGTATGTCTGGATTTTTTGTGTCCCCCCTCGTTTCCTTTTCGGTCCTCCCTTTTAAATAATCCATGTATTTAACATGTGTGTGTTGGCTGGTTTGTTTGTTTTTATTTTATTCGAAAATTGTTGGTATGGCTATTAGGATGACATTTATTAATAATCGTGAGTGAGTACATGTTAGAACTACTTTACGTCTAATAGATCGTACTGAAAAATATCAGACACTGGGACTTAGCATTTGTTGAGTTGATGGTAGCTTGTACAAGCCTTGAAGAAAGTTAGGTGAGTCCATGACACTCAGACTTAAAATAGTCCATTGTACCATACCCTACACTGAAAGAATTTTGTTCATTACGGCTATGAAAACGTACATTGATTCTATGAAAAAAATCATTAGAAGTGAGCCAATGATGCCCTTCATAGAATCTATGAATCAAATTCATAGAAACCAGAAACCTATGAAAAAGTTCATAGGCTATGGAAAAAAAATTATTCAATTCAATTCTATTTTTATTTATTTTTTTATTTTAATTTTATTTTTTTATATTTTATTTTTATTATTTTATTTATTTACAATTTTCTATTTTTAAAAATTTATATGTTTTTTTATTTTAACTTATCCTCACCTTGATTCGAACAGAGAACCTGTTGTTCGTAAAGCATAGTCTCTAGCCACTGAGCTAAATTATATAAACAAGTAACAACACTTAAAATGAATTTTGATTAATATATTGAGTTTGTGTCTATGCTCTGTCACAATGCTCTGCCAAAAGCTGTGTGTGTGTTTGTAGAAAACAAATATTTTGTGTATTTACAAAAATGAAGCGTTATAAAACCATGCGTTAGTTGGCGAGATTTTTCTTCTTTGGTGGCGCTGATAGCTAAGGCGTCGACAATTACCACTTCAGCCGGTAGGTCTTGGGTTCGAACCCCGATCAGGGCAGCAATGATATTTTTTTTTAATGTTTTTTTTATTTTTTTTTTATTTTTTTAATAAATTTATTCAACTATTTTAATTATTGTAACATTATTTTAATCATTAAAAGAATTAAAAGGCATATTGATGGCATTTTCTTCTATGAATGACATTCATAAATTCTATGAATTTTTTCTATGAATTTAATAAAATCTATGAATAAAATTCTATGAAATATTTCAAAATACTAATGAATATTCATTCAGCCAATGAATTATTTCATAGAATCTATGAATTTGGTTTTATGAAATTTGTTCATAGATATAATGAACAATAATTCTTTCAGTGTAGAAAGAAAGACTTGTAAACAACGAGAGAAAGTTCAAAGAGAGTGAAGGGGCTTGCTCAGAACTTCTCAGTTGCTTTCACAAACCTGAGAAAGTCAGACAAGGGAAGTCCATTGACCATGTCCATTGACAAAATATCAGAGCCTATTATCCGCAGTCTTGCTCTTGAGAACTCTGGGCAACAACAGACGAGTGTTCTGTTGTGTCCTCATCCTCAAGACAAGCTGCACAAATAGGGTCTGATAAGACACCCAATCTTCTCATATGACGAGCACAGGCATTGTGTCCCGTAATTAGTTTGCGACAGTCTTTTCTACTCAGACTGAGTAAATACTTTCTTGTCTGGCCTTATCACAAAATATTTAGTATTCTTACATGTCAACTTATTGCACCATCTTTCCATGAAAATTGATTTCATGTGAGAGTTGATCCAACGCATTATCCACGTAAAGCCTATACCAATCTGAGGCTCCGGGTTCTGAGGAATTTCGGAGCCAATGTTTGCCAAAGAATCGGCAATCTCATTTCCCCGTATTGCCCTATGACCCGGAACCCACAAGACGCAGACCCTGTTCTCACATGAGACCTCATTGAGTCTACGCCTGCACTCTTGGACAATTTAGACGTTGTGATTAGAGAATCCAGTGCCTTGAGTGCAGCTTGACTATCACTACAGATAACGATTTCCTATCCCTTTATCTTCATATTTTCAAATATCCAAGTCGCTACGTCCAAAATAGCAAACACTTCAGTTTAAAAAACTGCCACCATTTTCCCCATAGCATGAGAGTACTTGGTTTCGTCATCCAAATACCAACCAGATCCAGAACCAACTAAGTATCAGAGTAATTTCTGAGAAGTTTATCTGAATCGCACCAGTCTTCCCTTCTAGGAAAGTTAACATTGAACTTTCTACCAAACTCTATGCAACGCGTCATACTGTCTAAGGGCATGGCAAACATCGGACAAAGTTCCGAAAGCCCATTAAACTGTTGACCATGTCCTGCATTGTAGAGACTTAGCATTACTTTTCTAATGGATTAAGGTGCGCTGAATTGAAATCCGGTCTCAAAAAATTACCCTCGCATAAATGTTGAACAAATATACAAAAAAATGCGTTTTTCTAGGGTTGTTTTAGTACTTCAGGAGGAACTATTTTCCCCTGGTTTGATTTTGCCAATCTCCGAACTAAGCCAGTCTATGACCATAAGACGTATTCCTGCCAAAATTCTGGCGGTTAGCTATTTTATTTTGTGTTGTATGTTGTCTTCCAAAGACAGACGGCAGATATCGCTAGACTGTCTTAAGTCTCCATTAGACGACAGACTAATTGTACAATTTGTTTGCCGACCGATTATATATTGCATGCAAATTCCTCGTGTAATGGCAAGTTTTTCAACTTTTCAACCAACATGGACGGTTGCGTATGACCATAAGACTTATTCCTGCCAAACTTCTGGAGGTTAGCTATTTTATATTGTGTTGTATGGTGTCTTCCAAAGACGGACGGCAGACATCGCTAGAATGTCTTAAGGCCCCATTAGACGACAGACTAATTGTACAATTTGTTTGTCGACCGATTACATATTGCATGCAAATTCCTCTTGTAATGGCAAGTTTTACAACTTATCAACAAACCAACTTGATGGTTGCGTGCAAATTGCTCGTGTAATGGCAAGTTGTACAATAGGCTGGGTCGTATTCCAACAAAGTGCTCAGATCAACTATTAATAGTGAAAAAAAGTTGGTACAAGTAAATACAAGCAATTTAAAACCAAAATAATTTGTAGTTGTTAGCAACATTTTACTTAAATTAACCAACTTTTTTTGTTCAAATGGTTGTTTTGGACCATAGTAACTCTGCTTTGAAATAATAGGCTTTTTAGACAACGTTAACCCTTGCCGGAACGAGGTTAAAAATTCCTCCAATGAAATTTTCAAAAATTCCTCACTCTAAAATCGTGTATGTGTTTAAATAATGAACAATTACAAATTTATACAAAGTTTTCTTGAAGAACATCTTTAACCCTTGTTAAACGAACGCCCAAAAAACAGCTGTTTTTTTTGCTCATAGTCAAAATGGACATTTTTGACAAATAATAAGTTTTTCACTTTTAGCCGTGCCAAACAGCTGTTTGAAATTTTTTGGGCGTTCGTTCAACAAGGGTTAAAAATGTCCTTCAAGAAAACTTTGTATAAATTTGCAATTGTTCATTATTTAAACACATACACGATTTTAGAGTGAGGAATTTTCGAAAATTTCATTGGAGGAATTTTTAACCTCGTGCCGGCAAGGGTTAACGTTGTCTAAAAAGCCTATTATTTCAAAGCAGAGTTACTTTGGTCCAAAACAACCATTTGAACAAAAAAAGTTGGTTAATTTAAGTAAAATGTTGCTAACAACTACAAATTAGTCAAAAATGTCGATAAAAACACATGTTCTGGAAATGCGCTAAATTCAAATCGCTCCACACACCAACTGGACGAAGGAATTTAACTAAGGATTTTTTTCTACAATCCCAGAGATGTATTCAATGATATCAAGTGGATAAACTAATATTCGTTCAACTGTTGACAAGTGTGGACATGTTTTAATTTATCTCCGTGCTATTAATTGAATTTTTGAAATTGTTCGTAATAGGTATTTTTGTAATATTTTCATGACCACATCCAGGAAAATGAAAATATGGACACAAATGATACCGATTTAATTCGAGGCTCTGCCTCACCGACTGGTGCTGGTCCTAGCACTGGTCTTAGGGTTGCGACCTTGAAGTCCGACCTTGATTCTGGTAGGGGTGCTCAGCCTAATATTGGTGGTAAAAAGAAAAAGAAACTTAAACCATCAAAGGTCAGGCACAACCAGAGACGGCTTTGTTTGAAAATAATTAACAGACTAAGCCAACTTGATGGAACGAAGCTCTCCGAACGTGAGAGGGCGTCGCTATCATGGGCGAAAGGAGTCATTGAAGAACAGGACAAACTTTCGGCAATGCGCGCATCTGACAAACAGAGCGCTGTTTCGGCCTCGTCATCGAAGTCTGGTAAAAGGTTGCGCTCGCCCGACGAGAAACCTTTACCTAAGAGATCTAAGGTGACCGGCAACGTCTGGACTCAGTCTTTTAGTGAAGTGGTTAAAGGTAACTTCGTTAGGGCTGTGATAAACAGGCAAAATGGGGATTGTAGTATTCCAAGGGACAAGTGGAGTTTAGTTGAAACTAAACTAAATGAAATCTACTATAGGCTCCTTGAGAGTATGCCTGATTTTCTACCTACTACTGTCAACGCAGGTTGGTATCAGGGGCGAGTAAAACTCGTTGCTTTTGGGAACGAAAGATCCGCAGCCGTGTTTAAGGTTGCCATTAGCCAAGTGGGAGAGTTATGGCCTGGAGCCAGACTGGACGTTGTGGAAAAACATGATATCCCCTCGCAACCCAGAGCTCATGCATGGATCCCAATGGCTACAAATGACACTGCGGTGATTCTTAAGATGATAAAAGTCTGCAATCCTGACCTTCCAACTCAGAATTGGCAAATTGCCAGATTGGGTGAGATGGAGGGCGCTCGTCGTCAAGCAGTGGTCTTGGTTAATGAGGAATCGCTTCCGCTTTTAGCCAGGACTGACGGCATTATTAGATTTGGATTTTTTCATATAAGAGTCAATGTCTACAAGGGCGACCAGAAGACTATTTTGGACGCAGACAAGCCAGTGGCAGAGTCGGCTGGGGAGGAGAATCTGGAAAAGGTTGATATTCAGCTGGCCGATTCTAGGCTGATGGGAGATGCATCTGGCATTTTTGAAACCGAATCTGGTAACGAATGCGACCTCTGTGATGGCATGGAGGATAAAGCCGATGCCACGATGGGTGACATTCAGGACGAGGCCCATGCAGTGAGGAATTCGGAGAGTTCTGTTGCCTCCGATTCAGAACAGATGGGATATATATCTGGCTTATTCGAAACCGAATCTGGGGACGAAGGCGACCTCTATGATAACACGGAGGATGAAGCCAATAACACGGTGGTGGAAAGGATGGTGGAAAAAAAGCAAGATGTTGCGGTTCCTACAAATAAACCTCCATCACTGTAAGGCAGCCTCAGCTGCACTCTTGCTGCGCCTGACGACAGGAGCAGTTGACTTGGTTTTTATCCAAGAGCCCTGGGTGCGGGGTGGCAGGGTTTGCGGATTGAAGACCCCTGGGTTTAAGTTGGTGGTTGCCAAAGGTGAGGGCTCACCAAGAGCCTGCATCTTGGCAAAAAATGGCTTAAATATATTCTTTTTATCAACTTTTAGTGATATGGATGTTACAGCGGCTAGCTTAGAGCTTCATGGGAAGTCTATTTGGCTCGCCTCTGCGTATTTTCCTAATCCGGGGTCAATACCCCCGGAGAAGGTTGTCGGTCTAATTCGGGAGTCTGAATCTAGGGGACACCAGTTAGTAGTGTGTTGTGATGCTAATGCACATCATTCGATATGGGAAAGTACAGACACAAATGATAGAGGCGAATCACTTTTGGAGTTTTTGTTAAGCACTAACCTCTATATTTGTAACAAGGGTGGTGAACCAACTTTCGTTACAAGTACGCGGCAAGGGGTTCTTGACGTAACACTTGTATCAGATACATTGTCTGATAGAATTGATGACTGGAGAGTTTTGGAAGAGCATTCTTTCTCAGATCATCGCTACATTGAGTTTTTACTCAGGGAGCGTGCCCCGGTTGAGACAGTCTCTAGAAATCTGAGGAGAACAAACTGGGTGAAATATAGGGAGACTTTTTCTTTGCTTTTGGATGAAGTACCCTTATCTAAACCACATAGTTTGGCGCAAATTGACTGTCTGGTTGACCATATAACAAATGTTTGTAATAGGTGCCTGGATGCGTCTTGCCCTTCTGCAAAGCCTAGAGGGAAAAAAAAGCCACCTTGGTGGTCAAATGAGTTGCAGACGAGCAGAGATTCCTGCAGAAAGCTCTTTAATAAGGCTAAATTTTCAAGAGCGGACGAGGACTGGTCTGCATACAGGCTGCAACTTAAGAGTTATAAAAAGATGATCAGAAATGCAAAATGTGATTCTTGGAAAAACTTCTGTGGAAACATAGAAGACGTTTCTGAGGCATCCAGGCTGCGCAAGGTTCTGGCTTCTTCTCCTTGCACCCTGGGATACCTGAAAGATCCTAATGGGGTGTGGTCTTCCTCCAGTGGAGAGTCGCTGGATCTCCTTTTAAACACGCATTTTCCGGGCAATTCCATGACGCCGTTTCAAGCTTTGGAACGTTCTGACGCCCAAGCATCTGAAATTGCTTCGGAAATAATAAATATGCCAACATTAATCTGGGCGATAAAAAGCTTCAGGCCCTATAAATCCCCGGGACCTGATGGTATAATCCCGGCTGAGTTGCAGCAAGTGTCGGACTATATAGCCCCGTTGCTGTATAATCTATACACAGCATGCATCAACTGGTCGTACATTCCTTTAAAATGGAGGGATACCAGAGTCGTATTTATCCCGAAGGCTGGGAAAAGTTCCCACACAGCTCCGAAGGATTTCAGACCAATTAGTCTGTCTTCTTTTTTATTAAAGACAATGGAACGAATGATAGACTCATATTTGCGTAGAGTGATTGACCAGAGGTTGCTTTCGACAAAGCAACATGCATACAGCAAGGGACGATCAACGGAAACAGCTCTTCATGAGCTCGTTGGTACCATCGAGAGATCGCTTTCGGTAAAGGAGTACACTATGGTGGCCTTTCTTGATATTGAGGGGGCTTTTAATAATGTCATTCCAGAATCGATAATATTGGCATTGTCTGGTCTGGGAGTAAAGCGTGAAATCGTTTTAATGATGGAAAGCCTACTTGCCAGTAGACGTATAACGTCTGAATTGGGAGCGTCCGTCATATCTCGATTTGTCAATAGGGGCACACCACAAGGAGGTGTTCTTTCGCCGCTTCTTTGGAACCTGGCACTGAATTCAATGCTACTATCTCTAGAAGCACGTGGTTGTCATGTTGTCGCATATGCTGACGATGTCGCGATAGCGGTAAAGGGGAAGCATCTGCCAACATTGCGGGACATTCTTCAGGGTTCTCTGAAAGATCTGTCTAAATGGGCAAGAGACTGTGGTCTAGGAGTTAATCCTAGTAAAACAGAGCTTGTTTTATTTACAAGGAAAAATAAGATTCCTGCTTTTGATCCTATTTCTCTGGACGGTACTGAAATCACCTTCTCAGATGGAGCCAAGTATCTTGGAGTATTTCTAGATAGGAAGCTGAATTTCAGGCGTAATATTGAGGAACGGGTGAGAAAAGCAACGATTGCTTTGTATTCCTGTAAAAGGGCCATTGGAAAACGATTTGGTTTTAGCCCTCAAGTCGTTCATTGGATCTATACAGCAGTGGTGCGTACAATTTTGCTGTATGGAATCATTGTCTGGTGGCCTGCTTTAGAAACAAAATCGAACTGTGTCTTTATCACGAAGGTACAGAGAATGGCGTCAATGTGCATCACTGGTGCTCTTCGTACTACACCTACGGCTGCATTAGAAATCCTCCTTCACCTGATACCCTTGGACATATTGGGTAGGCAGTATGCAGCTGCGTCGGCAATTCGACTTAATAGCACTCTGCAATGGAGGAGCAGCGATTGTGGCCATAGCGCGATCTTGAAAAAGATAACAATACCACAAAATGTGGATTGTGCTCCCTCTTTGAGCCTCTTTGAGCGCCACTTTACCACTATGATACCATCCAGGGAGTCTTGGATGGGGGATACTCCGGGAAGTGGAGCTACCATAAATTTTTACACAGATGGATCGAGGCTGCACGAACAAGTGGGCTTTGGGGTCTATTCGGAAGAGCTTGGATTGAGCCTGGCTCGTAGATTGCCAGATCATTGCAGTGTCCACCAGGCAGAGATGCTGGCAATAAAGGAAGTGGCTGACTGGTTGAGCTGCAATGTCTTGTCTACAACCGCAGTCAACATCTATACTGACAGTCAAGCCGCGGTCAAGTCCCTGGATTCAATGTTTCTGAAAACAAGATCTGCCCCTAACTGCCGCACGTCTTTAAATGAGATGGCCAAGCAGTTTAACATACGACTCATATGGGTCCCAGGGCACAGAGACATTCCAGGGAATTGCACAGCCGATGAGCTTGCAAGACTAGGAACTACCTTACAGGTTCCAACAGAATTGGAATGTGTTGGTATGCCTCTAGAAACTTGCAAGCAAAACCTACGGCTTTGTTCTGCGACGGAGACTAATCAAAGATGGGCAAATGGATGGACGTGTGAGACAACACGACTGATTTGGCCTTCTCTTAATCAGGGGCGCACAAGTGAGCTGATATCGCTTCCAAGAGGAGAGATTTCAACGGTGGTTTCTATAATTACCGGACACTGTCTTATAGGGAAGCACGCAGAGCGGTTAAATGTGCCGTCGAATGACTTTTGCCGAAGTTGCATGGATGAAGAGGAGTTGGAAACTATCGAACACTTTATTTGCCATTGCCCGGCACTTTCTGGTCAGCGACTTGCTTCACTGGGATCTAGGGAGCTGTACGATCTTTCAGATTTGTCGGATGTC
Organism: Pegoplata infirma; assembly: GCA_963921195.1. Classification (NCBI taxonomy): domain Eukaryota; kingdom Metazoa; phylum Arthropoda; class Insecta; order Diptera; family Anthomyiidae; genus Pegoplata; species Pegoplata infirma. The sequence continues at coordinate 103,559,453 of OY992540.1, forward strand.
AAAATTCAACATCTAAGGAGTTTCATAAGAAGCTCAAACTGGTTTAACGACAGGGACTAGTAGGGAAACCTATTACGATCCCGTGGTATCACAATGGACCTCAGAGTCTACGTGTGTTGACGTAAAACGTCAGCAGCCACTTACAACCTAACCTAACCTAATATATTTAAAAATTTTGTTTCACTAAATTTTTAAAATAGTGAAAAAGTAGTTTTGAGCTCCATGTTAAAAATGTGAGTTTTTTTTGGCCTCACGTTTGGGTGGGTTATCGATATCCGAAAAAAACAAACAAAATTTTTCTAAATATCTTTGAATTAATGCGATACAAAAAAAAAATTTTTTTTTAATAATTTTTTTTTAAATATTTAATTTTTTTTTTAAATTATGTCCATTTTTTCAAAAACCGCAACTTTGACCCGCGATGCGAGAACGGAAGCCATGGAACGATTTTGTTCGTTTTAAATTGCTTGTATTTACTTGTACCAACTTTTTTTCACTATTAATAGTTGATCTGAGCACTTTGTTGGAATACGACCCAGCCTATTGTACAACTTATCAACACAAGTTGAACGATTTATCGCTCGCCTGATGCCGCCTTTAAAATCAATCACAGATTAATAATATATATACTTTTAAGTTCCTAGACCAACCATTTGTAATGTAATTGAAATAATTGAGCTCGAGGTCAGACCATGCCCAGAACATCAAGAATTTCCGATTCCTTAATATCTATACCACGTATTGATGCAGATGTTGGTGCTAATTCCACAGCCCGTCTGGGTCAACGCACAACACTGGGTTTCGCGTACATTAAAGTCCACCCTATTCGCTAGACCCCACTCTGAGATAGTAGAAAGATCTCGGTTGAGTGTGTCATTCATTTTCTATCTCATAAACCCAACCTCCAAAAGGCTTGGCCTATGACTAAAGGAAAATAAATTTGAAATGTTGCTATCATCTGCAAAAGAGTAGATAGGATTAGAAGTTTGACTTATAGCCGTAATTTCAACAAGCAGATAACTATCAGTGCATAGATATCTACCGTGTAAGTAAAATTTCGTAAATTTAACTCATAGGTAACTATAATTTTCAATGTTAATTTACCGGCTAGGTAAAAATATCTATTAGGTATTTTACACCCGTAGTTACTTACTTGTTGAAATTACGAGCATTAGAAGGTCGTTTAGGAAGATAAAAAAAAAAATAGAGAAGAAGAAAGAACAGAGCCTTGGGATACGCCTGAATTAAGCTGAAATTATCTTGAATTTCACACCAAAAGCAATAAGCTTAGACACAAGCGCGCCGTGTCATACACAATCGCATACATACCAGCAGTCGAATTAAAGCATTTTGTATTATTAGGTTATATTTATAACTTTTAAACTGCTGAACCGATATCGCTCAAATACAGTACCAAACTTTTCGAGGCAACAACAAGTAAATAGGTTGAGTTACAGTCAAATCTGTTTTTTATTTTGGTAGTAATCACTATACTATTTCAACAGACAGACGGACATCGCTAGAATGAATACTTTCGGGTATTACATACATATATCATAATAAATAAATTCGAAACCCCACAACAGTACATCCTTATTTTAATGTAAAAAAATTAACCCACAAAAAAAATGTTATCCTGCTAATGTCGTATAAATTGTATATATTTTGTCTGTGGTTTTTGTATGTTTTTACTTAATAACCTTTTAAAAACAATAACAACCACACTTTACTTTCATTCGAGCAACAACAACAAGTTTTCAGAAATTAGTTTTCATTTAATTTGTTTTGGTATTCTGCTGCAGTCTGTCTTTTCGTCCGTTCTTACAGCTCGTTCGTATTTTTTGTAACTTCAATTTTATAGTCTTTCGTTAATTGTTGTTTTAAAAGTTGCCGTGTACATTTTCCTTTGTTTCCAAAAAAATCAAATATTTCCAAAACATGAAAATACGATTTTTTTTATTTAAACACTTAAAAAAGGATGATTTCAAGCTGCACTTCATAAAAATAGATTACAGAAATCTTTTCTTCTATTGACATACAAACAATATACAAAGAAACTCACCGCAATTATTTATAAAAACCCCCAAAAAAAAACATAAGTTTAATTCACATTTTTTTTGCCTGTTAACTTGCAATAATTCCCCAACTTTTGGAATAAATCCATCAGTTTGTTTGGCAGCCCTTTTCGATTTTGTTGAACACTCTATATGCTCACTTTGTTACCACTCTGCGGTACAGGGTATAATGAGTTGTGCTGATGTTTGTGAATACCCGAAATCGATTTGGCGATGTCCCTTCGTCTGTCGATGAAGACCAGTGATGGCCATTTTTGTAATTCCTATTCCCGCGGGAATAGGCTAAAAAATGCTGCTTGTGCGCTGTCGACACACGTACACTATAAAATTCTGTTGCTTGAGCAAATTTGTTGACTTTTCGCTTGCTACTACCCACACAATCATAAATGTTATAGTATGTGTGTGCGCACCACTGATGTAGACGTTGTATACATTAGAGTTTGCAAAACGATTAAAATCGTAATCGGAATTAATCGCACCAATTAATCGTAATCCTAATCGACAAAAAAATCATGCGATTACGATTAATCATTTTTGAAATACACTGTTTTTTTAACGAAATTTTTTTGAAACTGATTCCTTTTGCAATAGATTCTTGAATATATTCTACGGTAATCACTACAAAGTTTTCTATGTAAAATTATTTTTCAAAAAAACTATTTGCTCTAAAAACGATTGCTTTCGGCACAATTTCAAACAAAAATCATTGATTCTGGGATGTTAATTAGAATCGATTGCAGGATAATATGATGCGTACTGGAACCGATTATTTGGAACAGAAAATGTTGCTGGGTTGGCCGATGATTCATTAAACTTGTTTCCAATTTGTCCTTCTTTTTTCTCGCAAGTTTAAAGTAAAATTTGCATTCTGATCTTATTATACTATAGTAACCAATAAATTTGGTTTTTAAAATATATTTAAAAGGCTTTAGCCGAATCTGGTAAAAAAATTCGGACATAAAATTTTGTCGAAAAATTATTTTTTTTTAAACCTTGACCGTTGTTTGCCAACTGAAGAGACCCTTGAAAAATTTTTGCTGGACTGGAAGCAGCTTTTGGAAAGGAATCACGAGACAAAAAACGCATCCAAACCACCTGAATTCAGGTACGATTTCTGTGGGCAATGTAACAGTTTAGAGCACTCTTTGGTAGCACAAATGGAGTTTTCAAATTACAATGGAATTTTCGAATTACAAATGAAATTTTTGAATTACAAGTAGAATCTTTGAACAAATGAAATTTTTGAATTACAAATGAAATCTTCAAATAACAAGTATAATCTTCGAATTACAATTGATGTTTTTCGAATTACATCTGTAAATGATGTAGAAAAACTTTACAAAAATATCAGGAAATATCAGGACTCTAAAGAACTATAAAAGCCATTTAAACCAGCCACAATACTTTATTTTAAGAAAAAAACCCTTTAATTCAACTTTTTATTTTTCTAATTTTGCTTTCCGTTTTTTTTTTCAGAAGTCTCAACTTTAACAGAGTTAGCAGCAAAATGTGTTGCTTCATTCATACCCTTCGAATTAGTGGAGCATGTTTATCCACCAGTACCGGAACAATTACAATTGCGTATTGCATTTTGGAGTTTTCCGGATAACGAAGAAGATATACGTTTATATTCATGTTTAGCAAATAGTTCATCAGATGAATTTAATCGTGGTGATCAATTATTTAAAACAGGAGCCGTCAAAGAACCTTTACAAATAGGTAAAATTCATAATATGTAAAACCATTAACCTCTGGAAATATTAAATTCCCTTTATTTAAAAATTCATTACAGGTTTTCATCTTTCCGCTACGGTAGTGTGTCAAACACCAAGCCAGAATTTTAATGTGGCCGTTACCTTCGATCGTCGACGCATATCGTCATGTAATTGTACATGCAGTTCAACAGCATATTGGTGTTCTCACGTTGTGGCCGTTTGCTTACATCGAATACATTGTGTAAGTTAACTTTTCTTGAGTATATTTTTGTGGTAAACTTAGAATTAGGGTGGAATTTATAATTAAACTACATATTTTTTGTATCTTCTGGTCATGGTATTTAAAATTCTAATTTTAATTATGGTTATCATTTTGTTGTTTTTTTTTTTTAATAATTTTAGGCTTTAGAGGTATGTTTAAGGGCTCCTGTTTCCGAATCATTGACTCGTTTACAACGTGATCAATTGCAAAAATTCGCTCAATATTTAATAAGCGAATTGCCACAACAAATACTGCCCACAGCTCAACGTTTATTGGATGAATTGTTAAGTGAGCAGCCAACTGCCATAAATACTGTTTGTGGCGCTCCTGACCCTACGGCAGGTGCATCTATTAATGATCAAACTAATTGGTATTTGGATGAGAAAACATTACATGAAAATATAAAACGTATTTTAATAAAATTTGTTATGCCAGCACCAATGGTTTATAGGTAAGTAAAATGTTTTGTTAAAAAAAATATATATTTAAACAAATGGAATTGAAAAGCTATTTCAAAAAAGGGTGTTTTTGATAGAAACTGTTTTTTTGCTGGACCTGAACCAATACCAAATATTCAACAAAAACCGATACATTTTTTAAATTGGTCATTCCGTTTGTAACTACCCTAGTAAAAATGTGCCCAATTATTAGATAAAATTACACCGTCCGACAGTCGATATTAAAAATTATACCGGATAACATACGTCTGAAAGTAGAGATCAAATGGAGCAAAACTGCGTTTACAGTTTTTCATTTCGTGATCCTGTTTCCTTTTAAAAGGACTTCAAAGATTTTAAGGATACATTTTGTAAAATATTTTTAAAATAATTGCACTTGTCCCGGGATGACACTGGTGATGGTAAATGAAATAGGAGGATCTCCCCTAATTTTTCCATTTTTTTATTTTGCCATATTTGGATAAAGGGATGTGAATAAAGTCATTTGAAAACTTTATCAAAATATTTTGTTGAAAATTTTGAATGATATTGAAGGATAAGTTTTTGAAAGGACGTAATTTAAAAAAAAATTAAACTTCCGCCTCCTGCTGTGGGTTTTTGGAACTTTTTTCAATAGTCAAAAAACGGTCATTGTATTTTTTTTGTCTGTAGAACCGATTGGTGAAATCAGATTTGCTATGTATTCAGCTCTTTTTGCTGTGCAAAAAAATTGGCTCAAAATCCGCGATTTAAGATATTTGAACCACCCCAAGGAGCGAACATTTTTCCAAATAAAATACCGGCATTCTTTTTATCACCCCTAAATCCTTCAAAAAAATATGATACCCGCAGATAAAATTTTCAAAATTAACTCTAAATAAATAAAATATAAAGGAATAATCAGCTGTTATTTTATCCAAAAATTGGGCACATTTTTACTAGGGTAATCAAAACATCCATCTGGGCACTGTTGCCAACTTAGCTATTTTGTAGCTAGATTTAGCTAATTTTTTTTGCATCTAGCGACAAAAAAAGTCATTTAGCTCTTAGCTACAAATCTAGCTACTTTTTTTTAGACGCAACATTTGTAAAAAAATTGTTTTTAAAAACCGTTTTATAGTATTTTTTTTTTCATTTTGACATTTTATTAATGTGTTATTTACGCGTGACGAATTGTACGCATTTATCGCCAAGACGAATTGTTGCCGTATCGCCGGGATATATTGCCGTCGGGTAGCAGTTTCTTCCTAAGGGTGTATCGCTGGCGATACGAATTCGATAATTTCCGCAATAAAATTTATCATCTCGGCAATATAACCGGCAAATCGTTTGTTTCCAGATATATATTATATCTGCGATACAAAATTTAACTATTTGAAGTTTTTTGTTTGCAAAATTTAATAAAAATATATTAAAATATTATTTTTAATACCAAAACTAACTTATTTTATTATCAAACTAAAAAGTTTAACAAATAAATCCTTTTAAAACGCACAAATCCTAAATCTAGCTATAAAATAGCTAGATTTTTTAACTGTTTACAAGAATCTAGCTACAAAATAGCTAGATTTTTTAACTGTTTATAAATTTAGCTATTTCTAGCTATTTTTTGGTCCGATCTAGCTACATTTTTTAAAAAATAGTTGGCATCAGTGCATCTGGGACACCATAAAGTACATACATTCGCGAACGTCGATCACAGTTAAAATACTAAACAGAGCTAACTGTAACATATTCATATATGCACTTGTTTTGCTTGAAGAAGTTTGGTATAGCTTTTGAGCGATATCGGTTCAGCGACTTACCTCGAAAATTTATTTTCCACATAACGTTTAAATAGAAAATGCTTCGATTCTGCTAAAGGAACAAACATTTTTTCACACAAACATCTTTTTTTGTAAATTTGTTTTCAACTTTTTCGTCCAATTTTTTTTTTACTTGGAATTATTTTTTTTACTTCTCTAAAATTGCGTTAATTTATAATTTTCTCTCTTTCAATTTCTTTCTCTTTTCCCCAAAAGCGATGTAAATTACTTAACAAATTCCGCCCCACCTGCTGCAACTGAATGGAGTTCTTTATTACGTCCCTTACGTGGTCGCGAACCCGAAGGTATGTGGAATCTTCTCTCAATAGTACGTGAAATGTATCGACGTTGTGATCGTAATGCGGTGCGTCTATTGGAAATTATAACCGAACAATGTATGGCATGTGATCAACTGCTATTGTGGTGGTATCAAACAAAACTCTCCCTAATGATGGGCTCTCACGGTCATAGCGGTGGTAAACATTCAAGTACTCATACAAATTCAAAAGCAATAGAACATGCTTGTTCATCATTGTTTGATGAAATTGTTGTGCTGTGGCGTTTAGCTGCTTTGAATCCCGGTTTGGCCCCCGATGAACGCGATATGCTACATGCACAATTTACAGCATGGCATTTGAAAATCTTAGATCGTGTGGTTAAATGTCGTATTATACCATCTTCGTATAATAATAAACATCAACAAAATATGAGATCAGATGCCGAGATGTTTGTGGGTTTTAAACCGGCCATAGAGGCCTGTTATCTCGATTGGGAAGAATATCCCATAGCGGGTATAACACATACACACGAAACAAATCCCATTTACTATTCACCATTTACATGTTTTAAACATGCCGAGAATAAATGTGAATCAACTAATGGTGGCCAACTGCAAGCTACCCAGGCTTTAATGGCCAATAATAAACATTACAATTACATAAGTACTTCATCGGATCATAATCAGCATGGAGGTTTTAAACAACGTTTGGAAAGACCATTCCGAGAACGTTTTTATATATCATCTAGTAATAATTCTAGTAATTCTTCTAGTGATAGTGTTCATGCTCGTTTACATCAAGGTTTGGAAGTGGCAGCACCTAGTGCTAATGGTTCGGTTAGTGTAGCTCCAACGGGGTCTCATAGTAATGGAGGAGGTTTATTAAATAGCAAAGCGTCCAGCAGTAATGCAGCAGGAAGTGGGAGTGTTTCTGCATCAACTTTAGAAAATAGACCATCAACTTCGGCACAGGCGTCATCTATAGTCACTGTTCAAGATTTACCTCGAATACCGTTGGCTGGTTTAGTAGGCGGAGGTGGCGGCGATGGAAATCGTTCTAGTGCTAGCAGTGAAGGATTTTGTGAAAATGATGATTTTGGTGGTGATAGCAGTAGTAACAATCTGTGCGCCTCGGACAACGATGTTGGACGCAGTATAAATCCAGCAAAATTTGTAAACAATTCAAAAATTCCACCCCCCATTTCTACATTATCACAGTCGGATTCACAACAATCATTTGATGTCTCATCGCCAGATGGCTTAGAAGAACCAACAACGGGCAAAGTAGGGTTTTCGCTGCCTACAACACCCACAAATAAGGCTGCCATTATAGCAACTCTATCCTCACAGTCTTCTTCAGATTCTACTTCCTCCTCATCTTCGGCTTCGTCAAATTCTTCATCATCCTCACTTTTAATAGCAACTGGTTCGGAAACTCCCGGTTTGGAATTAATAAAACAACCACTGACAAGTGCAGTTGATGTAAGACGTCTTTCAAAAGATGAATCATTTTCTTCATCCTGTGATGAATTTGTAACACCGGAATTAAAGAATCGTCGATCAGCAGAAGATTTAACACCTGTGCCAAGTACTTCGGCTGCTGCTAGAGCAGCTTTAATGAAATCAACTACAAACGATACTCCAGCTACCAGCAGCAGCAGTAAAGCTATAACACCTATAAGTGCTATAAATGTTACAGCAGCCGTGTTAACGGGACCTTCTACATCAGCCCAGGCAGTACAGCAGTCCATTAATGTCGCCTCCTCATCTTCAACAGCAGCAGTAGCTGGCGGCGGCGAAAAACCTCATATATTTTCGAATGTACGTCCCTCCGAAGATGCATGGGATATTTTACTAGCCAGAGCTGAGGGTTTACATGCCCATGGCCACGGGAGAGAAGCTTGTATATTAGCCGTTAGACTGGCTGAAGAAATGTTGGAAAACCCACCCAATTTAATGATGGAAATGCCACCGGCTCCCAAGCGTAAAGGAAAAAATAAAAATATTAATCCTATTTCTCATCATTTGACAGTTTTAGCTTCGGCTACTTTAACAAAATGTGCGTTTCTTTGTACCGTCTTATCAGAGAATTCCGAACACTATCATATTGGTTTTCGTATATGTATCTTTGCTTTAGAAATGCCACGTCCTCCAGCCAGTACGAAACCATTGGAAGTTAAGTTAGCCAATCAGGAAGCCGACATTTTGGCTCTGCTTAAGAAAATACCCATAGATGAACCAGAATTAGAAGTAATACGCGATCGGGCAGAACGTTTACGTAATGGTACGTTCAAATCACGCGGAGAAGCTCTACTGCCTATAAATTTAGCTTCGTATATTTTTGATGCTTTGGTTATGCCTTCGGTATCTATGAAAGATCAACGTATACGTTCGATGAGCATCTACAGGCCTATAACAGATGAAAATCTAGGCTTTGAAGCAGCTGTCGCTGCCTTGGGTTTAAAAGCTAATGTTTCCGAAGCGGAACATCCTTTGTTGTGTGAGGGTACACGTAGACAGCGTGGGGAATTGGCTTTAACACTTCTATACTTCTATAAAGACGAACCTCAGAAAATTGCTAAAATTATGGAAAAATTATTAGATCGAGAGATTCACACTCTTCTCAAGACTCAATTACTACCAGCATATTATTCTAGTAGTCCTCCAGTTAGAACACCGGCTAATTCAACGAACAGGCAGGGAGAAGAGTATAATAATAGGCATGGTAATGCCATGCATCATCATAATGCTGCTGCCGGTGGTAATATGGATATGTTTCCTCCAGACTATGCATCAGTGGGTGGTAATAGTAGACCTACTAGTTCTACCAGTGCTGAATTGGAAGTTAATATGGCTAATTTAAATATCTCCTCGCCGGCTAATACCTCACATATGCCAGGGGGATCTCAAAACCATCAAGGGTTACAAACGGGAGTAGCTGTAGGCACACAACAGACTACTACTACACGTAACAAAGATTCTCGGTATAAGGGTAAACGAGCCTATCCTTCTATACCCAATCAACCCTCAGAAGCAAGTGCTCATTTTATGTTTGAATTGGCTAAAACGGCATTGATTAAAGCTGGAGGTAACAGTTCCACTTCTTTGTTTACACAAGCTACTGCCAATCATAATCATCATGGTCCACATCGTGGCCTCCACATGTGCGCCTTTCAATTGGGCTTATATGCACTGGGACTGCACAATTGTGTTAGTCCTAATTGGTTGTCACGTACTTATTCGTCACATGTTTCTTGGATTATTGGTCAAGCTATGGAAATCGGTGCTCCTGCTATCAGTTTCTTAATAGATACCTGGGAGGGTCATTTGACACCACCCGAGGCGGCCAATATGGCTGATAGAGCTTCACGAGGCTGGGATAGTAATTATCCGGCCGCTGAATTGGCTCTATCGGTACTACCACATGCTGCCGCTTTAAATCCAAATGAGATTCAAAGAGCTATTTTACAGTGTAAAGAACAAAGTGATTATATGCTGGAAAGAGCTTGTATTACAGTGGAAAATGCTGCCAAAGGTGGTGGTGTTTATCCTGAAGTGCTCTTTCAGGTGGCTCGTTATTGGTATGAATTATATCTGCGTAATACTCCAAACAATGGAGAGCATGAACAACATGATGATCATTTAGATCATTCGGCTGCTGTTAGTCTATCAGCGCTAATAGAATCACATCAACATCATGAAATGCAAATGCAACAGGCAGCTGCACAACAACAGGCAGCGGCTCAACAGCAAGCAATGGTAGGACCACCTCTACAAGGTCCGCCAGGGGGACCTGGTGGTCCGGGTCAGGTTGTGGTGACAGCAGCACCGCCGGCATTTCAACAACAAGTACCCACCTTGGCTCCGGTGGGTTTATCACCTTATAATCCGTATGGGTTTTGCCAAGGTATATATCATCATAATCTACAATATCCGACCAATCAAATGCCAATGTATTTGCAACAAGGACCACCGCCAGGACCGCCACCACCGCAAGCATATCCTGGTTATCCACCACCGCCACAACAGCCCCCTGGAGGACCTAATAATCAAGCACCCAATGGTGCTGCAGCTCCTCCACAGGCCTATCAGGTACATCAGGCACAAGGTGGTGGAGGATTTCCCCAAATGCCACCTCAGGCTGCTTATCAAGCAGCTGCTATGCAATGTGGACCACCTCCAACAGCATTTGTTGCACAACCACCACCACAGGGTCCTCCCGTCCCACCAACAGGACCACCACAAATGCCCCAACCGCCAAGCATGCAAGCTGCGGCCGCTGCAGTTTATTATGGACAGCAAGGACCACCACCTTCAGCACAACATCCAGTGGCGGCTGCCCAACAAGCAGCAGCCGCACAAATGGCTGCTCAAATGGCTCAACATCAAATGAGAGCCAATCAACAACAACAGCAGCAGCAACAACAGGGTGTGTATCCATTTGTACAGGTACAACAACAACAGGCACAACAGCAACATTTACAACCACATAATATGGGTCATTCAGGACATCATCAACAAATGCCGCCGCAGCAACAACAGCAACAACAACAACAACAACAACAACAAGCAAATCGTCAAAGACATCCTCATCAATTTACGTAAGTTTTAAATTTAAATTATAAACAGTGCACAACGAGTTTTACTTCATCGAGTGTATCTTGAATGGACCAAAAAAATGAAAAAATACCATTAGTAGACTAAAAGCCCCAAAGGATTTTAAAAACTTACAGCCGTATTCAAAATGAAGTTTTAGACACGGTTTGTTCACCCTGAACATCGAGTTCATAACTAAAATGTTTTTAAGGCTTGTTCACTGTTTGTTCAAGAGTCTATTCAAAATGATTTTAGTTAAGTCTGCTTAACAAAAAGTTGACCATCCCTGTTTTAGTAAATCACATAAGAAAAAACAAAAAAAAAATATGAAAAACCACAAAAAATATCTTAATTTTTTACTAAAAATGGCTTTAATTATAAAAGCAAGTTGTGGAAATGGTTTTTAATATAAGCGAGAGTTTTAAAATAACTTTAATTCTTTGGCATTTAATTTGTTGTTTATATTTTACAAAATCATTATGGCGTCTGTTAGGCAAGAGATGTTCAGCGTATGTTCAAAGTTTAAGAAAATGTGTTTTGAATAAGAACTCCTTAAACAGTATCTAGATAGTGTCTAGAATTTCATTTTGAATACGGCCATTAGTTTTTTATGACCCACTAAGCTAAATAATGTTTATATATGTACTTCAGAGCAACTTAATGGCGGTTCTTTTCTTGGAATATATTAACAACCTATCTCTCATTTTTGGGGATGATTTAAGTACCTTCTTCAAATGTTATTCAAATTAAAAAAAAAAAAAAAAAACACTTAAAAGTGTGTTTAAAGGGTTAAGGGTTAGAAGTAAAAAATAATATCGGTCCAGAAATTAGGCTTTTAGGTTGACAACAGGCCAAGCAATTTGAACTTTTGACCTCAAAAATGGTCTAAAAAATCTTAATAGATTCATATGCCTGTAACTCTTAAAATAAAAGTTTCTCGCAATCAACTTCCATTACAATTTTTTGTAGAATTAAAATCCAAAGATTTTTCTTCCACACTGTTTTGATACATGTATGTTCGATCATGGTGTTTTAAACGGTTAAAGTCAAAATTTTAATTTTTTTTTTAAAAAATTCTCGTAAATTTTTAAATTGAATAAAATTTGAGCTCTTTAATAGAGTATCCATTGCTGTTTTTTGTTACATTTTAGAACACGATAAAGATTTCACAGATAGAAATATTTTTTTTGTGAATATGTATCATTAAAAGCAACATCTCAACTAAAATCCTTGCTTGTCGAAACGAAAGAATTTTTAGAGTAGGACCCCAACAAAGTCAATTTAAAGCGGAAGGGTTTATCCCAACAAAATATAATTTTTAGTCGTTAATAAGCTAATCAAGTAATAGAGTTTTTTGACCAAAACGAACCATATTTTCCCCGGCAGTCGACGAAATTCGATTAAAGTCATTATTCTTGCCACCCTAATAGATATATATATATACAAACTTTTGGCCTTTGACCCCTACACCGAAAAAAATCAATGCAACATTTTACAAAACAAAGATTCGTACTTTCGTTTTTCGTAAAAAAAAAACTTTAGTACCAAATTTCGCATTTTATGTCACATAACACGTCATTCCCCATTCAAGATACAAAATCGTGTTGCACAGTGTATTATCATGATGTTTTTACAAAAAACTTTTTTTTTAAGAATTTCATTCAAAAAATGTTAAATAAAAAATATTTTTTTCATCTTTTCTACTTCCACAGACCCGCCCAATTACGTTATTTATTGGCTGCTTATAATGTTGGCATGCTGGCTATGGAAACATTAGCACGTCGTGTTCATGATGATCGGCCCCAGGCAAAATATGCCCGTAATCCTCCTTATGGAGAAGATGTTAAATGGTTATTAAGAATATCCAAAAAATTGGGTTCCCAATATCTTCATCAATTCTGTGTATGTGCTGTCAATTCTATTGTCAGTCCTTTTGTTTTACACGATGTTGCCATAGAATCGGCACATTATCTCGGTCGTAATAATCATCAATTGGTCATGCAACATTTAAGATCGGCTTTAACGCCTCTGGTTCAAAAATGTCAGCAAATGTAAGTTCGCCCCTGGGTTTTTTGATATGAAAAATAATCAATTTAATAATATTTGTTTTTCTTAAGGTACATTCAATGCATTCACCAGAAATTGTATCATTTAACACCAGCTGATTATGAGGATTTCGCTAGTATTATAGTAGCTGCTCGTGCAGCATTTCAAATTACACCCGAGGGTAGTGCTCAGTTTAAGGATTGGCTACAATCGATTAAAAGGTAAGTTAAGCTTAAACAAGGACATTTTTAATTGGAATGGGAATTAGTTGGAACTAATTGCAATTGCTTATTTTACTTTAGATCAAAATCATGTAAAAAAGAATTATGGACACAAATAAATGCCGCCCTACAAAGCAATGCTAAATGACAAAGACTTGATTCGCATAGTATGACCACAACAACAAACCCATCAGCAACATCATCTGCTGCATCCGTTATGGCAGCAGTAGCAGCAACATCAGCATCAGCGCAATCTGCAATTGGAACAACCAGCAGTAGCAGCAACATTGGAGCCGCTGGAACTTCGACATTAACAACGAATGCCGCCGTCAATATCTCCTCCAATAATACTAACAATACAAATAACAGCAACAACAACAATTCAAATCCTTTGTATGAAGGACCATCTTGTAGTAAAAGTGTTTTAAATTCGGTAGAAACAACCACACAACGTAATTTGACTTCTCCTCTTTCTACAACTTCGGTTTCATCGACAATTTCCGCAACACCTACCACAACATCAGCAGCTTCATCGTTGACATCATCGACTGGATCATTTTCATATGGTTATGGTCAGCAGCAGCAGCAACAGCATGGTTTAATGGATTCGGCAGCTTCGTCTGCTTCATCATCATCGGCAACAACATTGCAACCACAACAACAGCAATTAACAACGCCAAATCAAGCTGCAAGTAATAATAATAATGATAATAATACAACAGCTACAACAACAGCAGCAGCAACAATGTTATCGGATGCATATCATCATCAACAAATGCAATTGCAATTGCAACAACAATTTGAACAACACTATCAAATACAAAATTATTATCAAGCTCAGCAGCAGCAACAACAGCAAATACAACAATATCAAGAATTTTATGACCAACAAATATATTTGCAGCAGCAACAACAACAGCAGCAGCAGGCAACTATACAACAGCAACAACAATTGACAATGTATAGTAATGAACAACAACAACGTCATATATTTAATGTTGCTGCAGCTGCTCATGCAACATCAAGACCACCACCACCTCCACCAATGCCACCACCAGCAACACTACAACCACCACCACAACCAACGACGATGGTATTAATGGCTGCCAATACAAATGCCACAAATGCAGCTGGTACTGCAACAACAATACCACCAACAACCACAACAACCAACAATACATTTGCACCACCACAGAATATTAATTTTGTTAATGCTGCTGCCACCGCCTCACAAGTAGGCAGCTCCATAACAATGGATATTCAAAATTATCATCATCATCAACAACAACAACATATGCATAATATAGCAACAACAAATAATTCAAATATTGCTGCTGGTACAGCTTCGTCATCATCAATATCTACAAACTCTTCTTCTTCGTCTTCTACACCACCCTCATTAATATCAGCATCGTCATCATCATCAGCAGTCTCAATAACTTTACAACAACAGCCATTTGTATCACCACCACCACCTGCTCCCCCCTCACTTTCTGTTAACAATTCTTCTCCACCATCTGCTATTCAACGACAACAACAGCAACATCATCATCATCAGCAACAACAGTTGCAATTAGAACATCAACAGCATCAGCTACATCAATATCATCACCATCATCATTTGTCTCAACTCAGTCATTATCATCATCAGCAACTTTAACAACGTTTTTATTACATGTTCTTTGAATTGTAAGAACTTTTCTAATTATGCTAAATTTCTGCTAATCTCTTTTCTTTGTTTAATTACTCTAATAGTTGTTATTTTTTTGCTTTGTAAACATAATTTTTTCTAAAAAAAATCATTTTTTAATGCTAAATTGTTAGAAGTTTTTTTTTTTAATTGTTTATAACAATAAACTTTCTCAATTGGTATTTCAAATTTTCTTAATCAAATGATTGGAATATATTTTTTTTTAAATTATGAAACAAAAAAGTTTAATCAAGTACATATTTGCTTCTAAACTTCCCTGCTGAAAAAAGGGTAGACGATCTGGAATCACCTATCCCGTAACTGCTGAAAAGGGAATATTAAACTAACATTTCTTAAAATGCTTCCCCGCAGAAAAGTAACCGGTCCATAGTGGGTCACTTATCATGTCACAATAATCCCAATAACTAGACACCTTTCATATAAAAAAAACTGACACTTTTCTGAGGAATTATCTCAACCCCGAATACATTACTTGTGACCTGCCACTGGGCCGGTGCCTTAGGAACATAACATGTGCCGGTTCAATGATGAAATGTAAAACATATCGCAGTTTTTTTTGGGACTAACTTTTTCTTTCAAAATTAAAAAAAATCAAAAGCAACCAAAAATTAAGAAAAAAAATTATTTAATTTAAAAAATTAAAAAAAAAAAATTCGGGACTTTTTTCAAAATTTGTTAAAAATGTATTGTTTTCTAAAAGCATTTTTAAGAGATATTTTTTTTCCAAAACGCAAAAAAAACATACCGATACGTTTTTGTGTCAGGGACTTCGAAATTTAGGTTAGATATGAAGGATGACGTTGGTCTAAACCAGTGGTGCGCACACACATACTATAACTTTATGCTTGTGTGGTAGTAGCAGCATTTTTTTAGCCTATTCCCGCGGGAATAGGAATTACAAAATTGCCTGATGATGGCCCATTATGATTCCTTTGAAACTTTGATCCTCTCTCTTCTTTGTTTAGCCTCTAGTTGTTCTATTATGCGTCCCATTTTGAAAATTAAAAAAAAAATTTGGGACTTTGATTATTTGAAAAATAAAATTTGTAGGACTTGAAAAATTTGGGGGGGGGGGGGGGGGAAATTGGGACTTGGGAAATTCAATTTTTTTTAAATTATTTTTAATGAAATTTTTTACTTCAAAACGCAAAAAAACTGTGGATCTTAGAAAGTTTTGAAAAAAAAAAAATTCAGGACTTTGATTTCATCAGTCACGGGGCAGGTGATTTCGGATCGACCGATTCCCTTTTTCCTGCATGGTTTTAGGACGTCCCGTCAAATTTAAAATTTCCAATTTCGTGTCGTAATACCTGCCAAACGATGGCCACTTTAGGT